>CAAKHB010007708.1:89599-100968 GCA_901007665.1 Aeoliscus strigatus
CCCCCCCCCCTTCACCCATAATCACAGCCGAGGAGAGTATTTCACTCAGAGGGCTGCATTTCCAGAATATATACAAACTAATGTTGGGTCAGACTGTTGCCTGCATGTTCTCCCTTCCAAGCTGATCAGAACTGGGTTCAACGGTTCACACCAGGCTGTCAGACTGACAGAAGCAGCCTCCTTTTTGATTTCCGTGAAAACTGAGCCGGCACCACTTCCAGGAGAATATGTTTTCAGTTTTTTGAGCTCCACATTCTCCTGCCACAATCCTTTTTCCCGACCTGTCAAGTTCTTCTTCAAAGATGTACACACTGCCGTCCTATGCATCACCACTTCATCATTTCTCTGACATTTGTATCCGCACCCCCATCCTTGCATTTTGCCGATGCAGTGTCATTTTCTGTCTTGTCTTGGTCTTGGTCTTGGCAGTAAACTAGTCTGCGTGTGTAGTTTCGTTGACCTTTTTGATGTTTTAAAGGGAAAATACGCACCATCAAACATGCTCACGGAATGTGCAGTAATGATATTCTTCTGTAACTCATGGAGTGACTGAACGTTTCTCTCAAATTAATCAATCTAATTCTAATTCTTAGAATTAGCGCTCCACTAAAAATCAGTGTGTTTGGACCAAACCTGACAGCTGTCAGCAGACCTTTGGCCAGCGCTTGAAAACAACTTTTGTTGAGGCGGGCTGTTGAAAACTGGTCTGATGATGTTTCAGAATGTTGGTCTGAGACGAAGCTTTTACAGAAGTCCACATGACTGGTCTGTTTCTCTAACATGAGGTCATCCGGATGTATGATAAGAATGTGTGATATTTTCCGGTCGATCAGATCTATTGAATGACCTGTTGGCCTCATATCAGAAACGTCCACATGCTGTGACATCCTCTGATGGTGGATTTTCTCTGTTTCCACTTTCAAATGACATGTGACTTCATTAGTCTGCATGGCCTGTCCTGTTTGGAAGGCTGCGTCGTCATCAGTCTTGTAGTTTTCAGTGTTTTCTGACATGCATGCGGACAGTAACAACGAGCCCACTGTTTGAAACAACCCCTCCTTCTCACACGCTTCAGTTTACGCTCTCTCTGATTGGTCCACAGCTCAAAGCCATTGTGTGGACCAGTGTCCCTTGGCAACAGAGTTACCTCGAGTTACTAAGACACATTTAGACTCAGGGCCCCCTACCCCCCCCCCACACCCACACACACACACTTAGTCTGAAGGAAACCCCAGCAGAAAGCAGTTGAATATAAATCCCACATGTTTTTGAAAACTGCACCTTTGTAAGCTGACACATTCCTCTGGAGATGTTACAATCTTTTGTCAGAGGATGTTTGGACCCCATTCTGGCAACGTTTCCTGTCTCCTATAAGTCTCCTGTAACACAGGGGAAAGAAGGAAGGGTGGGGTTTCCAGGCAGGAGCTCCTGTTAGTGTGGGCTACAGTAGCTCCCCCTGCTGTCTGCTTGAGGTGGCCTGCAGCCTCTTCTGCTTTCAGTCTCCTAGAATGACATCCATCTCCCGTGACATTGTGTCATCCTAATTCCTGGTATGAGTGCATGTTACTGTGTGACCTTTCGCCTAAGGACCCGGTTCACTTTTTTCTTTCTTTCAGTGGAGAGCAACATTCCCCAAACCCTCACTTACATAAGAGTTTCATTTCCTGTGTGTTTATTTTCTAAGCTTAAGTTTCAGCTTTGTTTCTTTTTGTTCCATAGTGAACAGGTTAGCTAAGGGAATTTTAAAATGGCCAAACATGAAAGTCGAGTTCTGATGTCTTTCAGCCTGTTGTTGTTGTTATCATTACTCCAGTGTAGTTTTAAGCTTTAATTAATTAACGTCATGTCATGTCCTAGACATCGAAGCTGACTTGTCCCATAATAATAATGTACTTTTGTCTGTTCATCTCTTTGATTTGGTTGTTAGTTGACAGAACCTGCTAATGTGTGCTCAGTGATAAATGAAAACTGCTAACAGTCACTGAGCAGTTGTGAAGGAGCATTTGTTGTTTTACAGACCTGTGTGTGTGTGTGTGTGTTAGTGCTGTGCCTGCATCAGTGCGTGTGTGTTCAGCTGACAATGTTTGTCCATGCTGGCGCCAGGTGAAGGTGATGACAGAGAGCGAGCTGCTGGGTTACGCCTGCGAGCAGTTCCTAGGGAAGTCGGTCATTGAGATCAAGAGCGTTATCCTGCAGACCCTCGAGGGTCACCTGCGGGCCATTCTGGGTGGGTAGCTTCTGAACACTGCATGGTCTTTTTATTTGTTCTCCTTCTCAAAGATGTGCATCACGTGTAATGTTAAGTATCAGTCCAGGAACGCAGCGAAGGACTGAAGCTGACACCAGCTGTTCTTTTCCTCTGACTGTTTGTTTTGCCAGTAGTTTGTGTTATTTGGATAACAACATTCAGATGTTATTTGGATAACAACAGTTCTCTGACAAAACCGACTTTCACATGAGCAGCTCAGTGAGGAGAAGAACAACAACTTGTTTCAGGCTCAGATCCAAGGCGACATGATCCAAGGCTAAAAGTCCTTGCGTGCAGGGTTGTCATGTACCAATAATTTTAACATCTGTAACCTACGGTAACTGGCTGCAATCAGGATTGGGCCACAAGCTCTTGATGAGAGTTCAGTTCTTGTAAAACGTTCCCACTCTCTTTCAGGCACCTTAACTGTCGAGCAGATTTACCAAGACCGAGACAAATTTGCCTCCTTGGTGCGAGAGGTGGCGGCGCCTGATGTCGGACGCATGGGCATCGAGATCCTCAGCTTCACCATCAAGGTGTGAGAACTGTCCATTCTGCCTCAGGCCCTGATGTCCCCTGATCACGGTGAAGGTCACATCTCTGCTTGTTTCCCTTCTGACAGGACGTCTACGATAAAGTGGAGTACCTCAGCTCGCTTGGAAAAACGCAGACGGCTGCGGTACAGAGGGACGCAGACATCGGAGTGGCCGAGGCTGAGAGAGACGCCGGCATCAGGGTTAGAGAATAATTGTCGACCAGAGTCACACCAGAAACGACAGACGCACCGAGTTCTGTTTGGTTGTCGTTCTCAGGAAGCTGAGTGCAAGAAAGAAATGATGGACGTCAAGTTCCTGGCGGACACAAAGATGGCCGACTCCAAACGAGAGCTGGAGATGCAGAAAGCTGCCTTCAACCAGGAAGTGAACACAAAGGTACGCTGGTGAACAGCACTGGAACCCACACACCATGTCGACAACTACCTGTGCTGTTGTAGAAAGCAGAAGCTCAGCTGGCGTACGAGCTGCAGGCGGCTAAAGAGCAGCAGAAGATCCGTCTGGAGGAAATCGAAATCGAGGTGGTGCAGAGGAAGAAGCAGATCACCATCGAGGAGAAGGAGATCGACCGAACTGACAAGGAGCTCATCGCCACCGTGAAGAGGCCGGCCGAGGCTGAAGCCTACAAGATGCAGCAGCTGGCTGAGGGATTCAAGTGAGTGGGGCCCGCACGTTCATGCCCCCCCCACCGCACACACACACACACACACTTCACATTGAGACATCTGTAGATTTCCCACTGAGGTCAGCAGAATGAAGGAACATAGTAAACACGAGTAACGTGTGTCTGTGGAATCTCCCCCCACCCACCAGGACAAAGAAGGTGCTGACCGCGCAGGCAGAGGCCGAGAAGATCCGCTTCATCGGTGAAGCCGAGGCTGCTTCCATCGAGGCTGTGGGGAAGGCCGAGGCTGAGAAGATGAGACTGAAAGCTGAGGCCTATCAGCAGTACGGAGAGGCTGCAAAGACCGCTCTGGTCCTGGAGGCTCTGCCGAAGGTCAGAGACAGACACACACTGACCTGTCTAACAAACACAAGTATGAACCCCAGATATACAAAGATAGCAGGTACAACAACCACATTCAGGAACACTTGGATTTGACCGGCAGTTGTCAGATGGGCAGTTTCCTTGGCAACCAACTCCCCTTCACCTTGTTGTGGTCATGAAACCAAAACAAAGGCTTGCGGTTGTTCTCCAGCCGATTGTGGTGTTTGTGCAGCAGACTGTATGCTCGTGTGTGTGTGTGTGTGTCATCAGATTGCCAGCAAGGTGGCAGCTCCCTTGGCCAAGACCAATGAGATTGTGATCCTGAGCGGAGAAGGCAGCCGGGTGACCGGGGAGGTGAACCGTCTGTTAGCGGAGCTCCCAGTGTCTGTCCACGCCCTCACTGGAGTGGATCTGACCAAGGTACGTGTGGGGGTGTGGGGGTCGTGTGGGGGTCTGCTCTCACTTTTGACTCACTTTTGTAGCTGTCTTTATCTCATCCAGTTGACATGTTTCATTTCGTTGTTCAAGTTAGATGTTTTAGAGATCCGATTTCCAAAATAAATCACTGACTGCTGGCTCAGATGGATTTTCACAATAAAACATGGACTCATTGGTACATGAATGGATGGGTGAAGAATGTCAGACGTGTTGTTGGATCCTCGTCGTCTCGCTGTACGTGCTCGTCGATGCTCGTCGTCTGAAACGCTCCCGTGGGGACTGAGATGTTCTAGAAGGACCTCCATGAACCGCCATGGTCACCCCCAGTGTAGCTGTCAATGAAAGTCATTATCACGGCTGCTACTGAAGAGATCAGGTACCGAGCTGGGAGGAACCATAGACTGTAGGGGTGGAGGTGGATTTAGGCTGGAAGCGTCTGTGCTGCGGCTCCACTGGTGATCGTGTCCGTTCCAGTCAGTCAGTGTTTCAGCAGCAGAGACCGTCGACCGCCCCACTAAAGAGAGGGTCTGTTCTGTTTCAGCCCTCAGACGTTATACACAATACAGCCCAGTGAATCCGTCAGTTTTCAAAATAAAACACCACAAGCATCAATGCATGTGTGTAGGAGAGACACAGGGAGGTCAGAGGTCAGACAGGATGTGAGTGATGGACGAGGAAAGATTTATCCTGATATCTGAAACCTCCGACTTCACCTTCTGAAGTCTGACTCAAGTCATAAAGTAACATTCAGAGTCTGTTTATCGTGGTTGAATCCAAAGAAGATGGAGGAGGAATGTGTGGTGGAGAAAGCTGATGGAACCTGAAGCATCAGTCAGGAAATGAAGCCGCTCTGGTGTGTTGTTGTTGTTGTTGTTCTTCATCATTCACGTCGTCTCCTGACTCTCCTTCTACCTCCTCCGTCGATGTAAATGGGACGTGGCGCTGACCGTTCTCTGCCCCCCACAGATCCCCCTGCTGCAGAAGATGACCAGCCCACAGTGCCAAACAGCCATCTGAGGGGCGGCCGTCCTCCACGTCTATCTGCCTCAAGCATGAAGTGACTTCTCCAGCCTCGGACCTGTTATGCAACCGCCTCTGACCACAAACAGGTTTTATGTTTTGGAGAGAGAAGAAGCCGGGGAGCGTTGAGGGGCAGACTGTTTCCTGTGGTTCCCCTTATCAGTCCACACTGGGAAAGGGAACAGGAAGTTAGTCTGCATCGACCTGCTCACACTAAACCGCATGATTCAGTTCTACATAGAATAGTTGAAACTGAACCCTTTTACTTAGTTCTCTTCTTCACTGATTTTTAATACGGAACCCCTGATGTTGGGGGGGTGCGTCCTGTCGTTGTCGTCAGCTTGTGGCCCGTGTTCCTGTCGTCCGTCTTGTCGTTCTGATGTGCAGTGCCTGTTGACCACTAAGTGCCCGGACCTGGAGGACGTCTGGTTCCTGGCTCTCATATCTGATACTAACACCGATGAGTCTGTCAAAGCCATAAACCGCCTTAACACATCCTACAGCTGCATCCTAGACGCTCAGGGCCGCAGCCCCCACCCCCACCCCCTGCTGTCATCGGGGGGTGGACATGTTTTAGGATCACACCTCTTTATTAGACTGATGTGAGTGTTGTTTTATCAGAAGTTGAACGTCCAGAGAAGACACTGCCTGACTCCGATGTGAACGGACTAACCTGTGTAGTGAACATGTAGGTGATGAGGTCATCGTGGGACGTCTCCTCGTTCTGGGGGTCGGGACCGGTCAGAGTGTGGAGGAACCCTAGGTGGGATCGTTGGCTCACTTCATGTTCAGCAGCTCTGTGAGAGGTTCTACCTTCAGATCCACGTGTCCGTCACCACGATGGACGCGTGGATCTCCAGGGACGTTCCTAATATTTTGGTCACTTCACTGACAACGCTACGTGAAACGTCAAACCTAGTGAACATCGTTCAGAACGCCCCTCAGTCCAGCACACATTCGGTTTCTTTCTGCTAACTGTGGATGCAGCATCACTCTGCCCCCCCGGGACCCCATTAATACACACCGAGTGGAGTTATCTCCTTCTGACGTGTGTGTGTGTGTCACATGTAGAATTCTTGGCAGAGCTGTTGAGATTGAAGTGGACAGGGAGTATAACGAGGTCAGGCTCCAGGAAGTTGTCCAAAGAAGTGTGAATAGGTCAAGGGTCATCGAGTGGAGTCCCAGAATGAGAGCGACGTCCCCTGACTGCCTCGTCCTTCACTTCACCGTCAGAACAGCTTTCTATTCTTTGCAATGCTCCTTTTCCTTTGTGGACTCAGTGCCTTTGTGAAACGAGGAAGGAAGGGGTCACTCAGCCGTGTTCGACATTCAAATCAAAGCCTGCTCGTTCTTTGTGTGAGATGTGAAAATGGTTCTTTCTGCTTTTTTTACTTTTTCGTTTGACTTGTTTCCTCTAGAAGGTGTTCCATGCGTTACTTTGTTCCCAAAGCAGACTTTGATCTGCTGAATCGAGTCCTCTAGCGGTAGTGTTGGAGGACACTGGATGACGACCAACCTTTCCAGCCTTAACGCCCATCTCCTCCCGACTCTTGTCCTGTGATGTTGTGGGTTTATCTCCTGGCTGCTCACGTAGCAGCAGAGAGCAGCTGATGCAGCATGGTGTTCACGTGTTCATGTTTATTCTGTGTTGTCGGCCACCCTATAATAAATGTCGTATCACCTCCTGCTGTGTCTACTCTCTCAACCACACCGTCAACATACACATGACACTGATGTAAATCTGAGCTCCAGGAGTCAGAATGTTTATCGTCAGATGAATGCAGCCACAGCCGTTTCAGATGATCCCATGAGGACATGAATGACAGAGTATGAGTCGTCCTCTGTCGGTGAAGAAGGGAGGGATGTTCTCTAGAGGATGAGTCACATCTCTCCCAGTCAGTAAAGACAATGACGTGTTGAACCTGAGGAGGGCAGTCACACCACGATCTACTACCACTGGAGAGGAACTCTGTGAACAAATCTACAAATCTACTCTACAGCATATGTAATAAAAATCTATACTATGTATACATACAATCTATCTACACTATCAGTGGAGCTAAACTCGGAACTAATTACAAAATGTTACGCTACAATTCAATGAGTAATACAAATATTCAATGTTAGATCTCAAGGTTTTCTGCAGACAGCTAGTCTGTCTAAATAATAGTCTTAATAATTGTACATTTCTCAATAAAAGTATATGTTGATCTAATATGATTTTTGTCCTGATATATTAATTGATGGTGAGTGATTTTAAAACAGTTTGAATGTCGGCAGTGTCGATGGTGCTGGAAGTTTAAATTAATTTTTTCCAAAAAGTCAACTGTGATTTTAAGTGAAAACTTTCCAAATTCTGCAAATCAGGTGTTCATTCATGTTTGCGGCTTCTGAAAACGCCCCAGCTTCCCTGTGTGTAAGGACACAGATGAACAGACAGTCATCTGGCTCAGATCATCAGCGTGGACAGAGGAGGAAGTTGGCTCGAGGTGAAGAGGATTTGTCTGAGGACGTCATTGACCAGTTAATTCAATAAAGTTCAATAGTTCAATAAATCATGCAGGGTGACACCGGAACAGTGGGTAGCACTGTCACCTCATAGCAAGAAGGTCCCCAGTTCGCTTCCCTGGCAAGGTCCCCCGGTGTCTGTGTGGGTTCTCTCAGGTACTCCATCTTCCTCCCTCCTAAATCATGCTGAGGTTAACTGGTCACTGTAAATCCCCCGTAGGTGTGAATGTGAGTGTGAATGGTTGTCTGTCCTTCTGGTCTGTCTGTGACTGGTCCCTGACATTCCAGAGAACAGGAGAAGATGAATGAACGAATACATGAAGTCCTTTCATGCAACACGTAATGAGTTCATGTGCTTTAAATGTCCTGATGACCAGGTTGTTTCCGCATGTGGAATTGGTGCATTTGAAAAAGAAGCATGAATGTGCCTGTGGTAAGTAGAAGGTTTCTGGTTCGAATCCCAGCTCCTCCATGTGGAGGGACATGAAAGCCTCCTGATGCTGAGTCATCAGACTGTGTGTGAATAAGACAACGTTGTAAAGATGATTTAGGACATTTGACTGTAAAACACCCCAGTTGTGTCTTGTGTCCTGTACAGATGTGATGAATGTTGTGGTCGTAGCGTCAGTCTGGCCCAGGCAGCTGTGGCGACAGATGTTTGTAGCTCACCGCCGTCAGTGTGCGAGTGTGGACTGAACTGAATGAATAATGGATCCAAAGTGAAGCGTCTCCCGTGTCCTGAAAAGCGCTGTATAAAATGGATGCAGCGTTATTATTTTTATGGAACTATAAACTGTTTAATGGCAGCAAACTTGATGACCTACGACCCGGTGAAAGCAGCCTCTCTCTCTCTCTATCTGGGCACTCAGGTGGACGAAGTCGCAGCATTTCTGCAGCAGATAAGATGTCAGAAAGAACGAACCCACAGATCGTTGTTCCTCCTTCTTTATCTGGCCCTCACACCCCAGGTCAGCTCCCACACCCAGGGGAGTGAGTTACCATGGAAACAGCCGGGACATTTCTCAACACAACTGTGACAGTTGACATGAAGCACAAACACACACACACACACACACACACAAATCCTGTTTAGTGTGTTTGACGGAGTTTAATGCAGCATCACAGCAGAAACATGAACCGTTCCGGAAGGAAACGTCAACTGATGGATGGAATCAGTCGAAAACACACATCTGAGCTCATGACACCACGTCAGAGTCCAATCAGGAGCGGCAGCTTCAGATGATCAGGCGGTGAATATAAAGGTGTTATTGACTAGCTGGAGTTCACCACCAGTCTCTGGTCAAGGTCAAAGACATGCTAAAGTCTAAAGACATAGAAGAGACACTGCAGCCGCCGGGGGACCTGGGGTGTGGCCCACCACTGGATGGCATCTGACCAGGAGCAGATAAGGCTCCCATCACGGACGTGCAGTCTGGTCCCGCCCAGATGTCATCACCGTATGCTAATGAGCTGAGGTGTTTAAGAGCGGGGAGCAGAGCCGGAGGTCAGGGAGCGTCTGAGCGGCGGACACGTCACACACACCTGCGGTGAGTTGTCTGGGGAACGATGGGGTCACACCGTGTTCTGGCCCGTCTGTCTGACCTCTG
Organism: Aeoliscus strigatus; assembly: GCA_901007665.1. NCBI lineage: Eukaryota > Metazoa > Chordata > Actinopteri > Syngnathiformes > Centriscidae > Aeoliscus > Aeoliscus strigatus. The sequence goes on from CAAKHB010007708.1 coordinate 98,963, forward strand.
ACCTTCCAGCAGGTGACCAGAGGGACCTCGCTGCTGAGCAGAATGCCTTGTGTCCTGGACAGGATATCATCTTATACTGTAAGTTTAATGAAGAGACACTACAGTATAGATGATGTACTATCCAGGGCGTCATCCCCCACCTCCAGCGTGGACACTCGGGGCCTCGGCAGCTGCACACCGGGAGGACGGCCGTCAAACCGTTACCATTACTGAGTTTTAGTAATGGTAAGGGTTCTCCGGCTGTCGCTCACTGTCATCTGAGCAGCAGGACGCTTCCCGAACGCGATGAAATAAAAGTCTTTGTCAGACAAACACTGTGTCTGTGGCTGTTTGCTCTGTGGACTCGACCCCCTCCCTAGCAGCAGTCGACTTGTCTCAGCGGCCATCTCTGCTGCGCGGCCGACCAGCGTAATCACAGGGAGGCAGCCTCCACCCCCTCCCCCCGACTTCGGCCATCGACTGAAGCCACCCACGAAGACGAGTCAGCTACAAGAGGGGGGGCTCATCATGGGCGCCTGGGTGATCAAACCTGAGTAACGGGAGGGTCAACACATGACGGTACAGCTCTACAGGTCACAGCAGCCGGAAACACCCTCAGGTGATGGAAAAGACTACAAAACATGGACTGAGACTATGACGGGGACATGAGCAGATGTTGGTAGGTTAATAATGACGGGGGGGTCCTGGGACTGTTTCTTTAATACAGTTTATTGAAAACAATGGGATGAGAGGAGGAGATGGTTCAGCTGTGACTGTTAATGTCAGGTTCTAATGTGAAGGTGTGAGTCACCCCGTACTGGTATAAATATGTAGGTAGCAGTCATCAGATCCACTGTGACCCCCCCCCCAGACAATGACAATAAAAATAAAAACGTCGGTCGTCGGAGCAGGTCCCACTTCAGTTCCCCTGCAGCCGGCGAGGCCCACGGGGGGGCTAATGGCTCTGACAGGCAGAGATAAACCTCCCCGGTCGGCTCAGACGTCTGATGAGAGCCTGGGTCCGTTTGGAAATCATTCAGTCGTCTGTCGGCCCGGGGGAGATTTGAATTGACCGTTTCTTCTGCCGTCCGTGGTGGGAACAGGTGACTCCACACGTCGTCTGATCCCGCCTCAAACGTCGGTCCTCCTCGTCACTTCCTCAGCTTCACCGACAGCTTCAGCTTCACTTCTCTCAGGAAGACGTGACTCAGGTCCTCAGCCGTCTCCCGGGTGATGCGTGTGACCATCTGGCCGGCGGTGCCGATCACCATACTCTGAAAGAGGCCCGAGAGTCAGCCGACAGCCACAGCGTCACACCGACAAACACACCCCACCCACCTGTACACGCAAAGATAATCAGTCATGAGTCATCTGACGCTAATCTGACTGTGGAGACGTTTAAAACCTCTACTCGTGTGGGCAATTTGTTTTGGTTTGAAAGGAGTGACCCAGTAGTAGAAGAATATATGAAGGATACAACAGACAAGTGTAGAAGACATGTCAGCGTTTGTCATTCTATGTTCAGATTCTGCTGAGTCATGATTCACAGGACTGATCAAGCCTTCAGGGAGGTTGAAGGTGGAGGGCGGGATCTCAGGGATTCTAGAGTGCTCATTGGTTAGTTTCAGAAGGAAATCCACCAATCACACCATAAATTCCAGATGTTTCAGCCGTCATCGGCCCTCTGACTCCAGCTGAGAACCACGGAGGACGTCGTCCCGGACCCAAACTCACACAGGGGCGTGAATAGAAACCTCTGAGGGTTCTGGAGTGTGATTTGTTCCTTTCAGCATGTAAACATCAGGAATCTCTTCCAGCTGGTCTGCGGTCCGACGCGTGCTGAGTCACTCTTCTTAAAGAAGCTTTAAAGCTCGAGATGTTCTTCAGCCATCAAATATGTATGATTTAGAAAGGCTGCTTTAATTTTTAAAAGCTCCAAACAGAAATGTGGAGGTATAGAAGGAGCGATGGAGGGGAGGACTGAGGTGTTTGTGCTGCGTTCAGGGAACGTCTGCTCACAGCAGAGT
>CAAKHB010007708.1:101074-112359 GCA_901007665.1 Aeoliscus strigatus
GCAGCAGACACGTACCACGTGACTGTCCTTCTGGGCATAAAGCTTCACGGAAATGATCAGTTCTCCATTTTCTCCCTCCTGCCAGAGTTCGACGGACTGAAAGAGACAAATATGGAGTTAAACAGCAGCTCCAGGATTCTTCAGACACGGAGAAGATGTCTCAGTTAGCTCCTCGCTCACCTGCGTCAACGAATAGGGAACCTCCTGCGGCAGATACTCCAGGAGCTTCTCTCTCAGGATGTTGGTGCACACGTCCTCGGGGCTCTGGTCCGTCAGGACCTCGCTGTGGTACTGCCAGGGCCCCGGCCGGGCCTCCACCATGAAGTACCTCTGATGAGAGAAGGTCCGATCGTCAGTCATTTAGAAGGCTTATCGGTCAACATCTGACAAGCACCAGCGGGTGGTCACATCAACTTGTGATTTGAACCTTGAGCGTCTCCACGTCCTCGGCGTCCACAGACGAGAGCATGAAGATGTCCTTGAAGTGCGGCCAGCCCTTCTGTCTGCTCAGAGCCTTGAGCTGCTCTGAGCTCAGCCCAGAGTCTGCTGTGTCCACTGGGGACTCACGCTGTGGCCTGACCAGCGCTCTGACCTGCAGGTTGTGTCCATCCACAACCCCACACGTCAGCTCGGCTGTGATGTCCAGCAGACGCTCCTTGGCCTTCACTCTGTCCACCTTAAAGACACCAGAGCACAAACCGTTCTTTGGGTGGTTTTGGAAAGGAAATCTGGGTGACGAGTGTTTTTGTTTGGCAGCGAGTTAGAAAGACCTCAACTACCAACGAGTCAATCCCTGAAACAAGTCTACACGGAAACATTCACTGCGATCTGCTGAGATACGATAAGATAGCATTAGCATAGTAGATACAGTAGGATAAGGTACAAAAACAATATGCTAAGACTCGTGAAGATACAGTAAGATTTGATAAACAAACAATTTGATTGAACAATACAACCTGACAGGGTAAGACTCACTAAGATGATAAAATTCACAAAAAATAATAAGATAAAGGCTAAAATACATTGAGATTCAATAAAACGCACTACGATACAATACGATAACATAAGATACAGTACGATATGATCTGATAAGGAACTATAAGACATGATATGATACTGTCAGATGACCCTCGTGGCATTTATCAATTAACAACACACCCAGTGACGACACATGACTCCCTTCAGACTGCTGACAGGTTGAATGATGCGTAGGGTGGGGGGGTTCTACCTTATTGAGGACGAGAACTGCTGGGATGTGTGGGTGCTGGGCCAGACATCTGAGCACCTCAAAGTCCAGCCGTTTGCACATCCATCGATCGGCCACATCCACCACGACAACCACTGGCAAGAGACAGTAACACACCTTTTAGACAGCCCACCTGTATTTCACTCCTTAACATCTGGAACACGAAAAGGAAAGTGCAGCTTCAACTATTTAACGAATGAACGTCAGACTTAGGTCAGCTTCTTTCACTGTGTTCCACGGATCCACGAGCAACGACTTCTCCAGCTGATGTCTGTGAACGGTATGAGAACGCTGAATCCACACCTCGTATGCATGTACAGTAGATGTATATGTGTGTGTGTGTGTGTGTTTGTATGCACCTTTTGACCTTGGACGGGGTGGTGAGACCAGGAGTGTCCAGTAAAACCTACACAAACATAAAAAATCAACATGGGTGGACTTGAGATGTCAAAGAGCATCAGCCACCAGGGGGAGACGTACGATCTGTGTGTTGTCCTCGGTCAGGACGCCCAGGGCACGTGACCGCGTGGTGTGGACTTTCTTTGACACAGCAAACACCTTTAAGACAAGAAAAAGGAACTGAGCACCCGTCTTGTCCTGTAGCATGATTTTAAGAGAGGCACAGTTCAGGTGAGACCTTCTTGCCAAGAAGCTGGTTGGATAACGTGGACTTCCCAGCGTTTGGGGCACCGATGATGGCCACTTTCAAAACCTTTGCGTTGTCCGGCTCATCTGGAGGTCTCAATAATAAAGATATTTGTTGACCTGTACAAGAAAATGATTTATTATAAAGACTGTCAGCGGTTCATGCTGTGGGAAGAATGTGTTTGTCAGTGGTGTGGTCACCGCTGTCCGCTGGAACGGACGCCGGCAGGCGGTAAGAGCTGCTGTCCTTCGTCAGTCTGCTCACAAATGCCTCTGATGTAATACAACGGGCGGCAGTGACCAGAAGGCAGGCGCCACTTCCTGGAGGGCAGCCAGCGTTTCCTGTAAAGGTACCGACCGTTACGTCACTGCAGGGAAACACTTGTCAGGTTTCCTTCTAGATGTCACACAGGTTTTCATTCACACACACATCTGAAAACGCAGATTAAAACGCTCCTTTTTTCATTGATGACCAATCCGTATCTGTTGTTCACTAACTAATATAAATGTTTCAGCACAATTGTAAAGAGGAAAGAGGCCCAAGCCTTTGGTTGCTTATAAGAATACAGCTTCATCTATTCTTGTTTGTATTTTTATTTGAAACAAACAAACCACACATTCTATTCCTTTTAACCAGATGTTTCTGGCTTCACTTCTTATTCATACTATAGAAACTAGGAGAAGGACAGAGTGTAAATTCTCCCGGACATGAAAGACTTAACATAAATTGACACAGATTGGTTACTAAGAAACACAACGAATAAATCCTTTGAACATTCTTCCTTCATTCTCCTCCGTGACTCTTCCAATCGTTTTGTGACGGATAATAGTACTGTACATTTGTGTAGTTTGCTGTAACCAAACACAAACAGCGACAAACAGCAGCCTGACCCATCGTGAGCCGCCATGACGCAGGTTGACGTCGAGCGGACGGAGCGCAGCGTCGGAAGACAGCGGACGAGTCTCTGAACCACCGACCGCAAACTCTCCCAAACATGGTGCCGCACAGGGGCTGTTATATATCAGGCAAAGACGTTTACTTTGTCCTGGAAGCGTCGTTGGTTGACATACGGTACCCACAGAGCGCCACCATGTTTGTTGGACCAACGAGCAGAGACTTCCGGTGCCAGCAACGTCTCCACCGAGGCGAAGTGGCGACACCGCCTCCCCGCGGCCGATAAGTGAACTGCAGACTGCTCTTCAGCTGGAGACTCACTTCAGTCAGAAGGTGGGCGTGTGTTCGCAGACAAAATTTGACCTTTGACCCCAAGATAAAAGTTGTAATCATGATTTTACACTGACACGTAATATCTGCTAATGACTTGTATGATTTATCTGCACTCCAATCGCAAACGACTTCAAATAGTACCAGGTCAGTAAGTTTCAATACCCACAGCAAAATGATAGATTGGCCTTTCAATAATTAGACAATGGCTAAAAAAACAATGGATAACATAGACCCTCACAAAAGAATAAAACAGAGGAAAAATATGACTTAGATGACACAGGAAGTGGACAAATCGGTACCGCAGGTGGTGAATAACTCTGAAATGTGAACTAATGGCATTCTGACCGGGAATCTAAAATAACACCAGGACTGAATTATCCTTCATTTTTTAGCAAACCTTCTGTAACTCCCCAAAGGCCCCCGAGGCCTTAGTTTAGAACCACCTGTCTACAGCAGGTAGGCTACTCCGAGGCTAAAATGAGCCGATGGCAATTTCCTCTCATCACAATGCATAAACACATCTGCTGACACGAGCAGCTCAGTTTTAAGTGGATGACAGTGCTCAAAGGATCTTTTAGCTCCGAGGAGGTTTTCTATATTGCTTTGAGATGGAGTTGCCTTGCACATTGTCTTTTTCTTTCCCATTTGTCCCTTGAGTGCACAGAACAGCATCTATCCCCGAGGGTGCTCGTAGCACAGTTGTGTTGTTTAGGATATATGGAGCATCCATGCTCACAGTAATGAACCCTGCCCCTGCAAGCCTACATGCACCGTGTGAGGCAGGAACAACTCTGTGCAGATTTACGATGACAGGCTTATAAAACCTGAAGTCTGTGAGGTTAATCATCAGACTAAAAGCAAACCGCTCGTATTATGATTAATTAATGTAACATGTTGTTTCTCTTCCTTAATGCAAAGCCAGGCAGAACAGATGTCTCCCCGTGGTCCTTCAAACATGCCGGCTGTTTGTTAGTCCTCGAGGACTCGCTCAAGGCAGAACAAACACCTCCACTGGGGAGGATGATGAAGGATATCAGGTAGCTCGCAATCTGTCATCATCTAACGCTAAAAGCTCTTTGGCAATGGAAGGGCAACAAAAATGGAGCTTTTAGCAGACACTTACTGCAAAATTCCAATTGAACCAGAAACCAAAAGGATATTTGAGGATCAGTAATGTTAAAACTTTCTCTCTGTGTGCCTTCCTCCCACTCGCTCTCCCTCTTAAATTCATTCAAGGCCTTTTCTCCCTCAGGGCCTTCCTCACATGGCCATTTCACGTGGGAGTGTATCAGAGTTCTCTGTGACTGCATTAACTCTGGCCTTCAGAAAGAGTGCTCTCTCTCTCTAAAAAAAGGCTTTGCCTGCAGACCATTTAATCATAAACTGTAGCCCTCTTTGCCATCTGAAGAGCACTTGCCGATGAGATTCCACAGGATGTGCAGGAAAACCTCACTCTGCTGGACCAGTTCAGTGTGCTGTTGATTCACAATCAGTCGTGCAACTGACATCTCTGAAATATACAAGCTGAGCCAGGTGGTGGCAGGTACACAGGCACACTGAGCTGTGCTCCGGTGACCTCTGATGTTGATCAGCTATGGTGATAACACAAGCTGGGATTAGACAAGCAATAACTGGGAGCTTTCCCCACTAATAAGAAGGTATCGCTGCTCGTGAGAAATAACAAAGTTCATGGAATAATAAGCACGAGCCATGGGGCATGTCAACAGGGAGCAGAGGTGGAAAAAAACAATCTGTCAGTGCATCGGAACATCCATCACTCTATGGCTGCTGATTGCAGGGAGCGGCGTAATGCTGCACAGTGGGCCGTCTGCCTAGGAAATGCCATTCCTCAATTTTTCCACGCTCCACTCCACCACATATGGGCAGTTTTTAACCGATTCATGCATAGATGGATGAATTTTTACAGCGGATAAATGAGTCTTAACTGCTAAGTCTCATGTGGTCCCCTAATGGTCCCCCAAGGTCCCTTGATTCAGCAATCACGGCTCTGTCCTTGCTCAGACAGCTTTTTAAAAGGGGCGATTTAGCTTCCAAACTACCCACATAGGTTACACTGATGCTCTGATTGTACAATCTCTCTCTCAGTGGGGATATATATATATATATATATATGAACTTATATTCCTTCCAGACTTGCAATCAATGCGACTTGTCTGTGAAGTGGATCAATAATGCCCACCCCCCACCCCTCTGAGATCATCAATCACATCAGTAGTGATTTTAAAAGCATAATTTGGAATAGCGTTCGTAAACATCCTGTATTGATGTTTACTTTGCTAAGGAGAAAGACACCATTCTGCGTCATTAACTTTGTATTATTGCCCGATGGAGCCTGCTGCTGATGCCCCCCCCCCGCACACGCACACACACACCTGCTGAACTCAGAGTGTAGTGTGTGATTGGGCTTTCAGTGATGACGTCCTCTTTCACTTGCTCATAACGGATGTAGACTTGTAGGCCTAAATTGGACATTGTGATAAACCCCGTCTGCACTGGAACTGAGCAGTTACCTTCCATGAGGCTTTTTCTCAAGAAATATCCCCTTCTGGTTGTACAATATAACTATTGTACAGGTGCAAACTCAAGATGATACTACTTGGCCATGAACACACACCTCAAGCGTTCCCATAACTTGTTCAGCGGCGCCCATCTGTCTCTCTCTGATAATAAAATGGTATCAATATTGTGCAGAGGGCAGGTGGGCGGTTGTAATGGAGTCATTTATTTGAGTTGTCACAGTAATGTAAGTCTTTGATTACAGAGCTATACGCATCGGGCTGCACAAATAGAACCTTTCATCAAATCACAAGGCATGTGACAATATTGACTGCAGAGTCTGGGATCCTTCACGACAGTATGCATAATGACAAATGTGACAGCAAACACTCTGCCTGGAATTTCAAATAGTTTTTATATTCAAGCTACTAAGACACATGAGGATGTAGTCAATCGGTCCGGTCTCAGTTTACAGAACTCAAAGTTCCACGACAGTACCAGAGCACATTTTCAAACCATTCAAACTGTCACAATGGTTTCCACACAGAACAGTGTTGTGATTACCTCTGACCCCTGTCGCTCTGAGACTCTCCAAGGATTCTCACAGCTTTTCACGTCAAGGACCCTGACACTCCCCCCATTCCCTCATTTGTTGAAGTGCTGTCCCAGGCACGGTTCCGGAATGTTTGCTTTTAGGTGTTTTATTACACACTGACATATATGAAACCGACAACTTTGCAACTTATGGTTAATTAGAAGTATTTTTGCTGGGGGACAATTTGCCATTAAAACACTTTTTAAGACACATGTTTATAGACTTTCTCTTGAGGTTTTCTTAGTTTTTATCCCATTCTATGCTTTTTGTCATCATTCTTTTTATCTTACCACATCACCTCTTAAAACACATTTACATCTTTTGCTCTTATTTTGCTGTTCTTCTGTCATTCTTGTTTTCATATTTGTTCCTTTCTTTGTTCTATTGTCTTTGTTCTATGCTGTGGTTATGCACTTAATGTTTCATCTAAATATGTTTCTACACATGAAGTTTACTGTTGTTGTTGAATAAACAGCGTCCATGCTGTCAGAGCCGTGTTATGGCTGCAGAACACAAGTAACATGGAAACGCTGCACAACATGAGCACGTTCTCAAAATAATGTAATCTACTATGAGGTGTTTCATACAGAAGAGGATTAGAGCCACATGTAATTACAAAAAAATGGAGTGAGATCAACATGTCAACATTTGTTTAAATTCTGAGAGTCAGAACTCTGCAGAAAAAAATGTGTAATTCTGACTTTTATCTCAGAATTTAATTGAATGATGCTAGAATGGTTTAAAAGCAGACGACAAATTTCGTCTTGTGCATGCATTTTAAATGTAAAAGTCTGACTCCCTTTTTTATTTACATGTGGCGCTAATCGTAGTTTATTGACCTCACCAACAGTCCCATTGACTTGGTGAAGTAGTAAACCCACCCTCAGACCCGGTTGAATTTCAGCAGACTGTCCCTTTAACCCGGGGTCATCCTGCGCGTGCGCAGGCCTGAACGCACCCACCCACTGCGCCTGCGCAGGAAGCAGCTGCCGCAGACAGCAGCAGCAGTGATTCGGAGCGCAGGGAACGGAGGAAAATCGGTCTGTTTTCGACCATGGCGACCGAGTAAACGATGCCGTTCGCAGACGTCCACGGAGAGTAAGTAGCTGTGTCTCTGTTCCCCACTGCCCGGTGTGAGGTGCTAGTACATCCGGGTACTGATATTTGGAAAGAGTCGAATGAGGAGGCAACAATGGGACTGAGTGGATGTTTCAGACGGGCCGGGTTCGCCCGTCAGCAGCCCGACTGACAGCCCGCTGCTCCGGAGCCGGTCCCGGTGCCGGTCCCCGTGCTGTCGGTACCGTCACCTGCGAGACAAACGCGTGCCTCCGTCAGACGTGAGAGCTACGTTAGCTGCGGGTGTTAGCTGGGTGTTGTGGGGGCTAGCCGCCTGGTTTCCGCTGGTTCTCCGGAGCCTCCGGTGTCTTCCGCCTGCTCCGGAGAAAACACGCTGTTGATGAAGTTCTGTTCCTGTTTCTCACCGCTGTCACCGAGTCGCTGATGACAGACGGAGGGAACCCTGGGCCGTGTGCGGCTCAGAGATGTGTCAGGGGTCCCTGACCAGCTGCACCTGTTCGGGGACGGACGTCGAACACCTGAACACCGGTGGAAAGGTGCTAACAAAAGGTTGACGTCACCCGGAGGGGGAGGAGGAGGCAGGGGCAGCTCCTCCGGAGCAGCCTCTGGGAGGAAAAGGTCCATCTGATCAGATGTCGGCCTGAACTAATGGGATGGAATGTTAATGCAGGTCTTTTACCTGCTGAGACTCCACGGATTGATTCAGACACAGTCAGCCGGTAGTTGTGGACTATGGACACATCGAGTTTACTCTGCACCTGGAGCTGTTGGAGAGTGTCCAGAGTTAACAGCTTTGTCTGTGTTTGACAGTCTGGTGTCGAACACAGACATGATCCTGTCCTGACCTTTCTCCAGCTGTATCCTGACGTTACTTCGCCAAAAGTGCAGTTTTGCAGTGAGGCTTTCTTTGCCCACATTTTCCAAAGAGCAGATAATTAAATTTCATTCCTTGTTGTCCGGGAGACTCAGCCCCACAGACTCTGTAATTATCATGTGGAAGGAACCCTTTTGCATTGGGGTGCTATGTTTCCCAGCATAATGAAGACTAATTATGGTTCCAAAACAAATGTCTGTAAGGTCTCTCCCCTGCTGTAAAATACTGAAGTCACCTTTAATGAAAGATGCCTTGAACTATCCTTAAAGACCGATCCTCCTCCTACAGCACAGTGTTTTTTTTAAATTTTGCGTCAGTAGTGGTTCAGTTCATGTGCATGTTTACTGGTCCAGTCTGAAAAGGTCTGACACGTCAACACTGTTCACGGCAGTAGCAGACAGATGTGATTGCCAGCACCTTGTTGGTTTGGTCATGTTGAGCGTCTACAGAGAGCAACCGCTTTCCACATTTCATAGGACCAACCCACAAGCTTGTCCAGGTTTGTCTTGGTGTTTTGGCCAACCACCAACTGAAGCTGTTGGTTTACAGCAGGGGCAAACTGCTCTAAACCCCTCACATTGTAGCTCAGGTGCTTATTGTCGCCGATGTTTCTGCCAAATATTCTGATTCAACTTTTAAGCCTGTTTCAGACAAAAGTAATAAGAGGATCATATCAAAGCTCTGCTTTATTTCGGGGAGACTTCAGTCTATGAATAACAGATCACAAGGTACAAAGACTGAAACAGAAGATGCTGAGCAGCTTTAATGTTTCATTTCTTGTTTGGATTCACAGTGAGCTCATTAAATACACGATTATCCTGATGCTGGGAATGTTGACTGTGAACTGGCTCGGCTCGCCAGCATATTTTTGATGCGATAACTTTGTTTGCTAGAATGAGGCACAATCCAAACGCGGCCATCTGATGAAGCGTTTCAAAAGTACTTGTTTGAAATGTATGTGTTCGACCCTTTGTTGTTCATTTGTTTCTTTCCTATTCCTGCGGGGGCCACTGCTAAATCTCTTGCAGGTGTTGTGCATAGCAGATTTTGTTTTCCTTGCAGGGCTAGTTTTATTCACGCGCGCACACACACACATAGTAGAGAGTCAGCCCACACTCTCCCGTGTAGCAGCAACCCACTAGTTTGAGATTCTCCCTGTAAGGCCACTTCTCAGCTGTACTAGTCGTGTTTCAGACAGACCAGCGGATGCACGAGTGAACAGAGTCAGGAGACACAATGTGAGGACCTGATCCGACAGGGAGGACAGACCTACATCCACATGGTGTGCTTAGGACATCATGGGTCACCAGGGAGGGACCTGCAGGCTGTGGGTCAGTTGTTCTGGCCCATTTGCTTTTCTTACATGGCCTGCTTTGTGTCGTGCCAAATACCTGGGCCTGATTTGTGATTTTCTGTCTTCTTAGCTATATTTTGGAATTCTTTTCTTCATAGATTTGCATGTAAGCTGGCAGGTCCGATGAAGGCAAAAAGCTCTGCCCCTGGTGGGTTCCTTGTACGATCAGCAAACCTGAAGCTCTGAGCCAGACAGCACTGCAACCTCACACCAAGACCAACGGGCTCCTAGAATTGTTCAGCTGGAGGGGAACGGTGGAGGGAGGAACGTGGCTCGGACAGCATCTCTGTTTGATCAGACTCATCCAGGTCTCTGGAGACAACATGGCTGTTTATCCACCTCCGTCTGACAGGAAGAGCAGAGGAGCAGGGCAGACATTGTTATCTGATGTTTGTGGCTCCAGAGAAGGCTGCTCCAAACAGATCAGTGACCCTCCGCCGTCCACCCTCAGTATCACGCTGAAAACACCTGCTAGGTGAGTGCCATGTGACGTGAATGCGTCCTAATAAATACCATCAGCATGTCTGCTGTGGTTTTCCAATGTCCATGCCAGTTGGACACATCAGGACGTCATTAGGCAGCGCCAGAGAGGCTCAGAGCCTGACCCAGTCTGTGGGGTGGAAACCAATGTCAGCACCGGGGGGGAGGGAGGGCTCAGAGTGTCACCGCTGGCACAGACATTAGATATTAGATGAGTCCTAAGCTACTGGAGGATTAGAGGGGGAGGAGATGTAGAGTGCTGTTGGCTAATTGGGCTTTATTTTTAATATTTCCCAGCGTTCATTAGAGACTGAATTCAGCTCTGGTTGCAGCCCACCAGTCTTTTTGGGACAAGCTTCATAAACAGGACATTCAGAGGGAATTCTGCAGCGTCTTCTATGTCATGTTTTTATTGTCAATTTCATCCCCAGTTTACCTCCTTTGTAGTCAGACCAACGTGAACCTCGGTTATTTGTGATGTCTGCAGCTATATGGAGATCCTCAGCAGGACACGGCACCTCTGTGCTTCTCACTTGTCTCGTAGGCCCTAGAGTCGTGGCGGGCAGAGATGGTGGCTGAGGTGTGCCGTGCCTCTCCTCAGCAGTTTATCCTCGGTTGCACCACCTCTCCAGGCTGGAGTGTGTGTTTTTCCCTGTGTGTGCTGGTGAGCGGGAAGCCCGTTAGAATGGGCCTCTCTCTAACCTCCTAACCCTCTGGTCCTGTTTGCGCCCATTGTCGGCCACAGTGAATGGTATCTCCGTGCCTTGAAAAGTAACCAGATGACATTCTTCCTGTTGTTCAAAAGGGCCCGGGGTTGTGTTGTGAAAAGCGGCTGAAAGGATAGGCTAATGCTGTGACCTTCAGAAGCTAATCTCTGGCATGTCATTCACTGCAGACCTTTTTCCCTGATAGCAATGTACGCAGTGGAACAAGGCGGGACTCACGCTCAGCACTCCAGGAATAGTTCTGTTTCTTCTCAAAGCTCATCTCCAAAGTACAGAAGGGTGTTTTTGTCACGAACGGAGTCATGATTGTACACAGGCAGTTTGTCTGACACCTCCAACAACCTGTGGCGTCAGCAGCGTCGGTCCCGCTCGCCGAAACACCAGCACGTCAGTGAAAGCACAGAGGATGAAATGCACTTAATGAGACAGTAAACATCAGAGCGTCTCTCCGACTAGCTGACGTAGTCTATGTCTCCTCCTCTTTGGTGTGATTGCTGTCCTTGCAGTTCCTATGCAGGGGGGCGCTTGTCACTCTGGGGGTGGG
>CAAKHB010007708.1:112379-123530 GCA_901007665.1 Aeoliscus strigatus
GCTGTGGGGGTGGGGGGTGTTTGCTGTCATCTCATTCTCAGCTCCTCGTTCAAATCTGTAGTCGGACTCCACTAGTGCTGTCGATTGAGAGCTGACTGGGATTATTTTAATGGTATTTGAAAAAGACCATTTACTCAGAATTGTGCAGATTATGATGTTGTTGAATGAAAACCACAACTGTTTAAAAAAAAAAAAATCACGGCATTATGTAGTGTTACAGAGGGTTCAATTAAACCTGGAACTCGTTTTGAAAAGCTGCAGGCTTTGAGCTGCCTTTGTGTCTGTGTAAATGACCTTTAAGAGCCCTTTAAGCTAGGAACAAAGTTTCCACCCTCGATCCTGTGAATGCTGCTCCTGCTTCCTGTGTTAGTGCTGCGCCACCTGTACGGGGTTAAGACTGAGGTCAGACTTCTCACTGAGCTCCGTTGTCTGGGAGCCTTTCTGCAGGAGCTCCTTGTACAGGGGATTGACGTGGAACACCCCACAGAAAAGGAAAGCCGTCAGGCTTTTGTGGCCGCTTTTGTCAGACATCATTCAACGATCAATGATTCGCACATCTCCTCCTGCCATTTCCGTCTTTGTTTGTGCTCGTCTCAGAGCGGACGACGACATTGAGTGTTCCATGAGATGTGTTTGCAGCCTGTGTGCACGTCCATATGTGCACGCGTAAAAAACATGGCATTATTTACAAAAGAAGCATTCAGTTGAAAGCATGTGACCGCTTTTGCATTATTCAGGAAATCTTCCCTGCAGTAGGGTAGAATGTGATGGAGGTGGAGAAGGGACAGTGAATGTGTGTGTGTGTGTGTGTGTGGGGGGGGGTGTTACAGTTTAAAAGTATTCATGTGTGAATATTCATGTGGATGTCTCAATGCCGGTGCAGCGTGTCGTCCAGAGACCAGGTGCTGCTTGGTCGTTCTCTGGCATGGGGAAACGGCCAGAATGTCTAAAGCTGGTGCCGCTGTGATTGGGAAAGAACATCGTTTTCACCGTGTACACACAATCAAGCTCAGACCCAAAACAAAAAGATGCTTCATCATTACTGGACGTTTTAATGGTGCGCCGCTGATGGGTGGCTCATCGTTAAAGGATGTGGTTCATTTAGTCGACTTTGTGTCAAGCATCGTTCCACTCATGTTCGGTGCTGTTTAGCAGAGCTGGCGGCCCTGACAGATTGCCATCCCGATGGGGAGATTTATCCAGCCAGCACCGCCAATGGCTGTGACACCATCATTAGGCTTTGATCAGCTGCAGTCTGCGCGGGGAAGAAGACAGAGTCATATTCTTGATCTAATTACTGGCAGTCATTTCAGGCAATGTAATATGTGATTTAACCTCTTCTCAGAGGCTATAAAAGGAAGCTGGGTTAATCTTCCTGGCAACCTCCTTTCCACGCTGGGGACAGTGCCTTAAATTTCATTTTCCCTGGAAGCTGGTAAGAATCCAGTCCTACACGACAACAGGCTCACTTTCTGCTCAGATTCTTTGGAGGTGATAGCTTCGGACCTTTTGAACATTAGCAACAGCTCATGTGCTGTGCGGTTTTGGAGAATTTGCTAGAAGAATAAAAAGGCTGTCCTTTTGACTCCTGTATGCTTCCTCCAAATAGATTGTTGTACAGGCGGCCCCTTTGTTTCCCTTTCTCTCTCTTGTTCTTTCTCTTTCTCTCCCTCGCCATCACCGCCCACACATAACAGCGTGATGAACGCAGGAGACTTGATTGAACAAATAGATTGCAAGTGGAATCGAGGGGTTTGGGTTCATCAGTCAAACATAGTTAAACTATTCTTTGGACATGAAGGGATTAGTCTTGCCTGCATTTAGCTCCTCACAGCCCATTCTCCCCAGCGCTGGTTGGGCTTTTAGGGCCAAGGGCCGTGGCCTGGCTGGCTCCATGGAGAAGCACACACGCACCCCTCAGCATGCTCCATTGGCTCTGAAAGCCCCACTACTCTCCCCTGCCTTTGTTAGCGAGGACAATTGGAATGATGGATTAGCAAATTAAATGCAGACCTTTCCATTCACAGACACCCTCCTGCAAAGCCCCGTTCACAGGAGCTGTCACAGACCTGCTCCAGGGTGGTTAACAGGTCCCCTGTCAATCCTCAGGGTCTCTGGTTTTCTCTCCTTCTCTTTCTGTTTCTGATCACAGTCATAGAAATGGATAGAAATGGTGATGTGCTGCACGAGAACCCGAGTTGGACAAAGTTTACCTGCTGGAGGCTTTCAGGGACACGTGATCTGCGACTGGTCAGTTTCCAGATGTCCTCGTTGTCTTTCCCCAGTTTTAAACCTCCAGTTGGCAGCTGGAATCGGTGTGGTATTGATGTTTTCTTTCTCATTCATACTACTCCTGTGTTCTCCTAAGACTCCTCCTAGCATATTGAAAAACTCTCCAATAAGAGCTGTGGGAATTCTTTTAGGAACATCTGAGATATTTCAGAGATCTGGATAATCTCTGAAATATCTCTCCTCAATTCAGAAAAATGTCTTTTGCTCCAGCCAACTGTTTTTTTTTCTTGCGCACCACTAACTATTCAGAATCCAAGGTGCAAATGACTCACTTAGTTTAGATTCAGTGTTTGTTCGTCTATCCCATCTTCCTTCTGTGTGTTTCTCATTCGGTTTCAGCCTTCCTAGTCAGACGCAGGACTCCCTCCTGCTGCCCCACAGACCATCGTCCAGTGCATTGTGTGTGTGTGTGGGGGGGGGGAGTACTGCAAATTAGCAGGACTACCTGGCCTCCTAAGGTCACTCTCAGAACAAGCCAGGTGTTTCCGACAGCCTCAGGAATCATCTCATTTTCCCAACTTTTACCAACAGCAACAGCAGTTTGCATGTTCTGCATTTTCACATTGCACGGAGCTGCAAATGGTGGCTCAGGCTTTTTCCAAAGGTCAAGCGCTCTCGGCGGACTGTCATCGTATCCTGAGACCGTATCTGCCAGATCCATTTGTCATTAGCTCCAAAGTCCCCTACTTCATCAAGCCGTGTCTGGTGTCGCCGATGTGGGCCTGATTGATGGCTCTGTCCTCATTGCAGGGAATGAGGGTCGATGGCAAAAACACCGTGCTGCTGGGTGCATTAATGCTGCGTTCAATGCCAAAGACCCTTGAGCATGCATCGTTGGTCTTGAAGCTTTGGATGGCTTGATGCAAGAAATACGTTCGAGATCCCGAAATAGTCACTCACTCACTCAGAGTTAGGTTACCCACATGTCACAACCACCTTCTAAACGATGAGTTCAAGAGCAGTTGATGGATGTAACACATAGTTTTTGTTATTTTTGGACCTTGTGTCTTCTAACAGCAGTCAGGGCGGTGGACTTGAATTCCAACAACGACAGTGTCACAACACACAGGGACAGGAGAAACAACTTGTTAAAGACAACTTGTTAAATCCTACTCAAGGAACAACCCGGCAGAGAAATACGTCACCACGCTATGTGTGATAAAGTGAAATGACACAGGAAGGGGGTATTGGCCACATGCAGAGGAGGAGGAACAGGAATGAGGGAGAGACAAGAAACCAGCTGAAGTCTGTCAGCCAATCACTGACTTGAATCTAATGGAACATCTGTGGAACTGGAAGCCGTCCAAAGCCTGAGCTCTTTTCCCTCACCTGTGTTTTTGCACCTTCTAATAGTCACACAAACAGATTCCTATTTTTATTTTCTTCACCATAGACACCCTTCACACCCGCGAACCTTCATCATCATACACACACGTACCAAGAGCAGCAGCAGTCGACAGGCAACACTAACAGTAACTATAGCAGGAGCTTTGACGTGAACCCTGTCAGTTTTTATGCAGCAGGGGGAAACATGGCGGTGAACCTCAGGTTGTTTTTGTGGACACTCGTTGCATTTGTTTCGCCAGACTGTTCAACTTCCACTGCACTCACAACTTGACAAGCAGATATTTCCACTCAAGAATAATGGCCAAGGTTCCGACTTAAGCAACAGTAATTTACAGTAACATCTGTAAGTTTGTTGTTGCTGGTGTCACATTAATGCTCATTGGAGGTGGAGCGATGCTGTTACACTGAATATCAGCTCTCATGTTGTATAATTAGCTTCAATTTGTTTAAAATCTGGTTTGTGTCCTCTTTGGTAATGTGCACTTAAACTGCACAGATCAAAACTAAATGAAATATTTTCTTTCTCGTTTCTAAGCTGATTTAGTGTTCAAACCCTTCTTTGACCGCGCTACAACGGCCACCCTGCTCTGATTATTGTCATGGCCACTTTTGCAGAACAGTACCTGAATGGGCGAAATCATTTTGCCATGACAACCCCAGTACACAACCAGAAACGATGTGTGCTGGCTCCCAGGCAGACAGAGAGCGCTTCCCCGCCCCCCCATCCCCAGCATGGGAAGGCCAGATGTTCCCATCCAGACACAGAGGTGAGATGTTTGTCATGCTCTCCACAGAATCACTGGCTGTGTGCTGACCACATTCGGTGTCTGCTGGGGAGAACGCCAAGGACACACAGGCACTCGCATGCACACAGGAGAGGAGGGGGAGACCCAAAACGAGCACATCTCATGCACACAGCCTCGTCCGTCTTTTAGTTCTCGTCTGGTCTGTTGATGTGCAGGGACTCTTTGGTCTCGCTGGACTCCCAGACTGAATGTCAGAACTGCCATGGAGGCGGCTGACCTTACCAACCCTCCACAGGCACAAGAAGGAGGTGGATCAGCATCTATCCAACGCATACACAGCAGGGAATGGGCATGTGGGATTTTGTTTTTCTGTGGCTCAGTGCAGAAGAATATTTCCAGCAGTTGCATACATCACATTGGAGAGCTGATCTGCATCTTAATCCACTTGAACCAGTGTGTCTGCATAGAGGAAGTAGCATAGAAAGAGAGCAGTACATGAATTAACTGATTAAAATCACTCTGGAGTGTTCCGATGAATGATTGTGCTGAATTATTACAGTGTGTGTGTGTGTGTGTGTGTGTGTGTGTGTACATACCAAAAAGGTGAATGGTTAATGCAAAGTATGTGGGGGGGGGGAAGCCTTATTCTGTTGTTTTGTACTTTGGTATTAGTACAGCTTATAGGAGAGGAGACGTTTAGTACAGTGGCACAGAGGATAAATCTCTCACCGCTGAACTGTGTAACACTGGAAGCTGTTTTTGTGTGTTAAGCCCTTTTAGGATGATAAGTGAGAGTCAGCGCTTGAGCAGTTCTACTCAGCACAGCCGCTCTGACCCCCTCCCTTAAATCAGCCAACGCGTTGACAAACAGGCCTGGGCTGGTTAATGCTTGGTCAATAATAAGGGTCTGTTAGGACAAACACACTGAGACTTAACATTTTCCCTGTTAAACAAAAATCCATGGGGAGGAACTGGAAATACTGGAGGGCGTCAGTGTCCTCGTATACGTGTATGTGTGTGAGAGTGAGTGAGTGAAAGAGATAGGGGAACAGCTGCATTGATTTGGTTTTGTTTGCTGAGCACTCGAAGCAGAAATGTAAGCCGTGGGAACACCTGGAGAGAGGGGAAAATAGGAGAAGAGGTGGTGGTGTCAGCTCTGCCGTTGGCTCCAGACCAAACACACACACAGACACACACACACACACCCCTCTGATGTGTGATGGTGGCCTGCAATCCCAATCAGCAGCACTTAACAAAGCTTCCCTCTTTTTGCCTTTAATCGCAGGCTCAATTTGTCACTGGGGCGTCCAATTTCTGATGCGCTCTTTGACTGAGAGAGGCGAGGCGGCTGTGGGGAAAAAACACAAAATGGATGCACCTGCTAGAATATGAAATCAAACCACTCCATCTTCATTTCCCTTTCTGCTGCCACCTGTAACAGTTGTGCAGCGTTAGAACACTGAGTTATTTCCCAGTCAGCATGGAGGAGGCCCTGGGTACGTACAGTCAGACGGAACAGGCTGCTCTTAAAGCGCTTAGTGTCACACACTGCAGAAAGCTAACGCCATAATTTGCTCTTAACCACGGTCCGATTTGAGTACATTTATTTTCATAAGCATCCGTGTCGAGGCACAAATAAAACCATTGCTTTGTAGACATCCTGGCTGTCACAGACCGGAGCGATGTGGGTTGTGTGGACGTGTTTGCCGTCACTCGGTTCCACACAGACCGGTCTGTTTGTTGTGGACGTCCTCAGCCTGCCTCTGCCACAAATATGCAGTTCATAACTGAGCGGGAGCAGCTTGATAAAGCAGCTGCCTGATGTCTGGAGATTTCTATCATTTCTCATCACTCCACACAAACATACACCTGCAGAGCTTCAAGTATGTTTACCACACTCTGTATCTGGAAATCAGTGTTTTTCCAACCATGCCCTTGCAGCCATGTAGCAATCTCCAAAGTCTGGCATCTGACACGGCAGCATGTGACTCATCGGGTTCATTGTCGTCTGGTGTGACATGTTGATATGTGCAGATAACGCTGAGGTGGCTGCACAGCCGCCGACGTGACAGGAGTTCCAGCTGATTGGTAGGATCCTGAGGGGTTTTTCCACCATTGTCTGCTGCAGTGGGATGTTTTGACTTGACCTCCACCACCTTGTTTTTGAATGTGACCCAGCGTCTGATTCTTGTCGTGGTTTATTTTAGAGCAGTCTCTGATTTATTTGCATTATTTCATGTGTTAATCAGTGTCTGGAGCTTAGCAGATCTTTGCTCTCCTTTTCTTTCACTTCATGTCCCATCTTTTTTTTTCCTCCTTCAAGTGGTTTAGCCCTGTCATGTCTGACAGTAGGCTGGCTTTCTCAGTGAGCCTCTGGCTGCACTCTGGATGGATTTGCAGCAGATAAATAAATGACTAGGCTGGCACCCCTCCGTTTGGATCCCCTCTGTGTTGGCAGGCCATCCTCACTATATTTTCTATCAGGTGTAAACATGTCCGTCAAACAGCGCGGCTGGGGGCTGAGGGGTTTTGGCACTCGTGACGCCATTTATACTGTCTGCCCGCATGACCTTGGCCAAAACTGGATACGACTGAGGACATTTCCTTCTATCGTCCACATCTGTAGGGCTCTTTGGGAAGCCAAGTGGGCTCAAGTGGCTGCTGGTGAAACTGACCCCAAATTGAAGAGTGGACCTCATCTCGTTTGTTGAAGTGCACAGCTAATGATCACGACATGGCTCAGGCAGCGATAGCCGGTCCGGGCCAGGACACCCACTGCCCTGATATCCTGTCATCGTTTCATCTCGCCACTGTTCCTGCGAGGAGCCGTGGATGTCATGGAAGAGGCTGGCCACAGGCTAATGCACCGAGTGGAGGAACGAGGTCACACTGATAAGGGTCCAACTTTCAAAGGCGACACTGCTCCTTTAAGCACCAGTTTTCTCGCCGTTCAAAACTTTCTGTGTGTGACATGTATGCAAATACTAAGCAGATCCATCCATGGACTTGATATTCTGTCTTTCTCCGTGGTCCATATCCACCAGCTCACCTGTCACTTCTCCATCCTGCAGCCTCCTCCCTCTGAAAGAGAGAGGCTTCCAGTAGCTGTATTTCTTCCCACACTACTGCTCCTCATTTGACAGTTTTATCCCTGACACTCAGCATCTCACTACTTTGGAACTACTGTTTTACACACTCTTCATGTGCTAGTTGATGCTGAGATTCCCGATTTACTCCTCCACTCTCTGTTCTGGCTCTTCAAGTCACTTTCCAGTGTGAGATTCCATCCAGTGTTGATGAGGGGCCTCGGGTCTCCTGTACGCCGCTGGAATTGTCCAGGTTATCAGGATCCACTTTGAGACCCAGTCCACGTCCACACATAGACCTGTCGACGTTTCTTATCACTGGACCTTGAATACAATCATTGTTGAAACCAGAGTGAGTAAACGTGAAGACACCATTTGTCCAACAACAACAACAATGGCGTCTCTCCGCGTTGTCTTCTTCTTGTGTTTGTTCCATGTCTTCTTCTCTCTGATAGTGTATTTCTGTTACAGCGCCACATACATTCCTGGTATATGTACTGCAGCGTGTGCATTTCTGGAGACGATTGCGTGTGTACAGAGAACGTTTGAAGAGCTGTTGTGATCCGTCTCCGTGTGGACGCGGTGTGCCTTAGCCTCACATGGCCTGTGGGTTCTGCTGGCAGCATAAATCTCTCTCCACCTCTGGTATGACCTTCATTAGCCCATCAGGCTTCACAAACAACATTGTGTCATTCCTTTCTGCTTGACGTGCTCAAGAGCCAAGGCCCCCTTCCTTTTTTGACAGAGTGCTTTGGCATTCAAGGGTAGAAATTTGTTCTCTTCTTCCTGCTCCTTCTCTTTCTTTACCTCCTATTCAAAAAGTCGGCCCGCAAAGAAAAGTAATTTCACTCTCTGTCCCTAAGCGAATCAACACAGTGAAGTTGCATTGAATTTTCTGCTGCAATATTTTTTTCTTGGCTCTATTTCAGACCCACAACCTCAGGGTAAACATGCAATTAAAATAACAGCAGCCTGCTTTCTCCACCGCTCGCCTTTCCTGCAGCTCTTAGCACAGGCAATGTACAACATGGTGACTTGGTTCTCCTAATTGCTTTTTGCTTTTAATTGGTGGAGAAAGCCGTTGATATTACTCCAAACATAAGTTCTCGCTGTGTTTTTCTTTATTCATACAGTTCCAGCGTCTGATTAGCTTACTTCTGGTCCACATGCACACATACATGTGTCTGTAGCTGAGTTGTCAGTACAGGTCCTCTCAGCTCATTTCAAATAGTTGGTGAAGCAGATGAAGTCAGCTGGTCATATTTCTGATATGGGTTTCTATTATTATAGTCCTTTTATACACACACACGTATGTGTATCTATGTATGTATGTGTATGTGTGTGTCTGTGTGTATATATATATATATATATATATATATGAAACAAAAAGCTTGCTTCTTTCTTCTTCACCTCTGAGGAATAAAAAAGAAAATATAGGTCAGCTTTTATGGGAATGATTGCCCACTTTGATTTGTCTATAAAGAAATATTAGAGTTGTGTAAGTGGCTGTGGGAGACGTGTTCAGTCACGGGGCCCCCTAATACTCTGAGAACCATGTGGTGTCTGTCTGCACCAAGTTGATAGCGTGAGACAGCCTGGCTCAGCTCCACAGGTCTGCCCAGCTGGCCTGGCCGGCCCCACCGCAGATGCAACTGTGTTTGCTCTCAGGACAGGAGGGGCTGTGTCTCCACAGCCACCTATTTGCCTGGAAGGGAAGATGACTGGAGAGTTTAAACCAGCCAGAACCCCCTGCCTGCTAGTCAAAGGGCAATTAGGAGCGAATGGAAGCCGGCAGCTAAGTCAGTCATGTGCCCGCCGCCACCTGCGGAGAAGCATCGCCAACTAGAACAAGTCTCTGTCTGGTCTCATTTTTAAATCCGACAAATATTTTGGCCGTGAAGCCCAAACACATCACAAACGGCCTCCAACACGATCATTAGAATCGATCAGTGCCGCTCTCAGACAGAGACAATGAAATTGAACAGTCCGTTCATTACAGCTTTTACCTCAGCATCCCTGTTGCAGGTGCGTCAGTCGACGTCAGACTTCTGTCTGTTGCATTTCAGTGTCAGCTGGGGCATTACCATAGGCTGACCTTTGCCGCCACGCTCCCCGCTGCTCCGTTTTTTGACATTCAGAGGCGCTGTGGGGGAGGGCTGAACGCCTATCGGCTGATTTTTGCTTGTAGCGTATGTGTGCGTGTGTGTGTGTGTGTTCTTGGAACAAATGAACGCACACGCTTACGCACACATAAACCGGCGTCTTATGTGAGCGTCTTTGTGGCAGCAACCCGCCACAAAGACGCTCTGGTGTTTGATATCTGGCGTCCTTCCACCCCAGACCTGCATGCTGTCAAAGAGAGTGCTGTTATCTTTGTGTGAAATCTTGACACCCTGATAAATGGGGGAGAGAGAGATGGAAATCCTGCCTGCTGACATGAATGCACTATGCACCTAAAATCCTTTTGAGGCTGAGGGAAAAGAATAACATATCAGGCCAATTAAAGTTAATGCATGGTGACACAGTGAATGGAGAGCAAGGACTGCTGCCATATGGTGGGCCCGGCTGTGAATCAGAGAGCAGGAGACCACGCGGGGGGTGGGGGGGCTTTAGGATTGGAGGCTTAGAGTGTGATGCAGCATCGACAGCACAAACCACAGCAGAAGTTCCTGACGTTCCTGCAGCACCTCACAGGTATCTGCAGAAGTGGCAGCTTCATTAAGGCTTGTTTTCTCTACCCGTGCTGGGAGGATTTAAATGAGCTGTCGTCCTGACCTTTTTGAGCTCCTGCTTTTAAAAGCCAGTTCAGCCCCCCTCCATCCTTCTCCCCGCCACCTGTCTGTGCTCTCTTTCCACCTTTCTGTCTCGCATTGTCACTCTTTACTCCACTTGTCTCCCCTCCCTCCGGGGGAAGACACTTTTAAGCCGTCACCCTGCGGCAGACAGACCCACCGAGGTTGTTCTGTGGGTAATTGCCTCTGTCATAGACGCTGTATGTCTGTGTACACACTCGTCGAACGCCATGCAGCAAAAGGGGAGGACATGTTCTCTGTGGACTTAATTTGCTCCCTGCTTGTTGTTCAGTGCTGATTAAGCATCTGGGGTGTTTTGAATACAGCAGTGAGCCAAGTGGAGTGTGCCTAACGTTTCCTCCCTTAGTGTAACATCAGGGTTACTTCACGACGTGGCAGGTGTTTACTGAAGCCGTCCACCCTGAGCTGTGTCAGTTCTGGAGGATGAGCCTCTTTTAGGTGTGTTGTCCTTACCTCTGCAGTGGTGTGGTGCAGCTAGCAGGGTGCTACTACCTCACTAGCATGCGGGTGGGGGGGGTTATCAGCTGCCAACCCCTCAGGTCCATTTGACTTGAGCTGTTTGATGTTTAATTGAAGTTGTTATTGGCATCAGATGTCACCTTACCTGATGCTAATTACCAGATCACCATGACGACCTGAGCCCGCGGCTCCGGAGCTCATCCAGCTGCTGTACAGCCATGTTGACTGACCGGCCAACCGCCCTCCTTTTTGTCTCTCTCTGTCTGCAGTGTGAGGAGAAGTGTGTGTCCCATGCTGCATTAGTGTCTGTGTGAAATGCTGGCCTGTCTGCCAGGGCCAGGTGACCTCCCCCTCCAGCTTCTCCCCCACACGCAGATGAACACTGGACTTCAGAAATGTAAGTAGGAC
>CAAKHB010007708.1:123550-133634 GCA_901007665.1 Aeoliscus strigatus
CGCGCGCGCACACACACACACACACACACACACACACACACACGCACACACACACACACACACACACACACACACACACACACACACACACACACACACACACACACACACACACAGTGACCTCCACCCCACACAACAAAGCTCCAGGTACTCCTTGGTCTGATGTTCTCTCCTCTGTGACTCCCTAAATTCAACTACTTTCATGCCCCAAGATGACAGATGTGTCTTAAAACACAATAAGGATGAACCGTGCCATTCATTTACAGGGGAACAATGTGCTGGAAATGCAACCTGGCATCCAGCAGCCGCTGCCGGTTGGAGTGGAGGCTAATTGACTGTGAGATATTTCACTAGTCCTGAATGTGCTAATGCTCATTTCTCATTTCCAACCTTGTTTAAATGAACGTCCACATGTTGTGCATTTGACCAATGACGTCTGCATATTTTCTGTCAGTCTCCTGATAGTAACCAAAGTAGAATCCCTAAACATTTCCAATGTATCAGAAGAATCTGTCTCTGCTCAGTCGTGAACTCCAGCTCATCCAGTCGCTCACCGTTATTTATTCGACCCTAAAAAATGTCTGCGTCTGCCTTTTCTCCTGCCTGTTTCACTCAGAGGAAACTCAACCCCAGCCTGACCTAGTTTGCTGCAGTTTTTCTCCTAAATAAAATGCTCCAGCTCATCAGGACTGTAATTTCAGAATCACAGTAATCAGCCAACCCCCAGGAGATCAGCAGGCATGAGGGAGTGTGCTAAGTGCCAGCGTCTGTCGCCTCACTCAGGCAGACTAGTGACATGATGCAGCCATCAGCCAGACCATTTCTCTGCCCTCTCTATGAGACACATCAGAGCAAGGGGCGCAACTGGAGTCCAATTTGTTTTCCTGCCCAACATGGAAATCCATTTTGGTGATGGAGCGTACTTCATGCAGCACAGTGCAGGACGTCGGATCTATTTTTTTCCTTTTCATCTTCTCTTCAGAGTATCATTACCAGACACAGTGTTCTGTCAAAAGCCCCAGAGCTCATTCAGGCCACATCATTTCGATCAAATATTTATCTGCGATCTAAAACAAATGTCAGCTTCACTCAGATGTTGTTGTACAGGACGTCTCAGTTCAGACTGTCTACACGTCTCAGGACCGTCTCCAGACCCCTTTGTTCACCTGCATTTGACAGCTCAGCTCCATGACAGATAGAAACTACCTGAATCAGTGGTCAGCACTGTCACTGTTCATAGCGAGAAGGTCCCAGGTGTGATTACTGTCCTCAGGTTTTTCTGTGTGTAGTTTCCATCCTCTCCCTGTGACGTGTGGGTTCTCTCCAGGTACTCCGTCTTCCTCTCTCCTCCTAAACCATGCTGAGGTTAACTGGTGACTGTCAATCCCCTGTAGGTGTGAATGTGAGTGTGAATGGTTCTCTGTCCTTCAGCTGGGGACTGGTCCAGGGTGAACCCTGACCTTCACCCACTGACAGCTGGGATCAGATCCAGAACAACCCACACCCGTAACCGGAGCAACAGCAGATGAATGAATGAATGAATACTTCTACAGGCAGTTCACGTAACTACCTGTCATATATATCTGTTCCCGTTCATCTCTTCTTCAGCAGAACCCAACGGATGCTCCTGCGTTGAACTGCCGTGGACTCTCCACTGTCAGGAGCATTGAATCTTTGATGGTTTTTTTTCTGGTTAGTGAGGTTTTTGACTTCAAGCGATAGCGACCGACAGTGAGCAGATTTTGTTACCGCAGTGACTCCAACAAGATCAATAATTTCCTCCTCACTTTTTTTCAGTCAGAAATCTCCCTGTGGTCGCTTCTGTTTTCAGAGAGAACACGGAAAGTGCCGGTATTGAAAGTCACTAGACGCCAAAAGTCCAAGCCCGGTTGTTGCTGTCTACAGAGGTCCACTTTGGCGCGATGCGTAGTTCCATTTCTGGAGAGGAGATGTCAGGCTACGCTGTAGGCAGCACGTCGACTCAGATCCTACGTGCACCGTCCATTCCGATGTTTAAATGGGGCTTAATGCTCCAGAGCTAAAACTAGGAGTCGTCACTTCCCCTTCCTCTGCTCTCAGCAAGTCCTCCACGTGACTTCCCCAGCTGCTTCCTGCGTGCTAAGCAGCCATTGGAAAGTTAGGAGCTTGCAGGTTGTGAGACGTAAAAGGCTGTCAAAGGACAGGTACACAAAGAAGACAATGACTCAGTTGCCCTCGGTCCTCCATCTGTACATGCAGAACAAATGGTGAGTGCAGTGGGGGGGCGCTTGATTTTCATATCTCCGTTTGTGTGGTGATCAAAAGCAACCGTTTGCTCCAGCGCGCCTGATGATGTGTTTCAAAGGTTGTTCTCTATCCGTGTTGGATACTGCTGCTCTTGAAATGCAAAAGTAGAAGACCACAGCTTCACTGGAGAAACCACGTTCACATGTTTAACTTGACACCAAAGCTTCACACTAATTTCCTGTTCTTGTGTGAAATTTGTAATTTACTGCAGCGTGAGCCCCCCCTCTCCCCCACCCACCCTGCTGAAACCTTGTTCTGTGAAAACAGGAGTTTCAATGAAAGAAGCCCTAATTGGAGCCTGCTGACTGTGCACTTGTGATCCAGCTAGCTAGCTAGCAGCGGGGTAATTAACACAGGACCAGTCTGGCCCTTTTCGCCTGCTCTCTCCCTGGGAAGGGGCTTTGTTGGAGATCTGAGGGAGGGAAGATGTGCTTGTAGCCACAAGCAGCTGCCGACTAAACTCACTCATGTCCTCATTAACCCTCCCTTGATATTCTGAGGTCCAGTTAATCCTGGTTTGAGCTGAAGGTTGGTACTAATAAGCTACACTTGATTACTAGGACAGCCGTAGAGGGGCCAGAGGTCAAAACTGCTCCGACCTTTCTCCTGATTTTTGTTGCACATTTCTGTTCAGCTCTTCCTTTTCATAAAGACCTACCCAAGACCTACCACAGATCTCTAATCTTTCCTCCAATTTATTGGACTGGTCTAAAACATTTTGAATTGTTCCCAGTTAACATCTGAACCTCGCGGCCTCACATCTTGCAGACTTGTATTAATTAACCTACTTTCACATCTGCTCACTCAAATCCCATTCCAACTTGTCGTCAGCTCAGAACACGGCAGCAGCGTGCTTCTTCCTCACTGGTTCCTTTTCGGTTATTTTCCCAGTGAATGTTTTTGGAAGAAGTAGTTTCTGGAATCAGCCTTCATTAAGTACATTCTATGTGTGATCAGAATAGAATCAGTCAGCAGTCTTTGTAAGGTAATTAATGAAGTAAAGAAGCACCACCAACGGTATCGCTGCCGATCCATTCACACTAGCCTGCTTTGGAGTATTGTAATAACGCAGCTATTTGTGCAATCAGAAAACGGTTCCTGAAAGCTGAGAGATGTCACTTGGTCCCTCGACCTGATGTGAAGAAGGATCTAGAAGGAGAAAACGTCCATCGATACCTGACAATTGAGGTGTACTTCTCATCTAAGTCGCTGTCATTCCCCAGCATTCAGCAACATGGAGGTTCTCAATTTATAGGAGTCCAAGGCACAAAGAGTCATTTAACATGGTTGATGTGTGCAAACACACACTGTGGTCAGTTAGGTCATTTTTGACCCATCAGAATTTTTTTTTTTATCAGAGTCTGACGGAGAGACCCCGGCGTCATCGATCGTGTCCTGCTCCGTCTCTCTTCTTCACTTCCCTTACAAAAATCCACAAACGCTCACTAAACATGTTCTACAATTGTTTATTTGTTTGTGTCACGGTTAAATAACCCCCCCTCCCCTTTAATGTCAGTGTCACGCAGTCGGCGCTGGGACGTCAGCACCCACATCCAAGAGGTAATGGACTGTCATGGAAACGACATGAGTGAACTGTGGAGTGGATCCGTGGCGCCATTACTGTCCTGGTTTCATCTGCTTCACTTTTTCATAGAGTAGTTGATCAGACTCTCCTCTCATGCCCTTCCACCCCTTCTCCAAGACAGTGTGTGTGTTTCTCAGGGGTCAGAGTACAAGTATGTATCTTCAGCCGTCCACACACAGGTTTGATTGATCATCTTGTTGTCATGCTGTTACTCGGTTAGTGTGTATTACGTAGTAACTCTGTTTCGTGTGTTCACTGTGTTGTAACTAAACGGCCTCTGTATTGATTGACTCCACTTCTGTGTCACTCTAATTTGCCACCACATCAAGAATCGTTACCTGTGATTGACGGCTGAAGTCGACGTGCCGTGTGTGAGTGATGGTGTATCTGTGTTTGCTTACCCTGGCATTTATTCAGACGATGGGTGTCGAGCTCTCTGGCCCCGACCCCTGCATTAATGAATGTGTCTGCAGCAGGCTGAGCACTTCCTCACAGCACCCCCCTGTGTGCCACCCTGTTCGGGCACCGCACGTCACTGCCCATTGTTCCCTGTTCACCAATAAAGCTGGAATTAATTATCCAGTTGGCACAGTTGTCGGGTGCAGCCGTGTCAGCTCTCGGCACTCATCCCTCAAGCCCAGTCGGCCCGCTGGGAGGGTGAGTGGAGCGGCCAAGGCCGCATGAACCCAGGGTCTGCTGCCAGACGGTCACTTTTAAGATAACTCCTCTTTCAGCAGAGAAAAGGGAAAAGGTTTAGATTCTACCCAGATCCTTCACAAATAGAAAGACCAAACTGATTTTAGCTGTAATCAGAGGTGTAAACCTTCTCACGGATGAAAGCTGAGTGCTTCAGATGTTTGTCTGAGCTGAGGTGACCAAGAAACAGACAAGAAAAATGATAAATGTGTGTTACTTTGTATTGAAAAAAAAGTGACAAAGTCTATCCAGACAGAAACACTAATCAACACCTGCATGACCCTGTTGGACCATGTGTTAAACCGAGTCCTAAATGTAAACACCTTCACACTAGCTACCCCCCCCCCCCCCCCCCCCCACACACACACACCGTTTGTCACGGTATTGTTAAATTTAGCCCCAGTGTTTAGCAGGTGTAACAAATGTCTGTGAGCTGAAGCCTGCGAAGTGTTCTTGCAGATCAGAGACGCTGCTGCTGTGTCTGATTACTTGTCTGCTGTCATGGAGCTCTGCTCCATGCGTCTATCTCTTTCTTTTTCCTCTCGCGGTGCAGCCACAGGGGACCATCGCTGCCTCGCTCGTTCCTTTTACCTTCACCAAGGTGGTTGTTTTCATCCACGTCTGTTTTTGTCTGTCTGTCAGCAGAATTGAGCAAAATCAGGCCTGGTGGCTTTGAGGGAGGTCTGCATCTCAAAGTGACTTTCCAGTTTAGTTTCGGGATCAAACACACACACACACACTCACATGCCTGGATGCTACATCAATTAACCAGCACCAGCACCACCATGATATTTCATTTGCCACTGTCACGTGCAATAATTCTACTCATAATGAGACAACAAAAAACAGTCCGTCCTTTTGCGATGGGAGTCCCAGAGAAAAGCTTATCCTTCTACCTGGATTTAAAAAATTGATCCAGCTTCGCTTTTCTAGAACCCAAAGACACATTACATTATTCGGTCACTCCACATTCAGACCCTGGTGGTGGGTCTAAAACTGTCTGTGGACAGACTGACAGAAACGTGTCTGACAGTTCACACCAACCAACCACTCACACTCATACAGGTGACGTGTGGGTGACGTTTCTTGCCCATGGACACAACGGTACAGGATAGGGGAGGTTTCAGAGTGCCAACCTCCTGAACCAATGCCGCCCATTAAACTGACTTTCTCATTCACCTGTCCCACTTCTTCCCAGTACTCATCCCCCAATTCTGTTTCTCTTCTCCACCACAGGGGACACCACACAAAGGATGAGATCCACCCCGTTCCCATCCCCTGCAGAATTGGATGCCTATGCTAAGAAGGTCGCCAACAATCCCCTCACCATTAAGATCTTCCCCAACAGTGTCAAGGTCCCCCAGCGGAACCACGTGCGGCGTACGGTCAACGGGCTGGATACATCGGGCCAGCGCTACAGCCCCTACCCTTCCTCTCAGGCCAGTGCCAAAGCAGGCCTCCTCGCTATCGTCAAGGTGCCCACGGTCAAAGGCATCCTCAAAGATTTCGCTGGCAGCCGGGCTCGCTTGCACCCTGACGTCATCATGAATCCCCTCACCGGACCCTGCCAAGTGGCTTCGACCAGCACTTTAAATCACCATCCCCCAACTCTGCATAACCTCCCCCGACCCCAGCAGATCGGGCCCCTTCAACCGCGGGACCCACCTCAGACTCTGCAGATGCCACTCCCTCAGCAGCAAGGCCCCACCCAGAGCCTCAGACACCCCCCCTCGATGGCCCAGCACCCTCAGGGCCCACCCAGAGTCCAGACTCTCTCTCAGCACCCAGCCCTTGGCCACCCAGCTCTTTTGCTTCAGCAGCAGCACCTTCAGCAGCCGCTACCCGGCCTGCAGGGGGGGCGGAAGCTGCCGGATGGTGATGCACCGCCAAATGTTACCGTCTCTACCTCAACCATTCCGCTCCCCATGGCCGCTGGGCTGCACCAGGACCACCAGGCTGACCTGAGCACCATTGTACATCAGATCAACCAGTTCTGCAAAGCTCGGGCCCAATGTGCTGGAGCCTCCACCCTGTGTGAGGGCCAGATCGCCAACCCCAGCCCCATCAGTCGTAACCTGCTCATCAGCGCCTGCTCCAGGGTGTCCATGCACAGCAACCCCGCCACCCCTGGGTTCCCTCCACCCAACTGCATTATCGGCCCTCAAGAGAAAGCTACCGCCCCAGTGGGAGCTCCCCCTCCGCACAGCGTGGCTGCTCTCAACCACTTGCCTTCCAACCACGTTGATCTCAAGCAGCAGCAGCACCACCTCCAGCAGCATCTGCACTCACAACAACAACAACACACAACAGCTACAACATAACACACAGCAGCAGAAGATGCGCTCTTGGAATCAGCATCAGCTGGCCCACGTTCCCCATGTTCAAAACGGGGGGACCCATCTGTGCAAGCAGCCTTCCAGGGACACCACGTTCCATTTTAAGGGTATGGGCTACCCTGCAGAGATGTGCGTGGGTCAGCCTTACACACTGAAACCTCCTGTAGAGAGACCCACCCCATCTCCCCCCGTCAACAACAACAGCATGCCCGGCCCCATCACCCACTACACTAATGGCCACTACTTCCAATCCCACATCTGGAATAGCAGCATCCTTCCCACACCCAACAGTGACAGCTCGGGGTCTCAGGACGTAGCCATGTCATTCCATGGTGCAGGCCCAGGGGGGTGCACCACACTAGACTGCGGGCCCCCTGGGGCTCCCCATTATAGGCTAGCAGCGAGCTCCTCCACCTCCTCTGCCCAGAATAATCTGATGCACACAGCAGATTACATGGGTGGGGACTTCCAGACGCCCTATTTCCGCGATCAGAATCTAGGGTTGATGGGTAAGATACACAGGCCCCCCCTAAGCAGGGTAGGTCCGGAGGTTGGGGACGGCAGAACCGCTCTCATCCAGCACCCAGGGTACAGATAAGCTATACAAGTTATCAAGACCCCTCGTTTAGTCTTAAAAAACCCACACGAATCCAACTGAACAGATCTCTTCAACAAGCCGCTGATCTTATAGAGGGTAAATGATTCTATTTAATGAAGAACAGTAGTTTTTAATACATCTTGCAAGTGATCAATTCTTCCTTTTTTATCGTACTGAGCGCATTTGCCCGACACTTTCGGGGGACGATTCATGTGTCTGTGCTGTTCATGTCATTCCCTGCTTCCTCCGCTGTCGTCATTGTGTCGACGTGCCGGGATCCCAACAGATCCTGTTAAATCTCCAGACCTGCCCGTGAAGGTTTCTGATGCATGTAAGACAAACATCTGGTGGAGGATGTTTTCTACTTGATCGTGTCAGGAAGCGTTTATCAGAACTGACCAATCTCACAGTGAGTTTGAGACTAAAACAAAATCGGAGCATTTCCTCTGGAGGATCTTGACTCAGTGTGACGCCGTGTACACGTGCACAGAGCTTTTCACATTTTTAACTGTAACTATTTATTTGCATCGTAGGACTTGTGATTCCTCTCTGTGACTGAAGAACACACGTCGTCAGGTTGCTGTACGTTAGTACGGATCAGCAGGGAGGCCGCGCTCCATCCTGCTTCTAATGCTGCAATGAATTCAGGTGTTAAAACCACGTTGCCACAACCAGAAAGGTTTGCAACAGGACGATAAAGTCTCACACCTCCAGATGGCCAAAGTCAGGTTAACACACTGTTCTAGAGATGTACCATTTTATTTGTCGTTTATTTTTTTGGAACCATGACTATTACTTGAATGTTGAGATTATTTGTTTTGCAGGCGTTGAAGGAGACATGTTAGTGAAGTGGAGAGGAAATACTAGTGTTACTGAGGGCGGCGTCCTATCGGACAGAGTTTGGATCCAGACTGCAGTAAACTGGAGTGAAGAATCAATGTAGTTGCTACTGAGGTGAAGTCTGCTTTGAACGACCAAATTGATCACTTGCAAGATCGAGCGGAGGTGAACCAACCTGACTTTGAGTTGAAAGTGAAACAGCAAAAGCATTGTTTATTTTATTGTACACTGGCTTACCTACTAGACTACTGTAACTTTAAAGTTGAATGATTGTGTGTGAATGCTACCTGCAGACATGTGTAGAGTTGAAGGTGTGTGTGTATGTGTGTGTGTGTGAGAGAGAGAGAGGGAGGGACAGTATGAACACAATGATGCCCATGTTTTGTTCTCCCAACTCCCTGAGAGCCCCTAAAAAGCCTTAAGTGTTTGGTCCTTGGACTTTCCTTGAGCATGGTTTTAATGAAAACCCCAAATAACGAGGAGAAGGAGAAGAAGATGGTAATGAAACACAGAAACAGCAACTTTTTTTCCTTTTTTCTTTCATTACGTTTTAGTGACTAGAGAACACGATTCCATAGAGATCCTTGATGAAAAGCAAGGAAAGGAGTAATATTTTGTAATTATATATTTTAGCAATGTGTAGTTACTGAGCTGTAACAATTTTTTTTCCAAGTTTCAAAGCTTCAGTTTGCAGTTGTGACTATTTATAATTCTTGATTTGCTTGTTATTTAAATTTTATTTTCTTCTTTGTTTCCTGTTCTCTTGCTGTGAAATGGAAAACGGTCCGGACGCCTTTCTTTTATGTCATTCTGTACGACACATAGGAGGCAAGAGCGTGAGAGTTGTGCTACTCTTTTGTAATATTGTAATAATAAAATAAAATTCTAATTTATGCTTTGAAATGAAGCGGATGATGTGCTGCGTTCATTGTCGGCCTCAGGTGGGACCCGATCAGCCTGTCAGGTGTCTGTCTCAGCTCTCCAAAGGACTGAGGCAGGCGGAGCTGACGGCGGCGTGTTGTTGCACCAATCACCCGTCATCTCACACCGTTTATCCGGACCTGCCCCTGCCAATGGAAGCAGGACGTGGAGCAGACAAAGCCTGCTGTGAAATCTGTAGGACTATCTGGCTGCAGTAGATTAAGCTTGTCTGGCTGTGATGAAAATGGGACGTGTGGAAAGGGCTCGCAGCAGGATCAGCACCTTCATGATCACTGTTCAGTCGTTTTTCCGTGGATGCCGGAGGTGCTGGCGTCTGATGGAGACTGGTGATTGTTGACCTGCTGCAGCAGTAACTCAGGATAAACCGAGATGTTCCTCCTGCCTTGGAAGACTTCACATGGAGTTTGGCGGTTGAATGTTCTGGAGTCCGTGCTCAGGTCCGTCATCTGAGCATCCAGAGTGAACTTCTGCCGTCTAGACCGGTGTGCTGCCCAGAGGACTCATCTCTGTGGACGTGGACGGCTCCCTCCTCCACCTTCGACTGCCCTCCGTGAAGAAGACTCTCCAGCTCCTCCCTGTGGAAGAAGAAGGAAGTGATCGCTCTCCTGTCATAGAAATGCTGAAAAGGCGTTTTTGAATCCGTCCAAGTTTGTGCACCTGTATTGGTTCGATCGTGGCGTGGCGTGTTCTCTGGGGACTGCGGTCTGCTGTGATCCCAGCATCCTGGGTCCTCGTTGATTTTGCCCAGGTGATTGTTCCATTTATTCCAGTTAACTTCCTCCACTCTGACATGACAAGGGG
>CAAKHB010007708.1:133654-146241 GCA_901007665.1 Aeoliscus strigatus
TACAACAAGTTCCACAGCACGTGTGAGTTTTCATGACTACAGAAAAGCTTTTTTTTTTTTTTCAATGAAGAGACATGGAGTGAATCAGAAACACAGTCAGACATTGTTCATGTGGTAAATGACCGTTCCAGCTGGAAACAGTTGATTTCTAGTAGAACATCTCCATCGTGTCCACAGGTCATCTCCAGCAGACATCACTCCTGTCTGCTAACGCAACATGTGTTAGCTAACTGATGACTGAAAACCCTTGGGCAGTACGTCTGAAGGAGGTGTGTGAGCTGCTGGGTGACATGACTCAGTAGCCGCAAACAAACGTGGGTTTTGGACGTCAGCTGATCCTGCTCAGCTGTCGTCTCTTCCATCAAACAGCGGTGAAGGATCAAGCGCTGGGGTGAGTGAGCACATTAACATCGCATTTATAAAGGAAAAACGCCATTTTATCAGTCTGCAGCTACTGTCTAATGACATTACATGTATAAGTTCCACCCCAACCCTGGTGAAATGTGTTTAATTCCACCATTTTCATAGATGGACACTAGGGTCGTTAGGTGACCTGAAACATGCAAACCTGAAACAGCGGCGGCGGTCGACTGCAGACGCAGTGCCCAGGTTCCTCTCCAGTCCGCAGCGATACCGCATCTTCAGACAGCAGGGCAGCTTCTTCTCCATGTCCAGGATAGTGACGGCCCTCTGAGGACACACACACACACACTTGACACACACCTGCTGACAAACCCGTGATCCTCCTGGACATCACCTGCAGCTTCCAGATGCTGGTGCTCTCCAGGGTGATCCTCTCCACAGTGCGGTTCATGAGGGCGATGAGCATGTTGAGCAGCAGGATGTAGGTGAGGATGATGTAGCCGATGAGGAGCACGTAGAAGACCTCCTTGTACTGGTAGCCCTGAGTGAACTCCATGTCGCCCATGCCTATGGTGAACTTGAAGAGCTGCAGTGTGGTGAAGGAGATGTTTCTGTACGAGGGTTTGAAGCACTCCTCGTCGGGGCCGTAGGCCACCTGCAGACCACGCGTTAAGGTTCTGTTCCTCACAGGAGGCTCGATGAGCAGACTGACCACCGCTAGGACAAGAAGAGGCAGGTTACATGTGGAGCATCCTGTGCTGGCACGTCGACATTTAACAGACAATGTTCTACTTTGCTTCCCATGTTTACTTTTTCAGCGAGGATAAACAGACAGAAGAAACATGTTTGTGTGAGAGCAAACATGGCCGAAGTAAGTATGTTCAGATAGTCCAGAATTGCAGTTTGTGTTGAATCCCACTGGGAGTGAACTAGACCAGAGGTGACTAATACATTCAAATGAGATGAAATGATCCTAAAATGTGTGTTTCATATCACGTTTTTCAGGAGAAAATTCCACACCTGCTGAAAATCCGAACAGGAAGACAATGTAGACAAACAGAAAGCGTAGGATGTCGCTGAGGATCATCTGCAGAGGAGAGGAGGAACAATCAGGTCATCGGACTGCTGCGAAGACGCTGCTGCTGAGCGGCTCGTGTCGGCGACCTTCTGGATCATGACGCTGTAGATGCCCATGTGTTTGTCGCCTCGGGAAAAGTAGAGCAGATTCACCCAGCTGAGAGCCAGACACACCACCAGGAAGCCCAGGTACTCCGGCCGCCCGGACAGATACAGGCCGGCCGAGACCAGGAAGAGAACGGCCTGAGCAAAACTAGAAAGAGCGGAGGTGTTTTTCACTGCACAACACTGTGAACAAGGAGGTATACGACATCATTCTAGAGATTTCCACCCAGCCAATGTGACTGGTATGGATGAGGTCTACTTAGTACTTAGTACTTTACCTGTATTATCAACATAGAACCTGTTTGCATAAGTGTGAACAGCCCTTTACACACACACACACACACACACACACACACACACACACTGTACAACTGCTTTGTTTGGTCTAATGAATGATTGTGTGTGAGCCTGATATTCCCCCTGATTTTCGTTCCAGTTTCTATAAACACACAGAGGAAGTCGGCGCGCTCTGAGAATGTCTTGACTCATGCTTGAGCACTGTGAATTCATAAACGGTGACGTTGAAACTCATTTGGATGTAAAAGTGTGTTTTGGTGAATAATCCCTGGAACCGTAGCTCACTTCCTCATTCTCAGGCACAGTGACGAACGTGTGCAGGGAGTTTTATCTAAAAGAGGAACGGAGAACTGTCTGCTCCAGCCGACCCTGGCCCTCCCATTTGTATCTGTCTGAGACAAAAGACTCACACTGACGTTTGTGGGCGACACAAATACTCCAGAGCTGATCTGTGCACGGCACAGAAAGAACCTAGAGAGGGCGCTGGAGACGACTGCTGACACGGAGGGATGAAAACATTACATGTAAGATGAGATCATAGAGAGTTTTTGTTGCTACTTACTAAAGAATGTCATAGTATCCGTCAATCAGTAAGGTCTGCAGCTTTGGACGTTTTCTTTTCATGTCAATGATCTAGAAATAGGTTTGTATATTATTCACATGGTGAATTCCATCTCACAGGAAACAAAAGTGCCCCCACATACCCCAGTGATGAAGAAGTAGCAGTTGGCCAGCAGCATCAGAATCTGTCCGGAGACATACAGGTAACCCGTCACGTCGTGTTCAAGGGGAAACGGTGGCTGCGGGGACGAGGACAGCCATTATTCTCTGGGTTTGTCCAACCGAACCGTCGTGCAGGTTGTTGTAGCCTCCCCACCTTTCCATCCTTCTTGTTGTAGGCCACCAGAGTGAAGATGATCAGATACAGCGTGTAAACCACAAAGTTGAAACAAAACATTCCGGCAGCAAACTCCCTCCACTTGGCCTCCAGCAGTCGGCTCAGTGGCTCCGTCTCCAGCATCTCGTGACGGTTCTGAGAGGAAGCAGATCGTCGATCACACCAGTGCACCGGTAGCAGCGGTTCCTCCGACGTCTTTCACACTCACAGGGATCCCACTGCCGTAGACGAGAATCTCCAGGACTGAGTTGTCCTCGTACGAGTCCACAGAGGCCAGGTCGTACAGGGCGCAGGTGACGGGCCCGTAAACCCACTCTGTGAATTTACGGGACAAATGTTTGGTGTCGCTCTCCAGGAACTCCCGTTTCAGGATGTGTGCGAAAATCTGAAAAAAAAGACAAACAAAAAGTTGGATCGTGATGCTCAGACCCACTGGGCCCAGTACACAGTGGTACTGGAGGGTCTGGACAGGAAGTGGACTGACAGGAATCAGTCTGAATCCAACATGACCACGGTCACACTATCAAACTAGAAAATCGACTCTCTACACATTTAGATCAGGTTAGGTCACAGTCACCACGTTCAGTCAAGGCGTTCCCCAAGGCTCCGTACTCGGCCCCTTCCCCTTCATCCTCTACATCCTCCCCTCTGGTCAACTACCCAGTTCAACCTGGACGTCCACTGATATGCTGACGACACACAGATCTACCTCAGCACTAAATCCCTCCCCCCTCCTCACATCAACTCCTGTCTCTCAGCAATAAAAACACAACGTCCTCAAACTCATCAGTGATAAAACCAAACTCCCTCTCATCAGCTCCTACTCACCATCACTGTCTCCCCATTTCCTCCGGTTCACAACCTTGGTGGGATTTATTGGACTCAGCCTTCTCTTCTGAGCCTCACATCTGTCACGTTGTCACATTTATCACCTAAATCAGGTCCATCCAGGCCTTTGTCTCCCCCCATCTGGACCA
The DNA here is from genome assembly GCA_901007665.1 of Aeoliscus strigatus. Taxonomy (NCBI): domain Eukaryota; kingdom Metazoa; phylum Chordata; class Actinopteri; order Syngnathiformes; family Centriscidae; genus Aeoliscus; species Aeoliscus strigatus. Next base: position 137,372 of record CAAKHB010007708.1, read on the forward strand.
TCAGCCCCATCAGGAGGCCCATCTCTAGCCCCTCGTCCCCTCCCCTTTCATTTGTCCCTGTATGTTACTCTCCCTTGTAAAGCAACTTGTGTTTTAGAAAAGCGCAATATAAATCAAATTGATTCTTCTTCTTCTTATTATCATCGTGTGGTGGTTTACCCCGCTCTTGCCGGTCTTGGCAGCCAGCTTCAGAGGCGTCAGACCACCGCGGTTCACAGCGTCCTCCAGCTTGAGCTGTGGATTCAGCCGGGCTGCGTTCTTGAGGATGCGGTCGTACATGTTGGTGATGAAGTCCGTGTTCTCCTGGCTGTTGTCAGCCACCACCACCAGTGCGTGCAGCACCGTGTTGCCCTGAGAGTCTGTCAGTTTTGCATTCGCTCGACTGTACTCGTTGTCCATGAGGAAGTCCACCACCTCTGGCTGGTTGGTGCACGCTGCCAGAGACAGGGGCAGCTCCCCTAAGGGCAAAGCAAAGTGTCAAAGGTCACCGAGTCACATGACTGCGATCAGTGGGTCATGTCAAGTCACCAAGCAGATTCTTTAACAGTTGTAACAAACCTGATGACTGCATGTCTTTATCTCAGCCTCATTTCCCTTTACTTTACTGTTTATCGTACCATAAATGTTACGTGTTTTAAAGTCAGATTACATTGTTTTTTATTCATTTACATTTTCTTCTCCTACGCCAAAGAGCCTGTCAGTAAAACCAGATTGTAATTCTGATTCAGAATAACATGGTTCTGTTCAGTGAAATTAGGTTTATTTCTTATCGTATAAACCGATTTCCAGATGTTTTCATGAAGTTAAATGTAAATGGTGACGTGATCTGACGGTGGCGTGGGGACCTTCTTTGAAGGGGCTCTATCAAACGAGGCTGGGGTCTCCTGTTGCACCTTATTTATTAAATCTGACGTGAGGTGAATGAACACTCTGTCCTCATGAAGGGAATCCTCACTGAGGACTACCATATGAACCTGTCAAAGTATGGATTTACATCAGCAGCGTCCACACACCAAAGTAGAAGCTGGAGTCCTTGTGCTGCTGGAAGAATTTCCCGCAGGCTTTGGCGTGGACGTCTGCCCCTTTACTGACCAGCAGCCTCACGTAGGACAGACTCCTCCTCTCAATGGCGATGTGGAGCGCAGTCTGACCTGAGGGCGTCACATCACATCACAGGACAGACGAGGACAGACTGACGGGTCGCACCAGAACATTCGGTTCATTCGTTTTCACGCCATCAGAGACCTTTGTAGTAGACGCTGGTGTACTTAGCGTTGACGAACTTCTCCAGGTCTCCCATCCTCTCCGAGATGTTTATTAATAGCTCCACCGTCGGGTTGCTGCCGTCTCGGAGGTGGAGCAGAGCCTTCATCAGGGCTGTTTTACCGTAGGACTCGTCTGCAGCCGGGGACACACTCACAGTCATAAAGGCCGACAGCTTTTGTTGTTGTTGTTGCAGTGTGGGGGCCGTGGACACTCACACGAGGGGTCGGAGAGTTTCTTCGTGGTCCGGCGCAGGTACTGGTGCAAACCCTCCAGCCTGGTGACGTTCCCGCTGCCCACAGCTTCAAACAGATGCTCGATGGTGAACCTGCTGCTGTCGCTCTTGTCCTCCTGCTTCACGCCTCGGATTCCTCTGGAAACACAGAGGGTGGGTCGGAGCAGGGTTCATCAGCTGAGACACTGAGAGGTGACGGACGGACAGACGGACAGACTCACGCGTCGAACCCCAGGTTAAATTTGGGTTTGTCAGACTTGGACTCCATCTCCTCCTGGTAATCGGTGTCCATGGGAGCGTTGGGCGCCTCCAGGCCTGAACCCACGCCATTTTTTCTGGATGTCTTCTGTCGGGATCTCTCCTCCTCCGTCCTGTCGTCTGTCTCCAGAGAGAATCCAAACATCTCTGCTTTATCCATCGCAGCCTCCGCTCCCAGAGATCTGTGCACAAGAGGTGACGGAGGTCAGCGACTGCAGCAGCAGTCAACTCCTCTCCCACAGCATCGTCAGCTGGATGTCATCTTCACTTCTAACGGTCTGCTGGTCACTTTAGGGCTGAAGCAGCGGTGAGATGGCTGAGGTGAGCGGCTCCGGTCTGCATCCATGCTGCTCGTTTAGACGATGAGAGGCTGAAGATCATCTATGATGTAACCTGCTTTTCCTAATTGTCCCATCATGTTAGCTCAGCTCGTCCAACAACCGCAAGGTTCAAACCCCGCCCTGTGTGAATGTCAGTGAATGTGTGATGACGGTCAGAGAGGCTCCAGATGTAGCTGCCACCATCAGAACGGGACTGTCGAGGGAATGAGAGAGAGCCGCCACATAAAACGGATCCATTATTATTATTATTACTACTGTTATTAGAACACAAGTCCACCAAAGACGGTGACAGGTACTATGATGGAGGGATGGACCCACTCCACCGGATGCTGAGGAAACAGTAGAACAGCTGTCAGAGCCCAGTGGTGAATAGATATGAGCCCACCTCTGTTCAGCAGGAACTAGTGCAGAAATCAGCACCGTCTTTGTCTACATCGAAAATGGTTGAGTGTCTTTCTACTCGTTTCATTTGTGGGGACTCAAACACATTCTACTTGGCAACAAGAATGATAAACCAGCATGTTTCACCTCTGCAGCAGATCTCTGAGAGCACAGACATATTTTCAGACATGTGACGCCCCCCCTCCAGTGACCAACAAAGGAGTTTATTATGACTCCACTTCTCTGCAGGGTGATCCAATGTTTTATAGTAGTTTTACACCAAATGTTCCGACAAAATAGAGATCAGCGTTAAAAAACGAAGGTTTTTCATCATGAGAAAATTTGTTTCTTTGTTTCCATTTTCTGTTACAAATGGGGAATTAGTGTCTTTGTGGAAACCGAACGAGTCAGCACACGAGGAATAAATAGCAGCTGGGAACAAGGGATGAAAAAAAGGAAGTACGTAAGTTTGGTAATGATGAAAAAGAACCTTTTGGAACACAGATTATTGGGCTGCACCACGTCTGAATGATGGATGAAACAGGTTCTTTAGACGTTCGTTCCTCAAACGTGGTGACTCTGTGTGAAGACGAGTCTTCTCTCACTCCCAGCCGCCGCCGCTGTTTTATTCATTCCCATTGACGGACCTCCTCCCATATCAGAGCGCTGCAAAGACTCGACGGGTTCGACAGAGAAAACAGAAGGAAACCCCCACAGCCCCCACAACAATCTTCAGCTGATTCAAAAGCACTCAGAGCCCTGTGTGTTTGTTAGTACACCCCATGTGATGGAGACAGGAGGACGTTCGTTCAAATGATCTGACTTCAAACTCACCAGAGATCCTGCAGCTCAGTCAGCGTTTGACCTGAAGTGAAAAGCAGAATGAGAGAAGAACGCGGGCGTGTCCGTCCTGTCCTCACTGAGATGTTCACTCAACACAGCAGAGATGTGACGAGCAGGAAGAAGCCAGGGGGAGATAATGTGACCCGCCCTGGACGAGCTCCCAGCACATTACAGTGCTTGAGAGGATGCTGTATTGATCTCACACACACACACACACACACACACAGTGTGAACCATTCCCTGACATGAGTAGAACATGTTTGTCACAGCTCCTCACCCTTTCTGCTCCGTGTCAGTTGTTTCTGTGTCCGATGACCATTTGTTCTCCTCTCAGTCCTGAAGTGTTTCTAGTTCCTTCCGTGCTGCTCTGGTCCTGTGAGTCAGCGTCTGCCCACGACGATGTGCGAGCTGCACATCAGGGCTCATGACTGACATCTGACTGGTTCCTTTCTACACAACCACTTCCTGGTTTGACATCGTGGGTCTTCACACGGCGACATGGCGACGGATCGAATGCGACCTGATACGGTTCCAGCGTTCCTTTGGACACTGCTCCTTGTTCCTGATGTTTGTCAGAACTTAACGTCGAGCAGAGGCTGCACACACAGTACAAACCTGTCCATCACCGGCAGAATGATTACAGAAATAAATCACAATTAGAAAACACCATTTTTATCATGACACTGTGTGTGGCAGAGGTTTCTGAGCCTGAAACAGGAAGTTGTTCCTCTCCTCCGTTTCAGTCTGCTGAGTGTCAGAGAACTGGTGCTTCCTGTTACTGTGATTTGATGACACACAAATCAAATCTGTCTCAACTTGATAATAATCACAAAATCTATTTAATCATTTAGTAAATGTATTAAAATACATTCAGTTTAAGTCCTGACATTTTAAAATAGGTTTATGCTTCATATTGGGTAAACACACCACCTCTGGTCCACTGACCGACAAATATCTGGAGTATTCATTCAAACATCTTGGTCAATGAATATAAATATGAATAACACTGATCGGATGCAAAGACAAACACACACGTCATCTCATGAATCAACCCCCCAGTGGAGTTAAGACGCCACAGACAGACCAACTACCACCAGTCCCAGTGTGACGTAAACCGATGAAGATGAAGTCACCGATGCTGATACGTTGACCACATTGAAACGTTCTCTCATTCTCATGCACCTCATCTTATACATGCACCATTTCTATCCTCTGTGTGTGTGTGTGTGTGTGTGTGTGTGTGTGTTCTCTGACATCATGTTTGTTTAAAAGCAAACGATCTCACAGTAGAAAAGCGCTCAGAGTGCAGCGCTCCACCAGCAGTTCATTTCCACCCAAATACTTTGATTTCCACCACATATAAACGCAGCTAACCTGACTGTATCTGTGTTCCTCAGCTTTCATTCCGTGTCTGGATCATCTGGATCATCTGAGTGATCACGACGCTAATCAGCTCAGGTGCTCCATCCTCAGACATGGAGTTTATCTTACGGATCATGTTTCTGTGCTTTTAACAGATTCCAACAGAACGTTTCTTCCTGCACTCTGCGGAGCTGCAGCACAGAGCAGACTGAGTAGATTTAGTTGATGCACTGAACACCACTGAGGTCAGAGGACCATCAGTGGGGACTTGGTCTCCCTCAAACATAAACCACCAATGGATCTGTGCGCTGACAAACATGGATCTCCTTGTTTCTCCACAAAGCAGCTGATTTCACTGAGATGTTCTGGAATCGTTCAGAAACAGGAAGGAGTCACAGTCGGTCACAAAGGACCATGGCCACGCCAGCAGCCGAGTCGGCCGTCTGTCCGTATTCCACCGGCTGAGAGAAAGTCCTCTCCACCTCCTGCCTGAGCACCGCGTTGCGAGCGAGGGCGCTGCCGCTGCCGACGATCCGCGTGACCCCCGCCTGCTGCAAGAGCTCCGCAGGCATCATGGAGGCGATGTTGTCGATGATTCCGCAGCACAGCGCCCGGAACACGTGACCCAGAGACAGATTGGAGGCAGAGATGTTGGCCACCTGACCCAGGCACAGAGGGCGGTGTCTCTCCCCCAGGAGGGTGGGATTCACCCTCAGATCGGTCGTCGGCTGGTTCAGAGCGCAGCCGATCAGCTTCTCATACAGGGTGGGCTCACCGGGCTCTGCGCCTGAAGGAGAGGAACACACTGGAGACTGGAGACTGGAAAGGATTCAGCAGCTCCTCATGGTCCCCGTCTGGGCATGACTCCGCTCACAGCGTGATTTAAAAACAAAGACCCTCATTAAAGTACTCGGGGGTACGTTACTCTTTAAAAAGCTTCATCTGAGCAGGCACAGAGGGCTCCCTTCTACAACGAGGTCTTTACAAACACCAACGCTGCTCGCGTCACTGCAGGAACATACCGAGCTCTTTCATCCAGGCGGTGAGCGTCTCCACAAACGTGGCCAGAACGTTCCCTCCGTTGAGCGACGCTGCCACGGCCAAGTACGAGGACTCGAAATACGGGAAGAAGGCGATGGAGGAGGCGGGCTGAGGGGAGTCCGGAGGTTCGAAGTCAGCGGGCATGGAGAAGGTGAGCTGGGCCGACGTGCTGATGTTGAGAACTAAGAAAGAAACGCAGAGAACTGAAGCGTCCCCTGGTGGTTCCAACGTGCCTTCGCAGCGGCTCGGTGGACTCAGACACCCGGACCCACCTGCGTCTGTCCGTGCGCTCATGCAGGAGTAGACGGAGCACTGGAAGTCTCCGAGGGCCGCCGCGACCGACGTACCCGCCGGGACGCCGTGCCAGTCAGAGCACGTCTGACCTGCCACACTGCCAGCGGGCACACACACCGGGAGCAGGTGCAGGGGGAAGTCGGCACGCCGCAGACTAGAACGACACCCGCAGAGTTCATTCACTACAAGAAGGGGTGGAACGATCGACATCGATTCATCCATCAACCATCCGATGCCCCCCCCGCTACAGGAGCCTCCACACCAGCTCTGACCTCCAAATGAAAGACAAGTATCAAGTTCCTTTTTTAATAAAGAGTTCATGTTTACAAAAATACTGCTTTATGTATAAAAAAATGGAGATTTAAAGCTCCATCGGTTTGGTCTTAGACGCTGTGAATGTCTCTAAGCTCTTTGTCTCTGTATGATTAAAGGTCATCGATGTCATGAAGGTCAGGTTCTGGTCATGTTATGTATTGATGTCCTGTTTTATTTTGGTACTTCCTGTTTTTTAGTGTTAACCCTTGTTTCCGTTACCTTGCCCTTGTTCTCCCTGATTACCTGAGTTGTTTCACCTCCTTACCACCTCCTTGTGAGTGTCGCCTTTCTTTCTCCCCTTTTGAATCTTTAGAGTCGTGGGATATCTAGCTTTGTGTTTTTGGTTTCAAAATAAAAGTAAGTTTTTGTCTGGGTCTGGGTTCTATTATTTCATGCACCATCGTGATAATCAAGAGCTTTAAGTTAACTAATTAAAAAAAGTGCACTAGTTTTGGTTGTTTTTTTTACATTTCTTTGTTACAGAAGAATACTGTTTATTTTTAATTCCTGGACAAGCTGTGACATAAAAAGGCCAATAATATTCTGGTTGATTTGTTGACATGATGTAAATGACTATTAGATGAACATATGACATTGTCTCATATCGATCACAGAATGGAATCAAATCTGTGTTATGGTGATTTACACCCCTAGTGACAAGCTACTATACAGTATGTGTCAGTTGAACACTGAGCCGGTCACAACTTCTCAACATCATGGTCACTTCAGCCCACTTCCATGTACCTACGGCGTTTGGGTCCTGTCAATGCACCCTGATGTCGACTCTCCAGACATGTAACTACACAGGGCTCAGCGCAGCTCCACCACCTCTGCACACGGCAACATCTGTGATTGGACTGTTTGTGTCACGTGACTTCTGAGTTCACCAGGAAAATAGAACCCACCAAAATCTGATTTTGCTCTGAATAAAAGTCAGTCAAACATGATCCTGATCTGGCTGTATGTTGCTACGGTGACAAGATCTGCTCACTTTGAGTCGCTTGAAGTGAACAAAGAACCAGAAAAAAAAAAAACCACTACAGCGAGATTCACTGCGGAGAGACACAGAGGCTCACAGCGGCGTGGGGGGCCTCCACGTAGGGTGTCAGGTAGGTGTAGGTCGGCGTGGAAACGATTCATCGGCGGTAACATACATGTCCACGTTCCACTGCTTGGAGGACGTGTTGAAGAAACCCCAGCTGGCTGCGTTCTGAGGGGTCATCACACACTTGTCCAACCCACACAACATGGACACCACGTAGTCCTGGATAGTACCTGCAACAGAGAAGTCCTCCAGGAAGTCGGGTCTGCAGCAGACACACACACACAAACACACACACACACACACTTGGATTGAATGCAAAGAAAATGCAGCAGTTGGCTCCACGTGTGGAGCTGTCGCGTCGTGTGCTGCTGACCTGTGCTTCATGTACCAGAAGATGGTCGCACAGCCAAAGCCAGAGGCGACACTGAGATGGGAGTCGGGCTGTGGGAGAGAGGACAGGAAGCTGCTACTGCAGCGACCGTCCTGCCAGGTGATCAGCTGACTGCTGTCTTTGGCCGTAAAGAACTGTCCATTGGACCAATCACAACCTGTGCAGGGCAACAGATGCACACAGAACAAATCAGCAGACTGCACCTTTACTTCATCTAAATATGTGTGTTGCTTTTTTACTGTTTTATTTTATTGTGAAGTGGATTCTCCTGAAATAAAGAATGAACTGGAAAAAAATATGTATTTCACAGCACATGACAGAACCAACCAGCAGATGGCAGCATGAGGAAATTCATTTCAGGGTAAAATAAGTTTTGCCTCATGGCAAAATACTTTGGAGGTGAAAGTTACGATGGTGATAATGAAGGAGCCAGATGAAATGTTTGTGTGGGGTGTGAGCTGGTTTAATTCGGGGGGGCGCTGGTTCAGTCTCTATGATGACTGGATTCTAGAAGTCTGAGCACACGCCTGTCATGTACGAGTAGTTGAACGTCTTCCAAAGGTCGGTTAAACATTGACTTTTGTTCCAGTCCACCGTGAATTATCTTTAGGGACAGGGCAGTTTGTTGTGGATTAAATCTGTTAGAAGAATCATCATGTGTGGTATTAAAGTATGAAACACATGGAATGAACCTGTTAATGATATTCAATCTTGTGTGTGGTACAGACATCAATTAACTTACGTTATGTTAACAAGATGTACCTGAGTCCATATTAAATAATCATCCAGTAGTTGAATGTGTTGACCACTGATTGACTGACATAAAAATGTCAGTCAACACAGTCATAGAAATATCTAGAAAATTATGACCCACTTTTATTTTATAACAGCTACAAACTCATATTCCTGTTGACTCGTATAATTTTCACTGCACTATTATAAAGGTAAAACTGTGTGTGTGTGTGTGTGTGTGTGTGTGTGTGTGTGTGTGCGTGCGTGCGTGTACCGCTCTCAGCTTTCCAGAACATCACCCCGTGCATCTGTCCGGTCAGCCCGATCCCGTCCACCTGTGTCAGCTGCTCTGGGGGCAGGAGGCCGACG
>CAAKHB010007708.1:154326-172197 GCA_901007665.1 Aeoliscus strigatus
AAAACAGTTGAGCTTTCCACAATCTCCCCAGGCCAATGAAAACCACATAGCAGCTGCTAAGGCTGTCGTCATCCTGCTGGTCCTTCACGTCGACATCGGTCAGTCAGAGCAGAGAAGGGACCCAGACACACGACACGATCCGTAGTTAATAAATCAAACCTTGTGATTTACTCTGGACATCTTCCAAGCACACACACGCACACACACACACACACACACACTGCCACTTTAACAAACAAACCCAGAGGACGAGCTCAACTATTTTTAACTTTGTGAATCACTTTCTAAAAGGTTACTTGAATCCGACACAGACAGAAACATTCATGCACCTCACCCGATGATGTATCCCAGCACGGCCAGCTGGTACAGTCTAAATAATATTCCAATTTTCCTGTTTTCTGCGATGACATACTTCTCCGTCTTGTAGTTGAGCAGAGAGAGGAAGAAGATCCCCCAGCCTGCCATGTTCCTCCTGAGTGAGACAGCAGCTCCCAGCTGGCTCACTTATCAACGAGCTGACCCACTGACAGAGGGACTGCACGACACCCACACGGCCCACTGCCCACTCCCCCTCAAAGACACCTGACGGGAAGGTCAGCAGTTTGCTGTGCCTCCATTCTCACTCACTTTCTCCAGATGATCCAAATCACACGTAAATTGAGCTGATTTGATTGGCAGATACACGTTGTGTTCTGTAAATACAAGCTGAGCAGGAGGATTATGACCACTGTGAAAAATGAGGGGAGAATTGAAACAGTTTTTTTCAGGGGCCCTGATTATGCTGTGTGTTTCGGTGTGTATTTATATGGATATCGTTTAATTCGGTCACAAAGTCATATTTCTTCTAACCTTTAGGACTTGTCCATGATCTTATTTTACCGAAATGTAAAACGTACAGCTCAGACTTCTGTAATCAGTTCCGTTCACACATATTCTGATGAGAGATACTTCTACCGTGGTTTGGGTGAATGCTCTTTTCTGATTGGCTGGCAGCCGTGTGTTAAACCCATTTCCTGCACACGTGGTCCGGCTCATAGTGAACTTTTCTAGTATCCACCTGCAGCGCGACAGCTGTAACAGCGGTAACAACAACTGGACATCTGAGGAGGAAAACGAGCACCCGAATGAAGCTGAATGTTGGTGTACAGTGTGTCAGCAGTAGTTTCAGTGGCTCTCTACCCGACAGAAGAACACGTCCTCTGGGTCTTGTCTGTCCGTCTGCTCTAACATGGACCCATGAATTGGGCCTTTAGGGCGAATCCATTCCCGAATGATTGACTGAGAAGAGGCTGACCCTCATTAGTGTCACATCATGTTCCCTCCACCTGCAGCGTGAATGGCAAGAGCACACCCCGAAGCTTCATTATCGACAATCGAAGTGACTCCTCCTGGAGCGCTGAGCAGCATCTGAAGATGCTGACATTTAATAAGAAACAAATTATTCTTGAGACACAGCTGCATTCAACATATGTAACGACTTGGTAAGGATGTCAAAAATATAAATAGTAGTAGTAGTAATAATAAGAATAAGAAGAAGAGGAAGAAATAATAGTATTTTTTGATGGTAGATGCAGATCGTAGGTGGTCAAACACACCCAATGTCTGTTCTGTCTTATCAATAAGAATCAACAGTCGATATTGTTGTATCGATGATCACAGAGGACAATTACAATCAGCTTACAGGTCTTTAAAAAACATGACACTGACAATTATTGGACAGTTAAATGGACAGGAGGTTTATTCATCTTAAAATACTACCGATATCAAGTGACACAGTGATTATATGACTGAAAACTCATGTCAGACAGAGGTTGCTGTTCCATGTCGACTAGGGAGGCACTGGTGAAAAAACAGCCTGGATCGTTTGCTCCCATAGACAAAGCTTCTTATCGCAGGGTGACGTGTTATTTATGTGTGTGTGTGTGTGTGTTTATATACATCCCCTTCACTGATTCGAGTTTGATTCAGTGTCATGTCCCATGTGGTATTTTCTCCAAAAACATTGGAACCCTTTGAATTAATGCTGGAGCTTTTCAACCAGGGTGAGTCGACACATCGGACGTTTAACACACATTCATTGTGAATGACGTACACCTTTCACCAAACACCACCAAACACTGTCCAGCTCCAGTCTGACATGGGGGAGGGCCCATGTTTGCAATGACAAGACTGGCAAAGTACTGGAAGGGAACAGAGACGGAACTGAGTTGGATTCAAATTGGACCATCTAGTGGTGGACAGGAGTATTCCTAAAAGCCCACGTTGACTTACTCCAAGGAGGTCTGGACAGAGCGGTGCGCCACATGAAAAACAAATAGATGCCTCACTATGGAACAACATGTCTGTACATATGTACACATCCCTATACATATTAAATATACATACAAGGGTTTACAAAAGGAATGCGTAAAATCAGTGACTTATTTGTGAATGGAGAATGTGACTGCACGTAGAAGAAAAGCACAACTTCTGGAGATATCTCCAACTATCTGGAGTTAACAGAGACATCACACAGAGCAGCAATTTTATTGAGATTTCAGTGGACTGAAGAAGATATCTGCAGGAGTTTGAAGACTATCTGACAGAGGGAAGGAAGGAGAACTGAGGAGGAATGGAGGACTATAATAATACTGAATAGTAAAGCAGAAAAAGGAGCGCTTCTTTTCAAAACGTAGAAAATACAGAGAACCATCAAGGTGCTCTTTGGTGCAGGGGTAATTTAGATACAAGAAAACAAGAAAAGTGAGGGTGAACAAGGCACCTTGAATGAAAGTGGTGAATACATTGTAAATTTGAAAATGTGGGATAGCTTTCACACACAAGTGAAAGCTGTGTAGGAAGTGACATCACTAGTACATAATCCAACGATCACCAATGAGGGAAAACAAAGAAAAAAACGCATAAAATCACAAAAGATGAAAAGAGATAATAAATGTTTACCACTACAAAGCCTTTTGAGTCTAAAGTGACCTCATTCCTAAAAGATACCACACTCAAACTGTTAGAACGTAAAGAGATTGGTCCCTGTTTTATGTGACCATGGATGTGGAATCACTTTACACCAACATTATACATCGTGAAGGTTTAGAGTCTTTACTACAGTTCCTTCAGCTCCGACCAGAAGAAACCCAGGCCCCTATTAAGTTTCTTTAAGTTTCACCCCAGTCTGCCAATCCAGAGGCTCTGTCCCCGTCTGCCATGCGATGCTGCAGAGACGTGTCAGCCACGACAGCCCTACAACATCCAGAGACTTGAGGTACTCAGGGCGGATCTCATCCACCCCAGGTGCTTTGCCACCGAGGAGCTTCTGAACTGCCACGGTGACCTCATGCTGTCATGTCAAGTTGCGGTCAGCAGCTCCCCGCCTCCACTGTACACAGTGTTGGCGGATAGTAAGGTGTCTGTGTAGCCTGAATACACCTGTTACCTTTTCCTGTGTTTGATGTTCAGTAGCAAAGATTCTGCCTGTAAGACTGGGAAGGAAACGCAGCTGCCGATGAGCGCTTGCTGCCACTGCTCGCGCTAACTTTTTAACCTTTTAACTGGTCCATGGTTTCGCAGCCTGATGTACTGTGCAACTATTGTCATATTGATGACATCTGCTCTTATATACTCAGCTGCTTGTCCAGCTGCAGCGCCACCTGTCTGTGCCTCCACCAGCTGCACTGCTCCTCCATGTGGACATTGTTGACCTCGGGACCCACGGCACCCGCCGGAGCCTCGATGTAGACACTTCGACAACAATAAAGTCCGTCTGGTCCAACTCTGGTCGCCCTCCACTAATCACAGTGTGCTAACCAACCTAGCTCGACAACAACTTCAGTCAACTATCATTCATGAGCAAGGGGCATCTCATCCAGGATCTCCTTATCGACCGTAAGCTCCGTTTCCTCTTCAGTGACTTTTCCCAACAAGAACTAGTATCGCATTATAACACTGGACTCCACGGTATTCTTGACTCCCTTACTCTGTTAAAAAACAGATCTGTAGCTTTTTCCCTCTCTGCCCCCTGGTTCACCCCCAAACTCTGGCTTATCTAAAGCCAAAGGATGACAAAGTTGATCGGCTCCATAAGAAAACTGGACTTTCTGTTCACAAAGAATCATGAAAAACGGGACGGGATGTTGTACTGTCCTTTGTGCCAATGGATGGTATTCACATGAGGTTTGCCTTGATGTTAATAGTGGCAACTCCGACATAGGGAGATCCATTTGCTGAAAGGAGTAGATGTTGCAATCCCCAGCAATACTTACCTGAAGCGCCGTTGTGGGTGCTCAGCTGATCAATAGACACTTACCTGAAGCACCAATGACGGTGAATCAGATGAGTGAATCCCCCTGGAGGAGGAATTAGAGGCCTACGTTGGATGAGGATGTGATAAGGATGAGTTTATGGAGGGAGTTAGGGGAGGATGTTGTGCGATTTAGGATTAGGGAGAGATGTCCAGGCATACTCCCTACTTCCCTTACTCTACTTTCCTAATCCCAACTCTCCCCTGCCTGTCCATGCATAAAACTCTACTTCCTCCACTCAAGAATGGGAGGGTGTCATTTCGGGACACATCATTAGTAGTGTACCCTTGAGTCAACGGGTGTTTCGGCCTTTTGACACTGGACTCAGCAAGGGTCTTTCCACTTCATCCATATCCACTGGCTGGAACGAGTCACAAAACCTCTGCATCCCACCTCAACACGGGCAGACTTTGGCATTCCATCCTCGTTGTTGAGCGGCTGTCTGTGTAGCGAAGTTTCTTTTGCTCATAGGACTCAACTGACTCCTCCCACGGAACTGTGAGCTCTGTGATGTACCGGTAAACCAACTTTGATGAAGTGGAACAGAGTACCAGGTCTGGCCTAAGGGTGGTGAAAAGATTAGTTGCTGGCTAATATTGACCAGCATGTTCCAATCCTGAGCCACAACTAGCTGTCTGGCTTCTGGTCGGGTAGGAGGGTAATTGGGCTTGTTGTGTTGGTGCCATGATGGAATTGGTAGCTCTCAGGGTCAAGGTGTTGGTGATATTCCCCTCGCTCTGAATGGCTGCTACCAGACTCTTGACGACCTGTTTGTATCTCCATGTGTAGCGACACCACATGTGAGACCATTCTTACATCTGTTCAAGATGTGTCTGAGAGTCGCTGGAGCTGGGCAGAGGGCACAACATGGTTCCTTGCTATACCACTGGTTGAGGATTTTTGGAGATTTGGAGATGGGAGTACATCACAGGTAGCTCTGATGATGAAGCCGGGCTTTCTCCTCTCCAGGCCTTCTCACCTCATCCATTGTCCCTGCTTGGCAAGAGAGACAGCCTTCATGCTTCTTTCAGCCTCCTCCTGTCTGCACACCTCCTCAACCACCATTTTCCTCCTCTCTGATGTTGAAACCTTACACTAAGTTGGTTTATTTGCTGCAAGCCCAATGCCTCCTCTTCCTACCTGGACATGCCCCATGATGTCAACCTAAGGGTTGACGTATCAGTTGACGAGAGTGGTGCGGCATTGCTGATGGTCTGATCTCTGGAGTCCTTCAAGGTCATTTAAAGTCTCACTTTTGAGCACTTATACTCTATATACGTGAGGCTTGTGATAGGTAGCTCCAGGACCCCTCTGCCACAAAGGCTGATGTTGGACAGACAGCGTGGGACACAGAGCCATTTCCTCACATATGAAGTCATGGTTCGCTCCATCTTCTCCACAATTGTTATCAGGACTCTTTGTAAGTAGTGAGCAGCCACATTGCTCGAGGGAGAAGTCCAAATTGCAGTCACCAGAGGTTGAGCTTACCTGGCAGAGGGGTCTGTTTTCCAGATTGCTGTTGAGATCTTGCCTTAAACTGCTGTACTTTGTCCCTTTGTTTGTGTTATACCCCTTGCCCAGGCAAGAAATGTACAAGAGCCATACACTTCACTACGAGGACTGCATTTCCCAAACTAAATCCAACTATTACTCTGGCATAATCTGGTCAAACGAAGGTAACACCAAGACATTATTCACACTGTTCAAGAATATCCAACCCACAACTCTCTTCCATCTCACCCATACTCAACCGCCTTCTGTAACTCCATGTCGTTTTTCAATGACAAAAATCCAATAACTCCACCAGCACTTGGGTTCCAAGCCCTCTACCAGCAATGTACCTGAATGTCTCTCACCCACTCACTCTTTTTCTTCCATCCTGTTCCCCACCACCTTGAAAATTTCTGACCTCATCCACCAGTCCAAACCATCTACCTGCCAGTTGGTCCCCAGACGGAATAGACATTACGTTGCTGAAGGATTAGAAAAAGAAACATACACTATTTAAATGTGTCATATAATTTTATTGCATGCATTTGTGTAATGCAAGTAAAACATGTAATGATTTATTGACCACCCCTCAGACGCAGAACAAGGTGGAGGGTGGACTCCTTCTGGATGTTGTAGTCAGACAGGGTGCGGCCATCTTCCAGCTGCTTGCCAGCAAAGATCAGCCTCTGCTGATCGGGGGGAATGCCTTCCTTGTCCTGGATCTTGGCCTTCACGTTCTCAATGGTGTCACTGGGCTCAACCTCAAGGGTGATGGTCTTGCCAGTGAGGGTCTTGACAAAGATCTGCATACCACCTCTCAGACGCAGGACAAGATGGAGGGTGGACTCCTTCTGGATGTTGTAGTCAGACAGGGTGCGGCCATCTTCCAGCTGCTTGCCAGCAAAGATCAGCCTCTGCTGATCAGGGGGAATGCCTTCCTTGTCCTGGATCTTGGCCTTCACGTTCTCAATGGTGTCACTGGGCTCAACCTCAAGGGTGATGGTCTTGCCAGTGAGGGTCTTCACAAAGATCTGCATGTTTGTCCCTATGAAAAATTCAGGCACATTGTGTTTCAATTTTTTAACATAATCAAATCATCATCCAGTTGAGAGTGAAATCTAAACATAAGTAATTTGTCCCTGTAAATCGTAAATGTGCTTAAATGTCAATTTTATAATTCGACAAATCACTATTCGAGGCAACGTCGCAACGCCTGATGGGGTTTGAAGACATTCCCGTCTAAGCGCCATTTTGAGATCGCATTGACCTTTTGTTCAGCTACAGTTCACGTCTAATGGACGATAGCACTAGAACTGTTGAGTCACCGCTGTAGTTCACACTAGCTGGGTTACCACCATTTTCTAAGAGGAAAAATAACTAAATTCACGAAAGAATATTCAAAGAACAGCATAGGATTAATCACTTGAAGTCACACCCGACAGTGACGGCATCAACGTTTGTTTTAAAGGCAGCAGAAAACAGCTGTCGTCTTCAAGCCAACAAGAACTCCCACTGTCCGAAATATTCATACATATACTTCCATAGTTCTCTTGGAGGGGACTCATACTTACTTAGAAGAAAGGCGTCGAGGTATTCTTTTTAACTTGGTCTTTCACCTTCGGCTGTGGTAGAAGGATCTGCCGCAGTACGGGCTCACACAGTGTTATATACTGGAGCTTGCATACGTCAGCTGACGTGCCCTTCCGCATTGTCAAGTAGATCCTGTTGACACGTCAACCACTTATTTTAAGCATGTAGTGTTGGATTAATAGTCACTCAGTCAACAGCAGTCATACAGTTGTTCATAAAGTCAACATTTAGTCATAAATAGAGTCAGTCTAAAGATCTATATCTGTATCGACATACGCTGTGCGGCGGAATGGTACACCACCGCAGGACCGTTCTCCTTCTAGAATCTTCTGGAAACATCACAACGACGACAAAGTCCCTTCCTTGATGTGTGACTCACTGTTTAGAGATTGCCAGTATGACCCGGTTGTTGTGTTAAACCAAGTGGCGTTAATGGTAATCTTTGGGAAACAAACGATGGTGAAACATATATATTAGAGCAGTATTCTGTAATATAATACCATTTTTTGTATCAAGTAGTTACTGCCCCATATTATTTCCTCAGAAAATATTCAACACCACATTATGATATCAGGGCTAAACTACTTTTCTTAACAAAGTCAAATTCGGACAGAGTCGCCGTCGATGTCGCCCACACGTACATGTGAACAGATGGAAACGTGTCTGGTAAACGTGCTAGCGGCTGGTGCAACAGCAGGGTGCAGTATTTTAGTCAGCAAGCAAACACTGATGGTCACAGACACACACACAGGCCCGTATTTGTAACCTACCAAGTATGTATACTCTGTATATCTGGCATATAGAGCTTTCTAATGCTCAAAAAGCACGTATCCAAATAAATTATATACCAATAATTTCAGTCATCCCGTTTCAAATAAGACCAGCGCAGTATCTGAGGTATTTATTTTTGTAGATCCTAAAAAAGCCACCATAACTACCAGCATCATACCTACAGTATAAATACATCCACAACACTTGTTTTTGTGTAACTTGTGTATTCTGATTTCTCTCTGTGACATTGTGATAGATATTTTAGATGACCTTTTTGTATCCTCCCAGCAGATGCGATTAGCACCAGGTGAATGTTTAAATGTAAATATAATCTCGTCGCAGTTATCCTCAGCTTCATATATTATGCCACTGAATGTATGGTATAAAGTTATTAGTAGTTTTTATTGACGTATGCTCTTGTTACATGAAAGAATTCTCTCACATGAGATGTTCGGTCCTGACAGAAACTGATTTTCAGACAGACAGATCATACTGTTGTCACAGAGCAGACAAACACAGAAGTAAGTCAAGTGAAACAGCAAATGCTCTGACTTGGACCTGTAACGGATTGGGTTTCTATTTGTGGGTCTCTGACATGATTCAGCTATTCCTTACATATGTATTTAGGTCATCGTTCCACCCCCCACTCCCCTCTCACACACATACACTCCAAACACGCTCCTAACAACAAGCCATATGACACCTAACCCGTGATGCACCTCGTCACAGAGCTGTCTGGCTGAACCAGTTCAACCTCTGAGGAATGTGTTTGTGCTCTGTACTTAGGCCTGCCCCCTTGCAAGGGGAAGAATACTGTTTGGAAATGTTCCGGGAACCACAAAGACTTCAACAGGAAAGAAGTCTAGAC
This sequence comes from Aeoliscus strigatus, assembly GCA_901007665.1. Lineage (NCBI taxonomy): Eukaryota > Metazoa > Chordata > Actinopteri > Syngnathiformes > Centriscidae > Aeoliscus > Aeoliscus strigatus. Next base: position 163,339 of record CAAKHB010007708.1, read on the forward strand.
TTGTGCGGATAAAGCCGAAACCATTATCATGTGAAAAGAAGGTGTTTTGGATAAATAAGATTTGAATTTGACGTTGTGTATGTAAGTAGGTCTGCTATCTGCGATGGACTTTGACTTGGGTCACAGTGTGTTCGAGTAGAAGCGGTTTGGGTGGGGAGTACACACTCCACGTCAACACGTTTCGTAACACACACGTCACACCAGTTTCAGCAGGACTCACTGAGAGAGCTGGGTCAGTACATTCCTAACAAACAATATATGTGTTTTTAAATGGATGTGTGCTTGTAGTGACTGTCTGTTTTCTTTCTAACCAGAGAATGGACCTTGTGAAGCATACTGGCGGTTGCCACTGCGGCGCCGTTAGATTTGAAGTCTGGAGCTCCCCAGACCTCCATGTGTTCCATTGCAAGTACGCCTATTACGTTTAATTATATTCCAAGTTGTTAAATAGCCGTATCTAAAAGTCTGTAGTGCTTTGTAAATCCGTGTCTGTGTCTCTCCAGCTGTAGCATTTGCACAAAGAAACAAAATCATCATTTTATTGTTCCGAAAACCAACTTCACAATCCTGCAGGTTGGAAACATGGATTCCAATGAAATATTTCACTAAATGGACCCAATGATCCATGTTTTTAACACATTTTCTTTGTATTTCCTTCTCTCTTCCTCCAGGGTTCAGATCATCTGACCACATACACATTCAACACTCACGTGGCGAAGCACACCTTCTGTAAAAGCTGTGGTGTTCAAAGTTTCTACACACCACGCTCCAACCCTGATGGATATGGTAAGACGAACATGGAACAGTCATGCCGTTCCCGCATGTTCAATCGTCTTGCTGTTTGCTCTAATTCTGTTTACCTCACAACTACCTGTACACCACCCTGTTTGTGGTTTACAGGCATGTTATGATTAAAACTCACTTCTCACAGAGAGTGCTTTATAAGGTTAAAAGACAAATTACAAGAATAAAGCTAAAATAAGAAGAATCATCACAGGATTTCTCATGAAACCCATGTGTGTTTGTGTCTAGGGAGCTGAGTTGGTAAATGTACACGTTTCACAAAGCAGGGTTCAACCTGGGAATACTGAAATGAGGAAAGCAACGTTTTCCTTTATTTCAGGGTGAACCAACTCATTCTGCCTCATTTAGTTCACATCCATATGAATGAGCCGTCCTTGTTGTGTCCTTTCCAGGTGTTGCTCCACACTGTCTGGATCCAGGTACTGTGAGAAGTGTTCGTGTTGAGACATTTTGTGGGGAGAAGTGGGAAGAAAGTATGCAAGCACATAAGAGCATCAGAAACATGTCTAAGCCTGCGGAGACAAACGTTTCAGAGGAACAATAACACAACTGTGATGTACGAATCAAACCTTTTTAATCAGTAGTAACCACAAACCCTGGACAGTATTTTGATGGAACTGAAAATAAAGTGAGCATAACAAGTTACAAATACTCTTCTCATGCTTAAAACATTCATCTTCCCTTGGTCAATAAAGAAATATTTATTCACAATGTGCACAACTGCAATCCCACTAATCAATGAATAAGTTGAACATGAAAGTGTGTGAACCGTTAATAGACCTTCAAGTTTGTTGGTCCGTGTCGGATCATTTGGAACGTGTTTATGAACATGTACCGTGAGAAGGTGATGTACAGATGACGAAACCACAGGAGTTGAGTGCGATGACAAAGCATGGCGGCCTGACAAGTGGAAATGGTTGGTTGAAATTCTAGCCTCTGTTGATTGAGACTGTGAATCTTTGGACCATCAAACAACACAATCTGACAGTTAATCATTTAACACCCCTTCCTGCTCAAACGTATGTTTAAGGGCTTACTTTGGCCTTCCTGTAGCCCTTGCAGCCGGTAACACAGAGGAGATCTGAAGGTAGCAGCCAGCTGACAGGAAGCTCCAAGAAAGAGACGTACTTCCTGAGGAGGCCGACCGTGTTCAGGGAGAGCAAACAACAATCTGGGATGGAGGGCAGACACGCTGGTTAGTGTTGAATGTTCACTGAAGTTATCTCGGCTGGCCAGCAGCTTGTGGGTGTTAAGGACATAAGACAGCATAATGTCTCTGCTGACTCGAAAGACAAGAGGACCAGTCAGACAGGTGTGAATGGCTGATTGTTGTCACAAGGTACATGCGCATGATTAACGACACCCCTGTTGCGTGGTCATTGTTCTATGCAAGGCGTGGGCCATTAGCAGCTACATCACAATGAGGCCAGAGTGGACATGATGGACGTTTTAGTCCTCAATAGATGATATGGGTCTCTGTGAATGCTATTCTTGATTATGTGATGTTTGCTGTCACACCATGGGTCAGAGGGAATGGTATTTACCTCCGCCATGGAGGCTAAACTCCACAATAAATGGTCAGATTGTTGGCAACAAAATTCAGGATGCCTACACTGTTGTTTCTCCAATACATCAAGTCTGATCCGGATACTATGACCCACAACAGGAAATGGTGGATTTTAGTACACAGTAAGGACAATGAGGGAAGATAAAGACGCGAGCGTTGAATCTGTGTGAATAGATTTGTTGGATCTTCAATAGTTCTGGAGCTGGATCCAGAAGAAAACAACCACTAGCAAAATAGTGAATGTTGTCTATTGAACTAAAAAGGATATCAGTGTATTTCCAAATGGTCAGGGGCTGTTTTGTTGGTCAATTGGTCGAGGAGTCTATTGATGCAGATCAAATAAGGTGAAAATGAGCTGCTTGGTGGCGGTCTGAGCCCCCTGAGTACAGATTGATTCTGTGTATGTCCTGTACATGTGTCAGAAACTGACAATAAACCTGACTTTGACCTTGATGATTAGCTGCACAGGCCTTATTTCTGTGTGTCGTCTGTGCTCTCCTTTTGTTCCATGTGACTCCCTGTCCGGCCTACTTTTCATTTCCTGGCACAATCATAAGATGCACCCTTTCACAAGCCGAAACAAAACAGGATTTCAGTCATTCTATGCATCGTGCACTGTTTCTGAGAAGAAAAATAAAGGGCACAAAATTGGATTATATCTGGATTAGTTGAAAAAAGGTTCATTGATTTGCCAGGAGAGATAAAGTACCGTACAGAGGGCAGTGTGCTATATTGTTTATAAACTGAATATTTATACTCCATAAGAACATTGTGTGGTCAGATATAAACCCACAGTGGATGTGATATGTTTCACACATCCGACCGGCCTCATGCTGCCACCAACAGACCAAAGTATGCAGAGACTCAAGAACTCATGCAACCCCTTTGAACAGAAGAGGGTGCTATACCTTAACAAAACACCTCAGCTGAGGTATGAGTGCATCTTCTGGGTTTGTTCATCCATTCTTACTCCACTTATTATGACACACAGGCACCCTGAGCGTCCAGTGAGTCCAACATGTGACAAACTGAATCCTGCCATTGTCATCTTGGAATATGTCCGTGCCATCAGGAAGAAACAGCCACTGATGGAATCAGCTGCTCATTCAGTGTATTCAGGTAGTCTACTGTACCTACTGTACCTTGACCAGCTGCAGCAGCCCCATGTCACAGCCAATGCACATAACCTGAAAACAATGCCAACTTGTGTAAAGTGTTACCCACCGCTGGGCGTCTGTCCAGAGGAAGCAAGATGTCTGAAGGTGGAGAAAAGTAGATTGTTAGGAATGTTACAAACAAACAAAGATGACAGATTTTTTCACATGATTCACTTTTTCAATGAAACATTTCTGGGAAAACAGTTTGTAACAAACAAAAATCCATTGTATTTTGAGACATGTTCAACCAGTGCACAGACACACTGGGTTTACAGCCAGGGAGTCATGACATATGATTTACATTCATCATCAGAAGATGCCTGGAGGTTGACCACAAAGAGTCGATTGTGATCGCAGACAACCGCACTGGTGCAACAAGGCGACAGAAATGTTCAAATTCCGAGGAAAAAAACAAACCAGAGACCAACGAAGCTGCAGCAGCTGGTGTGGTTACCTCAACAAACTGCCCAGAGCTGCCCTCCCACCCCACCCCACCCCTAGGGGGACACGATCACTATGGCTCTGGGAGCTCAGCGTCTCCTCTGAGCACCGTTCAGGTGATCTCTCGGCTTCGGAGCTGACGTGGGGGAAACATCTTAAATGTGTACAGGTACCTGACGGCTTTATAGGTGGCTGTGTGATTGGCATGACCACTCACGCCGTTCCCGTCAAAGGTCAGCACCTGAAACAACAAAATATCTCACTGTGTGGGTGGAAAGCCAGAATCTGGGTACGAAAAACAGAGGGAGAGATTTCTGGGGGTTAGTGGAAGGGTTTCTGTGTTCGGCTGTGGAGGCGCTTGGCAGCTGGGAACTGATATTTAAAAGTCTGTTTTTCTGCGTGCATACTTGCACACCAGAGGAAGTACGTGAAAAAAAGCAGGTCAAAGGCAAAGGAGACTGACTAAAGTCTTGGTATTTGTGATGCTGAGGTGTATTTTATCATTATTTTGCCTTCCAAAAATACAGGTTTGTGCAAAGACGAATATTACATGGTTTTAAGGAAGGAAACAACAACAGCTCCCCTCTCAGTCCCCTCTCACAGTAAACCAGCTATCAAGGACTTGTGTCATTGTCCCATTCCAGTAGCTAAAGGTACTGGATGGCTCTTAGAATCTAGAAATGAAACGCTGTGCTGCAGCCATGTCAGGAAAGGAGCCTCACGTATCTTGGCTGAACAAACAGAAACAGCGGCTGACAGGATTAGTGCACAAACCACGCTACAAGAGAGATGATGAGCTGGGACACTGTGCTGCCAAAACATGGGGTCAGAAAACAAACTTCAGGATGGAGCAAAGTGATGAATATACCATGTTGAAAGAGTGAGCTTTGATGTGTTTCACAATCACAGAGGAGACCAAGGAGACTCTCCATTCTGCATTTGGATCATCTGGAAGATTCCTGGAGGGCACAGAACACATTCACATCACATGAGTGATAAAGGGGATTCGACATGTCAGTGGATGTGTGTGACGGTTCAACCCATACCACAAACACAACCTGTCTCTGTCCTGCTGTCATTAGCGTTGTCTGATTGTGATGCTCTGTGTGTCGTATGTCTTGCACATTAAATAAATCCACCAGAGTGAACCCAGAGCAACAGAGATGATACATTTTACAGTCGGGGTGCAAGTAGGCTGGGGAGGGGAAAACTCACTTTTCACTTTCACTGTTCAAAATAAATCTAACTGGTTGTGAAGTGTGTGTGTGTGTGTGAAGCATCCACACGGTGTTTCTCTGGACAATGGGCTTGACTAGGCTACTTCCTGTGGCTGAACCAACATGAGCAGCTGGTCCAGTGAGTTTCAGCAGACAGGCGCTTGATTCAAGGTCTCCCAAATAAATGGGATAGAATGATATATTAAATATTATATTCTGTTTTTACTCCGACAACACACACACAGCCCAGACTGAAAATGTGCCGATTCAACTAAAATACATACAAAGGACTAAAAACCATGATATGCAACAGCTCACGACTCTCCTCTCATGCCTGAACACATCACAGGCTACAGGGGATGCGGGGGGATGTGGGTCACTACAGGTCAATAACAGCAACGGAAATAACAACTACTTACACCCCAGTTTATGGGACTAGGACTAGAACTATTCCAACTGAAGAGAAGGCATGAATATGTATACAAGAGCAAAAAAAAGGTGTGGGGGGGCATGTCAACACTTGACCTCCCACAGTGGCTCAACAATGAGTGCGGTCAGCTGAACTGGAGGAAATGATGGATTTGCTGTGGGGTGCTGGGGACTGTTCAGAGGGTGGAGGGGGGGCAGCGGGTCACAGATAGTTACAAACTGTCTGTCATCAAGTGAAAGCACCTCTGTGTCACCGCTGCCAAAAGACTGACCCCAGGTACTGCTAATACAGCTACAGAAAATAGTATATCATGAGAAACGCCTGTAGTTTTAGTCATAATGTTTTTGTTTTCATTTTTTATAATTGTTGTAATTGTGAATTCCTCTTGTTAGATCACATAAAGTATCTATCTATCTATCTATCTATCAGATTGAGGCCTCCAGCTCTGTATCTCAAAATACTACAATATATCTTGTGTCAGGTTTGAGTAGACCACTAATTAATTCAGTTTAAATACTGTAAATGTCAAATCTGAGATACTGTGTTTTGGTTTCCATGAGCTATGTGTCATATTTTATCAAAAGTAGGATGAAAACGGCTTGAAAGTTACAATTTATTTTGGAATCAATCTGAAATGTACTAAGATTTCACTGTTTGAATTAATTTACTGGAAAAAGTGAACCTTTCCATGATATTCTAATTTTTGAGATGCACCTGAACATCATTAATAGGACTGTGTGTAGGGAAGTAGGGCGGTGTGAAGGAATACAGCAGTTAAATCAATCATACACAGTTTAGTTTTCTTATGTGGTATGATTTCTGTCAATTTTACAGTTATCACTGGACAGAAAGAATATGTTTAATTCAGGATTTGCAGCTATAGTACAAAAACAATCGACTGTAATGATCCTGAGTTCAGAGCGTGGCCGCTGCACTTGTATGTGTACATCAGTTCAGACGGTCATGTCTTGGATAGATGTACATGTATGTGTGTATGTGTATGTGTGTGTATGTGTATGTGTATGTGTATGTGTATGTGTATGTGTATGTGTATGTGTATGTGTATGTGTATGTGTTGGGGAGGTGGGGGGTGGGTATGTGATATTCTGCCTTTTTTAAGCAGGATGAGAGGGCCAAGTGCTTCACCACGACAACAGAGCATAATGCCCTAAAATAACCTTCCAGGTATGCTTTTGTTTTGACGTCTAATTGCTTTCAGGCATTTGTATGCAGTTGTTGAACTTTAGCCCAGTAATTGGCTTGTGTGTGTGTGTGTATGTGTGTGTGTGTCAGACACTCACATGGACCGCGCACAGGCCTGTGAAAGTGCCGGGCTGCAGACCAACGCGGGCCGATTTCATGTCCTGCTGCGAATGACTGAGATGTCAGTACATCTGAGGCTGCTACGACAACAGGTGAGCGACGTCGTGCTATGAGACTCACAGGGCCATGCACAAAAACGACACGAACTCCGTCGCCAGCTGCCGGATCCAGTCAATAGAAACAAACCACTGATCCATGTATGTTTATACCTGATGTAAATAAAGTGGTACCGCCACTGCAGATGCTCTGCAGAGAATTGCACTGATCCAATCGACATTAAACACCTAACACTTGTTGATCTACAGTAGGAAAAAGAATCGAAATAACAGTGAAACTATGTTTTCTTGGACACAGACATAAAAGTCAGATAGAAATGAGGTAAGAGAAGCCTGGACTCGGTCGGGTGGGTCATGTGACGAAGAGGAGGGACAGTCACTTTTGTGCAGTGAGCAGCTATAATGGCGTCTCGGGAGCAGACAGAGGTCAAGCCAGCACAAGTGGAGAGGCAGCAAAGCGTGTTCCGATTGAGCTTGATCACAAAGGCCAGGGTGCACTGGGCCCCCCATACTGTCAACACAGCTGTCCTATTCTGTGAGCATTAAAGGGAAAAATCCTATTCTGAAACTAAATCATGTGTCGCTTCTCTCATCTTAGAAAGCGACACACTGTTTGTGAGGTAGTAACTTCACTTAGGAAACATTACCTGCACTGGATGGCAGACTTCTGTTGAGAAGTCAACACCTGAGTCAGAAAGGTCTGTCAGGAGGTGAGTGGAGCAGCAGGAAACCGTCCACATTGGAATAACCTCATTAATACACCCAATTCAACACATTTCTCACACAACCACTGAACATTTGTAAACCAGCAAAGTGAACTGAAGTCCAAACGTTTTAGGCAATGAAAGGTGTCCGACATTCCCACTGCGCTTCTTGGTTAGTGTTAGAAGAAGTCAAATATAAAACCTGAAGGTCTGCAGAGCTGCTATGACAGACACATAGTATGTATGTATCTGATAAAGAACGTTTCATTTACACTAATCCCACATATGATACTTCCCTCCATACTGGAGGGGAACTTATTTTGCTGTCCAGGTTTTTGTTCATGAACCCATAGCAGCTTCCAGGGAGTAAGTGTGGGAAATGAAAATATAATAATCATGGATATCAAGGATACAACCCTGAAATTTATTTCCAACAAAGAGGAGGAGCCAGGTATTTTACCAGGAAACACCTCTCAGGATCACGTGGTAGCAGTCGACGGTTTCCCAGAGGTCGACCTCCAGTCAGACAAGTCAACACTTACCTCATAGTTTCAGTAATGAAGGCTATAATAACTGAAACACGCTACATAAGGTTTTAATTTCCATTCTATTACTTATATCTCAGGTTTAAAAAGCCACTACAACCACTACTAACACGATTACAAATCAGATTTTGCTACATAACAGTACAAAAAAAGATGAACATGAAAAGTAACTGAGGGAGTAAGTAAAGTAAGGGAGGTCAAGACAAGGATGTACATTTGCACCTATTTTTGGCAGATATGGTCACGAGCAAAGGCAGTGTGGTGCACACGCACACACAGACGCACACAGACACACACACACACACACTACAATGACCTACATTAGCTGTGCTCAGGGCTTTGCCTAAACGAACCCCACAGTTCTTGGCAGCAGCCGACATGGACAAGAGGAGGAGGGGTGGAACAGAGGGGTGAGAATGAGCGGGCAGGGGTTTTCAGAGTGCTGATGAGGTGGCTGTTTTGGGCAAACAGCCAAATACACAAAAGAGGAAAACAGGCTAGACTCCAGTTCAGCAGAAGTGCAGACAGCAACTGAGATCAAAGTTCAGTTCTATTCTGTGTGCACATGATGATAAAACTGTAAGATGTGTTTGACTTTCTCTCTCTCCCACCCCC
>CAAKHB010007708.1:172520-206818 GCA_901007665.1 Aeoliscus strigatus
CTTACTCCACCTTTGGAACAAAATACTACGCAGTGAGAATGAAACTCTCCAGTTTGGTTGCTGCCTCCTTTGTCTACTCCAGTTTGCAGCTCATCTCTTCACATGGTCTCACTCACACGCGCACACACACACACACACACACACACACACACACACAAGCTAACAATGTTCTCCAGGGCAGACAGCCTGGGCAGAGTTCCAGCTTATTACTGAGAGTTCCAGGTTGGTTCCAGAGTTCAAACAATCACATGTAGGCAGCCTGGAGATTCTCAGAAACTCTAACATTTTCAAAGAAAGCTGCAGGGTTGATCCACAGCAAAAAATGTTGATATTTTGAACATCACCTTTTCCTCTGCAGCTTTTTAAAACAATTCTGCACTCTTTCTGGTGTTTGGTATCACCAAAATTGCTATTATAAATGGATTTTGGTAAACATAGCATCAGTGTATACCGCGACTGTATTTTACCAGATGTTCATAATAATTTTGAATCAAGTTTTTTTTTATAATGCCTGCAAATTTGTTTGCCATCAGCTCACTTTCAATATTTTCAACAAAATTGCATTCACATTTTCCATTTTTCATATTTAAATTTAAGCATGCTCTGTCCATCAGAAATACTGATTAAAGCACAAGCTATGCATGCAAACAACAGAAATTAAGGGCTGTATGACTATGAACTGTTTCTCTGCTCACAATGCTTCCAATGTGAATTGACATGAGCTTTTAGAGTTTAACCTTTGCACCGGATCTTTCTTTGAAACTGATTTGGATGGCATTTTACTGTGATAAAAACATTTGAATGAACAATTCATTTCCAGTCTGATTTGGCTTTTTCAGTAATTGACTCAGACTCGCTAAAGTGGTGATGTCCTGATTTAAAAAAAACAGCAGCAATTAACCTCAGTAAGCTACCATGACCTTCACAGAAGGACGCAGTTCATCCTGCAACTCAAAAGCGTATAACACTGATAAAAACACAAATAGAATGAACAGACATTTTGCTTTCCTAGTTTTCAGCAAAAAACATGTTATTCAATTGTGACGCAACTTCCTCCTACAAACATTGAAACAGCCTTGCGTTTGCTGACATTGACTAAACAGGTTGATAGGATACACAAACTCATAGCCTTCCATGCTGTAAATAGTGTATGTGATGCTGCTTACTTGTGGCTTGTTATGGTGATTTTGGAGGCAGGTATGCCCAGTACAGCACAGCTGTTGACAAGTTCTTGTTTACGCTGTGTGCCTTGATTGTAGTAGTTCCCTGTAAAACATTTGGCAGGAAATTAGGCTGATGAAACAAAATGCTCCGTTATGTCAACAGGTTCGGAGTTGATATTGTTTGATGATGCTTAAATTATTTCTTTTACTCCATGTTGACAGTCCTCCACTATCAACTCATTTAAGTACTTTGATTTGGCTTTAGGTGAAGAAAAACTGATTTTCTTCAGCTTCAAAAATCATGGAATTGCTTCCGAAGTTGCTGCCATTTTACAGACCTTACTAATTAACAATCAAATGACAGCGAATAAATGATGAAAATAATTATTTTCCGTTGGTACAAATACAAAACTCTCCTGATCAAGTTCTCGCCACGATGTACGTTCAATTTTGAAGCTCCAGCATAATAATGAACAAACAACGTCGCCATAATCTAGCAGTTACACATGAAGACATAATGTATCTGTCGTTCAAGGTTCTTCGAGATTTATTAGAGTAAATATTTCCTGTTTGTGTGCGCACCAAATGAAAGTTAGCCAAGTTTAGCTCGTCGCCGCTCTTCTTGTGGAGCAGAGAAGTAGAGCAGTTAGTCACATCGGAGCCACCGTACCTTCAGATAAACACAGCAAATGCACACTGGCTTTTAATTCCATGAGTTGTATGATCGTCGGGGCGAAGAACATGCATTCATCATCCGGATGGGCAGTTACAATCAGAGCTTTGATATCAGCGTCATTTGTTTCCCTGCTTAAAGAAAACGCCATAACGCGTTTTAACGACGTCACTAAACTTCGCTGCTGTCGATGATAAATGCATTTTATCCACACCAAATAGGATAAAACTATGACGACAGCTAGGCAAACGCTCATTATTTATTACCGCTACCATAAACAACCCGTGTAAAGACAAAAACAACGTAAACGGTTCCACATATAAAGAGAGAGAAAACACACCTATTCTTACAAAGTCTTCCTCCAAAATTAACGCATTACGTATAATTAGTAAATGAAATTGAAAGCTCGCCAATATTAAAGCATTTTTTATTTAAGGTCACACGTTTTTTTCCCTCCAAGCTTCAGGTCAGTTGCGTTGTTGTCCATTTTATGATACAGGATAATTTTCCTTCATTTAAAAAAAAAAAATCACTTGAATGCTAGAAAAGAAATGTTAAAAAAAGTGGGGTGTATGACGTTGTAGACTACTAACAATTACAAACATCTAAAACATCGCCGTTAGTGGGGAGCATTTAGCTGTTACACCGATTATTCCTTGCAGGTATATAAAAACAAAAAAAGGAAAATGCAAGTATTTATTCGAAAAATAACACATGAATATAAAATTGCTCTGTAAATAATCACTATTATAATTTTAGATGTCCATAACACATGTATTGGCGCATTTCAGCATCTGTGACTTTAAACGACTACGGGACAATATATTTTTCCCTGCCAGGACGTCGACCGACAAATGCGGCGCAGTCTTGAGTCTGCCCAGTCGTCCACAGCGCGTTACCCGCCGAATTATAGCTAACGTTTGAGTTATATTTCTGCGCAGGAATAAAGCTCTCCCTATCGGAATATTTTCTGAATATGAGGTGAGTACATGCATTTTTACGCTTCAAAGCAGCACGTATAATTAGCACGCTATTTAAGCGCCCCGGTCTACGCTGAAAATCTGCCTTGCAAGATGGCGACGTGGTTGAGAATTCAAAGGTGAAATACGGGCTAAGTTAGCCTGCAAGCGACAACAACAACAACACCTTAAACAACGTCTGATTGTACAGTACTGCTGTAGCATGTACTTTTGAATGCCCGTTTATTATGGTGCATGTTTTGGGGCATTTCCGGAAACAGACCCATCCCCCATGATAAGCTTAAAATCCCTCTACTATTAAATGAACGTGTAATGGTAAAAGACAACAAAAACACAATCTTGCAGTATTTCTCCCCTCAGTTGTTAGCTGGCTATGGGGTAATGAAGTTCACCAGTCACATGGTTAGCATGGCAACTATGGACTGTTGGAGAGACTTTGTTGGAAATCCAGAAGTTCAAAGGAACTATCTGTTTCCAAAGGCCTCAATTATATAATGCAGCTGTTATTATAAAAGATTAAGACGTAGAAACGTCCAACAGCGCATCTAGCTCCATGCATGTAGGGTGTATAGAGGGTTGAATGAAGGAGACAGCTTATCTGTGTTGTCTGTAAGTTATGACAAAGACATGGATGTAAGTTGAGAAACGAGCCATAGGTTCAGATCACTAATCATGGTGGTGACAGCAGGTCTTGCATGTTCAGAATAATTTCTACTTAATAATGCATGGTGGGATGCTGTGGTGCCGGTTTGATACAAGGATATTCTACTATATATTAAATAGATAAAACATATAGATATTCTATCTATATATTTTTGCGTGTGGCGCAAACCAGAACTAATAGTGTGTTTGTGAAGGCTAGATTGGAGACAAGTTCCAAGTACATCCTCAACCTAAGAGATGAGAATTCCCCAAACCACCCACAATGTTTCCTGTTTCACAGATCGTCAGCTGTACCTGCTGTCATCACATCAGGCAAGTTCAGCCATGTTGTCAATTTCAGTAGATCCGTCTGTGCCTTTTTATGAAGAAGTTGTGTCCGAGTCAGAGTGTCCATTCAGTCTTGTAAGACAATTGTGCAGCATGTTTTTATTCCATGATCAAAAAAAACAACATACTGTACTTCTGAATTACTGTGCAGCCTTTGCAATTGTGCAATCACAATCTGGTGGAGTGTTGATAACATCACCATTATTCTTGTTTTTATTTATTTCCCTTCATTGCTTTTCCTGTTTCAGTTCGTACTCTAGTTCTTGGTTGATACACGCATTATGTCAATGTACAACTATACCGCAACAACATAAATCAGTTCTGTGTGTACTAGTCATTAAAAACAGTAAAAACACTTTATCCTGATCTTTAAATCTGAACTTGGGGTCTTCCAAATTGGACCGATGTCTCAGTTTGACGTCCCTGGTTAGGAGGGCTTTTGAACTGCATTGGTAACATTTAGTTTTTCTTCTTCAGAAGCATCATGGTGGCTGGATCCGCCCGAGAGCAGAGTAGTTCAGTTAGATCTCCCATTCTGAGGCTGTGTAGAGGAGTCTGTGTTGTTTGCTGTTCCCCTGCATTCAAACCAGAATATTCACAAGTTGATGGTGTGGTGATGGCAGCCCTCAGGCACATTTGGGCCATTCAGGCAGAACTGCAGATGTGGCGTGTGGTTGTGGCAATAACCATGTATCTACTGTGTTGCACACCAGCCCTGAAGTTGAAGAATGATATAACATATTGTTTTCATCTCTATTTTGTCATGAGAAAACAGGTCCAGTATTTCTGCTATTTAAAAAAAAACACTCCAAATTATAACATTAAAATGTATTTGTTTTCCCCCTGGGGTTTTGTCCATTATTTTTCTTTATCTGTCACAGCAGATGGAGCTGAAATTGTACAGCTCCAGAAAGTGTTTCTCTTCCATTTTCACACAGGAAAAGAGCCATACATTTATAGCTATATATAGACCTATAGTTCTATAGGAATGTCTCTTCCCACCGAGTTTGTTTGTGGCAAGAAATGTACATCTCATTCTGCATGTAGCTCCTGCTTGAGCTTCAGTGTAACCAATTTGCATAAAGTAATTCTGCTCAGCGACTGCTGCCAGCACACCTGATGCCCTCTGTTATGCCTGAAAATCTGGCTGCTAGACGGTTAGACTGATGGCGGGTAGCGGATGTTATATATTATAATAACTTAACACCAAGATTAGCAGTTTTTTATCTGACGAAGAAGACCTCAACAAAAATGAATGCTGTGCAGATGTTGCTGGCTTAATTTGTAAGCAACTGGACTTGAAGTTTACTTGAAGAAGTTTCATCATTCATCCGAAAAGCTTCTTCAGTTCTGGATCTGCACAGATATTCTCTTGACAGAGTCATGATGACCTTCTTCTCTTGACCTATGAAGGCCAACTTAACTTTCACCCAGTGAAAACTGACCATGATCTTAAATGGATGACCATTTTCTAGTGTTGTAAGCCAACTCAGAAAACCCGTTTTCCCCCAAATCATCTTTGTGTCTTTGCTTTTATGAGCAGCCTGTAAATTAGGCTGCATATACTGCATATACAGTGAGTTCAGTATAAGAGTATGAGAGTACAATGTGAGTGTTTCATTATATTAGAGCCGTAACATTTCCTGCATATTAGAGATGATAACTGTTTTTTTGTTCTTTCCACTGATACAAAGAAAAATGAAAGATTGAGAACCAAGATGAATTTATCTTTGTAGCTCTGCCTCTAACCAAGTAGTATTACTGACGTCACTACTGTTTGAATTATGGATGAACCATATTTTATAACTTGCTGCTTCTTTAACTGATAACCACAACAGATTTATATTTATTATTTTATAAATTTAAATTTAGATTATTTAGATTGTAGTTTGTCCACACCTGGACATAGAGACTGGTAAACAAAGGTGGATTTCACCACTGGACCTGTACATTTGTCCTAAAAACTATCATGATATCATTACTATCAACAAAACAACAATCAACAGTTCTGGTTCTAGAAACAAACATTTAGCTAACAGAGCTAACAGCACACGTCCGTCAATCAGTAGTAAAGCTTCTGTCCTTTCCATCAGTGGATGATCACGTCCTATTTCACTAGCAAACATACGTCCGAAAAATCAGCGACATCCCTGAAGTCCAAACCGTGGCTCCAAGCTGTCAAAAGCCCCGATCCTCTAGCTGATAATGGGCTGGTCGTCTAGAGCTATTGTTTCCATGATGAAATTGCAGATTGGGTTGTCTCTGACAAACACTGTGGTTTCTTTGTGGAGGGTTTGGAGTTAACAACGTCTTTATCGGCACAGGCGTCATCGTAGTCTTTCGAAACACCATTGTAGTGATGCTAGAGTTTCAAGCGTTTAACTGATAATCATTGGTCAGATATTTATCGTGCACCCCTACTACAGACTATAATGATGTTACACAGCTAATCATGCTTATTTCCACCGAGCTGCCTGCAGATACAACCTCAGGCTTTTTCAGCACATGCAATAATATGCACCCTTTGCAAACTATTCACAAGTGCAGCACTCTAACAGCAGATGTGAATGCCCAGTACCCAGTAAAGCTGAGTGAAATGGACCAAAAGTCGTGTTGACATATTTGGACTGAATATCAAAAAAAACATATATCCTTATATTTTCTCTGCAAAATGAGTTTAGTCAACCTCAAAGCCAAATATGACAGTTTTAGTGAAAGTGGCTTTCATTGAACAGTTGCAAAATCAAATGAATAACTTAACAGGTTTCTTCATTTAGTTCATGAATAAATGCTCAGCTGTTCAAATACTACAATATGAACAGAAATACTGTGTAACAGGAGGATGTTATTCGAAATTATATCTCTTTAAGCTCATTTAAGTAAAAAAATCATAATCAAAAAAATAGCCTTTTAAAATATTTAAAATTTCCACTAGTGATAGAACGTGGTAACTGGTCACTGGACCCATCAATCACAAACCATCAGTCAGTCACTCTGTGGCAGTGAACATCCCGGGAGTTTGACAACCGATCTGATTGTTATTAAGTATAGTGGACTATCAAAACTAGGAGTGAATTGTTAAGCTGGGCAAGCTTCTTCCTGCCTGCTTTTATGTATACGAAGCTCAATTTCTTTCGGTTTAGTTTTGTAAACTGAATGTTTTGAAGCTCAGTATCTCTTACGCTTGTTTCTGTATTATTTAAGGTGATTAAAGGCTCTAAGTTAAATGATACAACATTTTTATTAAAAACTATTTATGTTACTTTTTGTTTCAGAAGAATACTGTTTTTAATTTAAATATTATAGACTCCTGAATAGAATTGCAATCGTATCGTGACACATTGTGGTATTTGCATAAAACACATTGTCATCCAAACATATTGATATAATATTGTATTGTGATGACGCTGGTGATTTATACCCTTACTCGTTACTGCAGTAACTCCCACAAGATGGACATCATTTTCCCGCTCTCTTTTTGGACAATTCTGTTTGCTCGACAGACAAGGGAGTGCTGCTCCACCACAGTGATGTTACTAGAAGGGCTCGGTGATATGCACCAAAAGTCATATGTCGATATATTTAGGCTGTATATTGATACGATATATATCTTAATATTTCTCTGCCAAGTGAGGGTAAGCGTTCCATCAACATTGAAGCCAAATATAACATTACAAGTCCTACTGAAACTGGCTACAGTGGACAGTTGAAAACTCCTGGTTCATGGATAAATCTAGTAAACAGCTGGTGACCCAAGGTGGTGACTAGTACTGAGGCTGAGAGAAAGAAGAACCATGTGTTGATTTTTGCTCTGTTTGCAAATTCCTGCTCACTGTCAACTGCAAACTTGTTCATACTAAATATATGCAATTCACATGAAAATGGGAAAAAAATCCACATTTCATTGATGAAAAATTAAAGTTATATGCATCTGTTCTGTGGTTTCATTGTAACTCCAGGGTATACTAGACAATTCTTCTCATCCATTTAGCCATTAGCCTCGGTTGGCTTCAGGTTCTGATGAACCTGCAAAGGATAAGCGGATAAGCCGTAGTAGTAACAGCAGTAGTAGTCGTAATAGTAGCAGTAGCAGTACCAGTAGTAGTAGTAGTAACCACCTGGAGTCAGTAGAGAGAAAAAGAGGATGAATACTGAGATTAAATCAAATATTTGTAGGTATTTGCTCTCACACAAGATAATAATTTGCCCAAAGAATTGCTAGTACCTTAAGTATTTAAGGTTGTTTTGATGCCAAATTCTGCTTAATCCAACTTTGCAAAATCATAATTTTGAAAAGACTAAGCTGTTTACTGAAGCGCAAATAGAATTACAACATCAAGCTGAAACGTCTTATTGTGCATATTACATATGTGATATATAGCTCTGGAAAAAAATCCCCCAAATCACATTGATTCTGTCTTCAAAGAATGTTCTCAGTCCTTCCACCCACAGAAAGATTGTTTACTAGTTGTTTTGCACTGCAGCTGTACAACATGTCCCAGTCTTTTTTCATACACCATTTTATTCCTAGAACCGTCCCGCACTTTGGGAGGAAAATCATGACCCATGAAAATGGATGAAAATAAATCAGCCCTGCCAAGACAAGTGAGAGTTTAGGTTGGAGGTTTTAATTCTAAGCCTGTTTCAAGACGTGAAACCTGCATGAAAAAACACCACCGTGATCTTCCACTGTGTTAAAGACATATTAGGAAAATGACTAACCTTTATGGTTTGAGGTCGGTATGTTCACTGAGAACCACCAGGATACTGATTCTACCCTCTGTTGCTCAAATGTTCCCTTGTCTATTTTACTGCAGTATTGATTTCATCTGATCTGTTTCATGACGTTTTCTTTTCCAGACATCTTCATAAATCCATGTAAATATCTAAAATGGGACCAAAAGAAAATACATTTGACCTCTTGTATTTTGTCGCAGGTGGTTTGTGCATCCAAATATGGTGTAGCTGGATTCTCTGATCCGTGAAGCAGCAGCCCGCTTGCACTGAGCCAGGATGTCGAGCAGCTCGGGCTACCCCCCCAGCCAGGGGAGCTTCAGCAGCGAGCAGAGTCGATACCCACCCCATTCTGTCCAGTACACGTTCAGCGGCACGCGCCACCAACAGGTACCCTGTGACATTAAGACTGCACCACACTCTCAGATGGTTCAATTGACAGTTATTTGTCTTAACTATCCCTCTGAATTGTGTCATCACTGGTGTGTATCCTATCTAGAATACCACTTTGTAAGTGACCGGCGACCCCAAAGGCATACCAGGCTTTGGCTGGACGATATGGACCAAAAGTCCTATCCTGATATATTTAGGAATATCCATATATGATATATATCCTGATATTTTTTCCACAAAGTGAGAGCAAGTGTTCACACAACGTCAAAGCCAAATATGACAGTTTTATTGAAACTGGCTATTTAAGTGAACAGTTGAAGAAACACTCAGCTGTTCAAATACTAGAATGTAAACATAATTACTGTATATCAGGAGAAATCAAAGCTACATAATGTGCGCATTTAAATAAAAATATATCATGTATTAAAATAGCCTTTGAAATAAAATAGTTTGTCTGAAATGTATTTATTTGAGAAACGTGCATTTCAACAGCTTTTTTTTACACTTTTTGGGGTTTCCACTGGCAATAGTTCCTGGTAGCTGGTACTTTTTCAGACCTTGTGCACATGGAGATGTGCTGTCCTCTGATTGGTCACTGCAGACAGAGGGCCATCCCAGTCTCTACCTTCCACTCATGTGTCTACCAGCAGTTTTACCAGCAATAGTGATTCAGTTCTTTATTCTTTGTCACCTACTCATTGAACATGGCTGATATGCAACAAACACATGGTGGTACATTAATGACACACAGATGGTTCTGTGTTTGTTGGCCGACTAGAATGTCTGTTAAAAGAACTGGATGGAGTCGTGTCGGCAAACGTGTCCTGCTCTGTCTCTTTTCTCTCACTCTGTTCCAACACCATCTCCTCCTGCCTCTCTCCCCTGTCATGAAAGGGGAGCAGTGGGGAGCAGAACAGAGACCTCTGGGTCAGCAGCTTGACAGGAGCACAGATCATTGCACAAATTTAACGACATTGATATATGTGATATAGTCTAATTCCATGTCCCATTTAAAAATATATCAATACATTTGTATATCAGTATATCGCCCAGCTCTATACCTTGCTCAATACTTATGCTTTCACCATGTTATTATTTTGGAGACAGTTGTTTTAACGGCAATAATAAAACCCGTTCTCTGTCTTTATGTCAGTGTCACTACGATGGTAAGGGCTTTTATCGGCTTGTAAACACTTGGAGCCACGGCTTGGACCTCAAGGGATGTTGCTGATTTTTCAGACGTATGTTTGCCAGTAAAATAGGATGTGATGGTCACACTCCATCATCCACTGATGGAAAGAAGGACAGAAGCTTCACTACTGATTGATGGACGTGTGCTGTTAGCCCTGTTAGCTTATATGTCTTTTAATTATGAACTAAAATGCAGTTTTCATTTGATCAGTCATTTGACATAAATAAATATGTTCATTTTTAAAACCAGAACTGTTGATTATTGTTTTGTTGATAGTAGTGATGTCATGATAGTTGTTTGGTCACTGGTCACTGATATTGACAAATATACAGGTTCAGTGGTCAAATCCACCTTTGTTTACCGGTCTCTATGTCCAGGTGTGGAGGAACTACAGGGGAATCTAAATATATAAAATGATAACTATAAATCTGTTGTTGTTATCAGTTACAGAAGCAGCAAGTTATAAAATATGGTTCATCCCTAATTCCGACAGTAGTGATGTCACTTGGTTAGAGGCAGAGCTACAATGATAAATTCATCTTTGATCGCTACATCTTTCATTTTTCTTACGCTCACCTAGTTCTAAAACGGTTGTTCGGTATCGGTGATGAGAAGCAGTAAATTATCTGCTAGTTATCGACAGTGGAGTAAAAAAAGTTATTGTGCGTCTCTAAAAGAAACGTGTTTCAATTAGGCCAACATTTATTTACAGGTTGATGGACGGTGCTGCTAAAATTCAGAATGTTAAATTGCAGTGAAATGAACATTTCCCAACACTGTACGAATATGTCCGATGTTACTGACATTCCAGCTCACTCTCATCTTGTGTTGATGTTTATGCTGCGAATAGCGCCCATTTCGTACGACGTGTTTCTTAGAATTAACGTTCTCAGAGAGTTGTCAGCAGCAGTTTTCTGGGCATTTGGATTGTTTGCTTTGATCTGGAACCAACCTGGAGTTTGGAAATGTTTCCTGTAATTGCATTTGCTTGTTCAGGTTTCTTAGTAGGTCACCCTGTGCTGATAACACGTGTGTGTTTTATTTTCTCAATACTTTTGATAAATCTACACCATAGCCTGATGTGCATCTGTCCACAAAGGCAGCTACACGTCGTGGTGGGTTAGACCCCACGTGACTTCCCCAGCTCTTGAACAGACACTTCTATGTTTGCCCATAAAGTCCATCCTTAAGGGAATGTGTTAGAAGAAAATTGCTTTTGTTGGAGTTGCGTCAGGAACAGGCTTTGTCATGTTCAGTCATTACTGATGTAAGTAAATAAAGAAAAACACTGATAACTGGAAAAAAAAAATACTGTGCCACAGCAACGCTGTTATGAAGCAGCATGGCTTGTAACCGATTTAGTTGAGTTTAAAGGTGAAGAACTGGGCTGAAACCCTAACCTGTCAGCTACACAGACGTTGTCGTTACTAGGGACTCAAAAACGTTCAGTGTGATAGAAGTATGTGTCCATTGTGAGCTGAGTGGGGAGCTGCACTGAATCATGGACCAATGTACCATGTGGTGGTTGGTGGATATGTGAGATGGACAAGATAAAAAGCCTTTTGTAGTTTTTCCTGTATAGACAAGATCCGGCCTGCTTTTGTTTGAGAATAAACCATTACTTGTTTTTTATTCTTCTCTGGAGAGTACACCTGTACATCACTCGTCCCTAATATCATACAGATGGATTCTTGACACTGTTCAGGTTATTGAAGGTTGGTGAACTCTTTCCTTCAGGATTTCACCATCCCAGACTATCGGACTCACATGCAGGATCCACAGGGAAGGAGAAGACCGTCTTTACTGTCTGAATTTCACCCTGGAACTGAAAGGTAAAGCCTTGGCTCCAAACATCTGATGGATGAGAGGGTTTTTTTTCTTTGATATGGGTTTTGTAATGTCCAATAGATCTGTCAAATACATAGATGACCCCAAATTACAGTAATGGAAAGTGTAGGCAGTATTTGTAGTGAAGAGTTTTTGTTTACTTTTGTCCTTCAGGCCTCCAGAGAGACGCCATGGTTACGAGCAGCAGTTTCACTCCGTCGCGGCCCAGGCTGAACACGAGGCCTTGGAGGCTAAACGCCCACGCATGGAGACTGTTGCTGAGGCCCACATCACTCGAACACCTCCCTCCGCTGGGAGCCTGGTCCTGTCCATGCCCCATACGGTTCAGGACAGCCTCAGAGCCACTGTGGAGGTCAAGAAGGTAATCACAGTGTCACAGTATGTGTAAAAGCTGAGATCTGTCATCTCACTTTCTGTCTGACAGAGAGAAGGGTTGTGTGTCCACTGTAGCTTCAAAGACCTCTTTCTTTACTCCAGTGTCTCCTCAGATGTTTGAGCTCCTCAAACACCGATAGCATGCTACTGTAGCTTGAGTGAGCAGTGACCCAGCCACATGGAAACTAAATATGCCTGCTTCCATCTACTAGTGTCGTCAGTCACTGCCATTGTACACACAGAGGTTTGACTAATGGTGTATGTGAAGGAAATGTGTCACAGCCCTCATTTGTCCTCGTGTTAATCGAAGGGGTTTCAGCATATGACTCTGTTAATGACTGAACCAGCCCGTCATCGCCTCACCAGCTGCTTTTGAAACCGGAGGAACATCTGTTCTTGTTCTGTTCTCCAGGAGTCTCAGTTCTCTGTCAAAGTGGAATGCCCATCTCCAGGAGGACACACACTGCACATGGGGGAAGAGCAGGACACGTCTCCCTCCAAGCTATCAAAGGAGGAGCTGATTCAGAGTATGGACCGTGTGGACAGAGAGATTGCTAAAGTGGAGCAGCAGATTTTCAAGCTGAAGAAAAAGCAGGTTAGTGACGCAGTGAACTATTCCCCTAAGCATGTATCAGACACCTTTGGGTGTAGACACAAAAACAAATCCACTGTCTTTTACTACTGAACAGTGGCACTGAGGTCACTTAGCACTGTAACACTGGGTTTATTAACCTCCTACATATAATACTGATTATTTTAATGACGTGCTGGAGAGCTGCATCTATCAGTCGAGGATTCTACCAGTTATTTCATCGATTTATTGAATAAATGGATAAAAATACTTTCTTCACTGAAGCACAGTTTGGATGCATGTTCTCATTCAATTGAATGACAGTGTGTCCAAACCTTCGACTGGTAGTGTACAGCAGAGGAAGTAAGGTGTTCACTGACATTTCATGACAGGTGTAGAAACACATTAACTGCTGACCACACATGGATACCATGAACACATTTCTTCTCCCAACATTCAGTTCTATATGCTGACATCATTGTGTCTGCAGTGAACAGTGGACTGGATGTGTGAACTGGTTCTTGTGGTTGAGATGCTCCAGCGTCATTGTCGTTGTGTCCTGTTATATATTAACCCTGCTGTGCAGTGACCTGAAGTTTCAGCTGGAAAGGATCCAAATCCTTGAATGTTGTGGTCGGTTTGGGGCCCGTCTGCTCTTCTCTTCTTCTCCACTGTTTCAGCTGGTTGTACTGGGCCGTTGCTTCTTCTCCATCTTTGCCGTCTTGTTCGCGGTGTGTAGCAGTTAGCATCCGTTTAGGGACTTTAGCGCCACATGGTGCTTTGTTCAAAGCTTTTTTCTTTGACTATTTTTTATAATGGAGTTACTCTTGGAATTGTTTCAGTGAAGTGATGTGTAATCTTGATATTTTTACCAAATGTGAAGTTACAAAGGTCTTATGGTTTGACAGTGCCTGTATGTGAAAGGGTTTTTATTTACATTATCACGCCAACCACACCAGCCATGGAGGTGTATGTGGAATTTGGGTTGTTATTCTATACTGACATTTTAACCCTAGCTTTACAGTGGAAGTGTATGCATCGCTTAATAGCTGCACTGCACCTCCACTCTGTTCTCAGTTCACACCAGGAGCGTTTCAGAAGCAGAGCGTGAGCACCCAACAAGTATCACAAGGCTATGAGATACCACAAGAATCCCGACAACATCCCGTCTGATGTTCGTCATCAATACATTGATCGAAGGTGGCGATCACAGACACTTCCAGTGTAGGGCTGGTGATGATACAAATGTTGTGACGTGAAAATGACCTGACATGTGTATTAAGATTATAATAACTGTGGTCCAGTAGCACTGTTGCCTCATTGCAAGAAGGTTCTAGGTTTGATTCCTGACCTTGGATCTTTCTGTGTGTAGTTTCCATTCTCTCCCCGTGTCTGTGTGGGTTCTCTCTGGGTATTCCATCTTCTTCCCACCTCCTAAACCATGCTGAGGTTAAGTGGTCACTGTAAATCCCCTGTAGACGTGAATGTGAGCGTGAATGGTTGTCTGTCCTTCAGCTGGTGAGTGGTCCAGGTTGAACCCTTACCTTCAACTGTTGACAGCTGGGATCAGCTCCAGAACAACCCAGACCCGTAACCGGAGCAACAGGAGGAGATGAATAAATGAATGAAAATGACCTGACACAGACATGAAAAGTAGATATAATAACAATAATAATAATCATAAAAATAGGTTGAATTTGGGTTTTGCAATTTACCAATCTATCCGTTGCTTTCAAAGCCAGAGCTAAAGTGTGTCTGTGTGTGTCTCCTCAGTTAATCAAGACGTAGATGAAGGACCTTCCTGCCTGGATGGTCTTTTTGATTTTTTCCCCCTCCTGCTGTTTCATCAGTCTCATTAGATAGGAATGTAAGCTGTGTTTTGTTGCAAAAGAGAACTTTTCCGTTTTTCAGGCTGAGTTTTTTGAGGGGTTTATTTGTTTGTTGCATTTCAGGAACTCCATATCTCATCCCTGTGACCTGGTAATTTACATAACCTTTAGCTCGTAAACATCGACCAGCCAGACAACCCCCAGTTCAGCTCCTCTGTCAATACGGGCAAAAACCTTGAGCTTGTGTGTTTTCTGTGTGAACCAGCCTGCAGAGAGTAATCTGATAATGCCTCACATATCAGCAGAGATCAGATCACCACTGCACAGTTAGACATCTTCAGCGTGCAAGTATATTCCACCAGAGAGAACACAAAATGTTAAATTAGATGCCATGGAGACAACACTGTGGCTCTTCATTTTGCTTGTGAGTGTATTGCCTCATTTGGTTTACAGTAAACCAGAGTAAGTAGTTTTGTACTGGTGTTGTCTCCTAGCAACAACTTGAAGAGGAAGCTGCGAAGCCAGTCGAGCCAGAAAAGCCAGTGACTCCTCCCCCTGTGGAACACAAGCACCGCAGCATAGTCCAGATCATATATGATGAAAACCGGGTAAGTCATTATGTGCTGCAGGCACCGAGGCATGTCAGCACCAGATGTTCCCCGCAGCTCTTCACAGAACCTCTGTATGCTGTCGAAGCCTGTGTCATGACCTGCTGCAGGATGTGTGGACTGGACACGTCTGTACCATGCTGTGGAGCACACGTCCACTCATCTCTTGCTATGCGTGTCCACCCCCTGTGGCAATTTTGTCAGACATCTACTCCCCTTTATTTGTTTGTTTTGGACTGTTTTCATCTGTAGATATTCATGGACTGGCCTCATAATCTGCTTCCATCTTCACAAGAGGAGAGGGAATGTGTGTGTTTATGGAGGTTACTTCAGTTCATGTCTGCCAGACGACACTAGCACTTGGACACGCCTTTCCTCCCAGTGTACTGTTAACCCTTTAGTCTGGTGTGCTCTGTGTGCAGCATACCCTCAGCCAGTATGCAGATGTTGGTTTAGGCAAAGAATAAGCAGTTATTTATCATTTACATGGTCTTTGGAAAGTTCTTTTGAATAATTCTAATTGAATAAAACTACAAAACAAAAGACCAGTTCAGATTTCTCTGGACATCAATTAGTTTGAGCCAGTTCTTGATCACATAATCAACTTCTGTGTCCAACCGTGCGTGAGCACATGTATGTCGTAACTTCTCTTTGTAATGTAGCCAGACAAACAGAAGGATGTTTTTGTATATGTAACCAACATGGAATTGATCTTTAGATGTGATGTTGAATGGTTTTGTTTGTCCATAACGTTTATTTTTGTTTCTTTATTAATTGCTTTGTTATTATGTTTTAGAAAAAAGCTGAAGAGGCCCATAAAATACTGGAAGGTCTCGGTCCTAAGGTTGAGCTGGTATGTCATTTCATGGTTTGTAGTCAGTTTTGTTCATGCAAAGCTCAACTCTGTGGCAAGTTAGATATTACTGCTTGCACAGTAGGTAATGATTAGTCCACTAACTGACTGGTCTTGTTTCCCCCTCTCAGCCCCTGTACAATCAGCCATCAGACACAAAGGTGTACCATGACAACATCAAGACGTAAGTATCACAGTTTTTTCCACAGATTCCTATCTTGAACACCTGTTGGCTTTGTAAAGCACAAACAGCATCAGCGGACAGGCTGCTCGCCACTGTGTTAGCAGATGAAGGTGATCAGCCCAGCTGATCGGTCTTATCTAGTAGCTCAAGTACCCGTCTGCATTGTCCTACTGACACCAAGGAGAGGGATGTGATATGAAATGAAAGGCCCTACCTGCCTGGGATCACAGTCATCGGCTCAGGTTTTGGTTGTGTTTGGTGTTCAGGGGTAAAACACTCTTCCGCATAGTTCCTTCCTTCATCATCACCTCTGTGTGTTCTACCATTCACACTCACCAGTGTCCTCTCAGCCACTGGCATTGTGTGCAAACACAACATTTCCCAGTGTTTTGTACATGCTGCTGTGCAGATAAACAAAGATGTGAAACAAATATGAATATGAATATGTATCCCTTAAAGAATTTACATGCCAACTGTGCTTCCTTAAAAAATCCTTAACTCGTCCCTGATGTTGTGACTTCTTTTTTCAATGCCACAATACTGCTGTTTACGAACCGGCTGAATGTCGAGTTGTGTTGTGGTGTTTTTCTTACAGCAACCAAGTCATGAGGAAGAAGCTGATTTTGTTCTTTAAGCGGAGGAACCACGCTCGTAAACAAAGGGTAAGTGTCCCTGCTATTCCCATTCCAGTGGTCAGTGGGACTGCTCTGTCATACCTTACATCAGGACGATCCCTGCTGACAAGGGGAAAGAGTTTTTGTCTTGCAGGTTTTGGTGCAGTATCACTGTTGCTGCCTCTACACAGCCCTGCTGCACACCCTCCATTTTGAACAGCCAGAGATGATGCAGACCTAAGCTAATATCATTTCCAAAAGATTTAACAATTGTTCACATGAAATTAACCTCATTGAATTTGTGTGTGTTACACACACTGAAAGTAGAGATGTAATTATTTTAACCGTTTAACACTGACCATCGCTACATTCGCTAGCATACTATCGTAATTGAGTAACTCAGAAAACAAACGGTTTCTGACAGCTGAGAAGTGTCGTTCTGTTCCTCTACCTGACAGCACAAATAGTTGCATTATTTTTTTTTGGCACTTCAAAGTATGCTAGCGCAAATGTACCCTTGGTGTTAAAGGGTTCATATTTGATAACACTTGCATTCCCGATTCACCAAACGTGAAATGCTTATTTGGATTAGCCTTTTGTCATCAGCTCCTGTGCTCCCGTGGCTACTGTGTTTGTCTGAGGACTGGAGTGAAATCAATGAACCACACTCAAAGAATCACCAGCTCTGCTCGTGACTTGTAGTTGTCGTAGTTTCACACAATGCTGCTTTGTCCAATTGCTCAGTTTCCTCCACACAGTAAATACTCTGTATTTACTTTTAGGCAGATGAGCTGTGATGGTGATTGGACATCACAATCGACGTCAACCTCGTGATAATTCCTGTCATGAGCCTCACCAAAGTTAGCTAGCTCCTTAACATCTGAACAACATGTCATGACAACGTGTCTGATGGTTGTTGAGACATTTTCTCTATTACCACAAATATAGTAGTCACAGTTGCAGAAGTCTGCTGCAGTGTCCCACAGTGTTCCACCTCTTTTTTCCATTGTTCCCACTCCAAATGCTCTGTGAGATCCTGACAAGGAACAGGGTGTATGTGGCTTCATGCCAACAGGAAGGTGAATTGTTCGTCCCTGGTAGCCGATGGTGGAAACAATACTGTATTGTGGTCCCACAGTGCTGGAATCTTTCCACTTCTTCAATACGTATCCCCCTCTTAAATAGAAGTGAAACATTTTAGCTGTATAAAAACACATCATTGAAATGTCAAACGGTCTTGTGACTCTAGAATTATAGTTTAGTTTGGTTTGGTTTGGTTTTCCTGCATCAGGAGACACAAAACAAAAGATGGACACAAGCACACAGGCGGTTCCTCACAGCATACACACACACAATGTCCCTGAGTTAACGTCACATTTCCCCCTCTTGATATTTGTGTTTGTATTCACTGGAACAGACAAACTGCAGCACTGGTTCGCTTTGAGAAGTCTTGAACAAAGTCATCTGATTCAGTCGAGTTCATTCACAATGTATAAGACAGACTTACTTTGGCAGGCATTCCATAAGCTAGATAGGAATCTTTACATTATATTTTCAGTGGTTTGCTCCTTTGCTCTGTGACATTATGGTATATTAAGTTTAATGCACCTCTTGAATTTCTTGTCCATCATTTAGTTGCTTCTTACAGAGCTAGTTTTAGGTCAGTTGCTTTTGGTTTTAGTTCAGTGGTCTCAAATCATTTAACCTGGGGGCCGCTGGAGGCAGAGTGTAGGTGATCAAATACTCAATGTTCTCTCAGTTCTTTTGAATGGTTTCTGGTCGGCACGACGGCAGTGGCAGAACTCAGTGGCGACGGATGGTTCAAGTTAAAATATTTTATCTCTGATTGTCATTGCTGTCTGCCATGAACGGTTTTCTCTGCCGGCCTCTCCCACGACATTGAGAAATGGACGTTCCACACAACTTCACGTAAAACTCCCGGGCCGCACATCAAACTTTCATATCAAGATGGGGTCTGCAAAATATCGTCCCAGGGGCCGCAATTGGCCCGTCACCAGCTGGCAGCTGATTGGTCAGAACGTCAGCGACGGTCTGAACCATTATGAGTGATTGAACAGGTAGAATGCTACTGATTAGCGCAGAGGAGCAACAGAACCGTTCAGTTGCTCCTGAAACCTTTGGTCTGGACTGGACTGGACTTTACACATCATTTGGATATGGCTGTATTGATGGATGGATGCAGGTGTTAAACAATAATTGCGTTCCTGCAGATTGCAGTGATGGCCACCCACTCGTCTTTTTGAAACTGTACACAGGAGCAGAAGATCTGCCAGCGTTATGACCAGCTGATGGAAGCCTGGGAGAAGAAGGTGGAGCGAATGGAGAACAACCCCAGGCGCAAAGCCAAGGAGAGCAGAACACGGGAGTACTACGAAAGGCAGTTCCCTGAGATCCGTAAGCAGCGAGAGCAGCAGGAGCGCTTCCAGAGGTAACAGGCTTGACGTTTGACAGGGCAACACTGAGGCTGACCGCTGTGCTACTGTACTGTACTGACATCTCACCAGCAGAGACGCAGGAGAGAACTTCATCAAAAATGACACATAGGACAGAATATTAAAAGGCTAGTTCTCTGATGAATGATCAAGTGTGTGTATCTATATTGTGTATATAGATAGAAATGTAATGACTTACACGACTAATACAGTATGTGCAGTCTCATTTCTAAATGAATCTTCTACCGTCTCACAGTTTTGGCATCAGTCACAGCAGAGTAACCTCAAGCATTCCTGGAGTTCACCTTACTCCAGCTTTGCTTTGTGGACAGCTTATATTTCTGTTTCAGTTTTTTGAAAATCCCAACTCTCAGGGATAAAAATTGTGATTCTCTTTTTTAAAATCAAGAATCATGATTTGTGTCACACAGGGTGCTTTTTTAAAAATTCATTTCTGGAAATTGTGTGTACACGTCCAAACGGACTGAAATGGAAATGTAAGTTTCTATGACCTACATCAGTGCCATTTCTTGGTAGGAGAGTGTACTATTGCATCAAATTACACAGTACAGTGTAAACCCATTCTGTATGAAATGATGACGGAGTGAAATCCTATTCGATCTGGCAATCTTTTCATCTGAATTTACAGTAATGACAAGTCCTTTCGAGCCTCTTCTGTTCGTACAGGCTTTTAAATTATGGGGAAGAAAGCAGGTAATAACTGCTCTGAGAGAAATATTTATGCAGTAAGACTGAGCAAAGTCATTTTTATACGAAAGCATCTCCTTGCTCGTTTTAGCAATTTGACTGGTTTTGGTTGGAAAAGGGATGGGTATGGATGGTGTTGAATTGACAGTAAGAACTTCATTTTTCTCAACATGTGCACATTTAATGCTCTATTTAACAAGTTAGCATTTGAAACATTCAAATAGTTGTAACGCTGTATCTGTTTTTCACAGAGTTGGACAAAGAGGAACAGGCCTCTCTGCGACAATTGCAAGAAGTGAACATGAGATTTCTGAGATTATAGATGGCCTTTCTGAGCAGGAGGTGGGTGCTGCATGAGGTCGTCCCTCTGGGGTCCACAGACCAAAGACCACATCCACTTGTGACAGAACAGTTTACACTGAGGTGCCGAGCTGCGACTGCTCATTGCGACCTCATAGAAATTACTGTAGCATTTAGAGCTAATATTCTGAAGACACAGTTGTACTTCAGAAGACTTTG
Source organism: Aeoliscus strigatus (assembly GCA_901007665.1). Taxonomy (NCBI): domain Eukaryota; kingdom Metazoa; phylum Chordata; class Actinopteri; order Syngnathiformes; family Centriscidae; genus Aeoliscus; species Aeoliscus strigatus. The sequence continues at coordinate 193,208 of CAAKHB010007708.1, forward strand.
TCTTTCAGCGTAGTGGTGATTCCAGTCCTGGATAATGACAACTGGCACAGTTTAGTGTGTGTATGTGTGTGTTTATTAGATTCTCATGGTTTCTGGACAGTTTGAGTCTTGCTTTGTGCTGTAACACGTCAACAGGGGAAGCAATGTTATTCACATTTTTGGATTATTTATGATGGACTGTAAAAACATCTGGCTCCATTACGTGTTCATGTCCCACAGAACAATGAGAAACAGATGAGACAGCTTTCAGTCATCCCTCCCATGATGTACGACTCAGAGCAGCGGCGAGTGAAGTTCATCAACATGAACGGATTGATGGACGACCCAATGAAGGTGTATAAAGCCCGACAGTTCATGAATGTTTGGACCGAACATGAAAAGGAGATCTTTAAAGAGAAGTAGGTTTCTGATTTGTCACGCTCCATATCTGTTGGCCCTCTCAGCTTGATATCGTTTATCGGGCTCTTCATGCGAATGACAACCATGTCATCTCTTTGCAGGTTCGTCCAACACCCCAAGAACTTTGGCCTGATTGCCTCCTATCTGGAGAGAAAGGTGAGCTGCTGCTTGTAGTTATGTAGTTTTCTGCTCTTCGGGTTGTGCAATTATTAGTTCTCCATTCCCTTTCACCCGTCTGCCTCTTGATGATGAGCTATTGGGTCGTGCTGCCCGAAAACTTAGCTTCTCAGCATCCATGAAAATATAAGTGGTGAGAAATAACATCTAACACTTATGTGAATATTTACCATGTTAGACATGTAACATGGCCTCTTCATGTTCAGTATTTATTGAAAAAATAAAAGTCTTTTTTCAACAGGCTGTTGTTTTATGTCTCTTATGGTCATGTTCTTTAAATCATTCTGAACATAGTTCCCTCATATTTTACTACTGTTGGTAGTAAGTTTGACTTTTTGTTGAACTTTATGCTGGTACTTGAAGGTTTCTCTCAATCCAACATTGTGTTTGATTTACAAACCGTCTCCGCCTCATGTGTTCATATCAACGTGCCGTTCCCTTTCAGTGTGTCGCCGACTGTGTCCTGTACTATTATTTAACCAAGAAGAACCACAACTACAAGACGCTGGTGAGGCGAAACTATGGAAGACGCAGAGGGAGGAACCAGGTAAACCTGAGGCCTTTTTACACATTTGTCCTTGTTGCAGTGGATGCTGGTGATACCTGGTGTTTGGTGATGTGCTCTCTGCCTCGTAGATCAGCTGATGGAAAACAGTAGAATCAATACAGAGTGGAACTTCAAACACACACACACACACAAACACTCACTGATCATCTCTCAGTGAGAGTACACATTCGATCAAACGCATTGGAAGAATTTAATTTAACATAAACAAGAGGGGATCAGGGGTGACACACTGCGGGGGTTCTCTCCAGGTACTCTGGATTCTTGTCTGTCTTTTGCACGTTCCATCCTGCAATGAGCTGGTGACTTGTCCAGGCTGTGCCCGTGCCGTTCAGTCATTGACTGTTGGTATTGGCTCTGGCAAAAAATGTGACCGGTAACTGGAGCAAAGGGGAGATGACGAACGAATGAACTAAGCTCAGCTCCTCCTCTTGATGTGAAAGAGCAGCGGCTCTACTTCGAGCTCCTCCCGGATGACAGAGCTCCTCACCCCTCTCTAAGGGAGTGCCCTGCCACCCTACGGAGGAAACTCATTTCAGCTGCTTGTATCCGAGATCTTATTTTTTCATGATCCAGAGTTCATGGCCATAGGTGAGAGTAGGAATGCAGACTAACCGGTAGATCGAGAGCCTTCTCCTTTACCACAACAGACCGGAACAGAGACCGCATTACTGTGGTCTCTGCGCCGATCCGTCTGTCAATCTCACGCTCCATTCTTCACTCACTCGTGAACAAAACCCAAGATACTTAAACTCCTCTACTTGAGGCAAGGACTCTGCTCCGACCACCTTTTCCCGGTCAAGAACCATGGCCATGGAAGTGCTGATTCTCATCCCAGCCCACACTCGGCTGCAAACTGCCCCAATACATGCTGAAGGACAACATCATCTGCAAAAAGCAGAGATGACATCTGGTGGCTCCCAAACCAGACACCCTCCAGTCCCTGGCTGCGCCTAGAAATTCTGTCCATAATGAACAGAACCCTTGACACCCTTGGCACCCTGCCGGAGGCCAACATGCACTGGGAACAGGTCCGACTTACTGCTGGCAATGCGAACCAAACTCCTACTCCCGGCGTATAGAGATTGTACAGCCTTTAGCAAAGGGCCCCTGATCCCATACTCCAGGAGTACCTCCCACAGGATGCCACGAGGGACACGGTCAAATGCCTTCTCCAAGTCCACAAAACACATGTGGACTGGTTGGGCAAACTCCCATGACCCCTCAACCACCCTGGTGACGGTATAGAGCTGATCCAGTGTTCCGTGGCCAGGACAAAAATCACATTGAATCCGAGGTTTTACTATCGGTCGAATTCTCCTCTCTAGTACCCTCGAATAGACTTTCACAGGGAGGCTGAGGAGTGTGATCCCTCGATAGTTGGAACACATCCTCCGGTCCCCTTTTTAAAAAGAGGGACCACCACCCCAGTCTGCCAATCCAGAGGCTCTGTTCCCGTCTGCCTTGCGATGCTGCAGAGACGTGTCAGCCTTGGCAGCCCTACAACATCCAGGGACTTGAGGTACTCAGGGTGGATCTCATCCACCCCAGGTGCTTTGCCACCAAGTAGCATCCGAACTCTGTGACCTCCGCCTGAGTGATGGATGGACCACCCTCTGAGTCCCCTGCCTCGGCTTCCTCTACGGATGGCATGGCAGTGGGATTGAGGAGATCCTCGAAGTACTCCATCCACTGCCCGAAGATATCCCCTGTCTCGGTCAGTAGCTCCCTGGTTGTATATGTCCAGGATTAACAGGTATGTGTAATATAAGCAGTTGAGCTATAACAGTTTATCATATGGTCAGTGCAATCTATGAGTGTTTCTTATGGCAGAGTGTGACAGTGCAGATGCAACAGTACAGAGAAAAAAAGTAGGGAGAGTCATTAGGAAGAGGAGTTTAGGAGACAGCTGAGGGCAAGAAGCTGTCCCTGAACCTGCTGGTTCTTGTCCTTGCGCTCCTATAGCGCCTCCCAGGGGGCAGGAGGCCAAACACTTAATGTCCTGGGTGGAAACAGTCCCAGGACATTAAGTGCTCTTCTGCCACGTTTTGTGAAAACGTGCTTCACTGGGCGGGGGGTTTTCCAAGATGTATCTGGGAGTTTTCACCACCCTCTGCAGTGCCTTGCTATAAAGCATAAATATGACTGCAAATAAACAAAATAAGACTGTCACAGCTGGTCAGATGCTCTGTATGGGGCAGCTGTAGACGTTCACCAGAATGTCTGAAAGACGTGTGTTTTCTTAAAAGTCCTCAAGAAGAGCAGGCTGGTGAGCCTTCTTGATTAGAGAAGGGATAATTGATTAGATAAATATAAGTTCATTGTTTGGAAAGGGTGGACCATGTAGAATTCATGGCGTTGATCCAGAGAGCATTCTAGAATCGGAGAGCCCGCCCTTCACACAGTTCATCCTGAAGGAAATATGGTGAAAAATATTAAAAACAAATGGGGGTTCACATCTCAGTCATGAAATATGAAAGTTGTAGAATGAATACTGGAAAAGTGAAAGCAAAGGAGATATGATGTTGAGCATGAAGAGCTGTATGTAACTGTCTTTGGGCATGAATCCAGCAGAAACGTTCCTGGATACGTTTCCTCCGACTCTGAGACAGATTTCACAGTCCTCCTGCAGCTCAGAGTCTCTGTGAAGAACATCAACCATGCAACACAATGGTGGAATCAAAGGCTGTTTGTGCTGTTTTTACACAAAAGGAGGCGTTGGGAACTTGATCTAAAGTACAAAGAAGTTTTTCTTTACCAAGTGATGGGGGTGATTCACCCCTGTTGAACCTGTGTAATAACCTTTATATGACATGTTCCTTCAGTCAGTCATTGTTCAGACAGGTTTATCTACACCTATGTGGCTGTCTGTTAACTAGAATACCATGATATAAGTTTCATAAGATTTGTTTGGACAGGTTGGGATTTTCTTTTTCTGAATATAATTTCCATAGTATGTCCAAACTCCATGAGAGATTGGGCACTTACTGGCATGTTTAACTGGTTAATCTGTGACTTCAGCACACACAATATTCTACCACAAACCTTCTCCCTTGAGAATGACATGATACAGGATCGTCAACATGAGTGGAAGACATGTCTGCTATTCTAAAACAGGTTTTCATGCTTCGTCAGCTCGTTGTAAAAAAGCCTCAGCTGTCATTTTAAGAAGTCATTTACTAAGTGGCTCTTTTACAAACCGCTCTTATGTACATGAGGATGTAATGGGCATCCAAGCTACATGTATGACTTAACAAGTGCTGTCTGAGTGAGCAAAGTGAGTCACTGGAGAGGGAAGGAAGAGCTTAGAGCAAGCGAAAGCTGGAGCATGTATGTATGAATGTAGGGCAAGGGACTGAAACTGAAGGGGGAAAAAAACCCTCAGTGAGGCAGAGTCAGCGCTGGCAGCGTGTCCGCTCAGTGTGTGCTGTGTTTCCCATTTTCCATTTCCTTTCACTTCTGTTGCTGTGTGAGAGGGAGAGAGAGACGGAGAGGAGTGCAAGTCACCCCTCGCTGAAACAGCTGACTTGGTACAGCCCAGACATCTGACAGGCCCAAAAAACTCACTCGGCTGCTGTGAGTGCCAATCAAAGAGGAGTGCTCGGCAGGGATTACCTTGAGTGACCCTGCATAGATTAGCGTGTGCATGTGAGATGGACAATTCTTTGGGCGGCTTAAGCGGCCTGATGACACGCTTTCCTGGAATATGTGTGGCTGTGTCGCGGCCCAGCAGCCCTTCTAAGGAGCTCTGCTACGATGCTGTCCTGCCCCTCCACAGCCATGGAAGTACTGGTGGTTAGAGGCACATTGGCAACAGGAGTAAGCTGTGGCTCACGGCACAGAAAAGCTCTTCTATGACCAGCAAATGAGCCTGCAGGTAGGTTTGTACTCTTTTCATTGTTGCCGCTGTCTCTTAGTTGATGTCCTCTGTCCTGGAACTTCCCATTTGCCTGTCTGTTGCAGGACTAGTTGTTTTTCAGCCTACGAATCATCCTGAGGCTTGCAGGCAGTCACACCAGCTATTCTAAGACATTTTATGTCTTTGTAGGACATGAACAGACATGGTTTTTTAAGCTGTTCATGCTTGCATTCATGCCTTGGTGCTGTGAGGGCTGTTGCTATAGTTTCAGTCGATATATTCAGTTCGACATTCCAGAAAGAAAAAGTGTATTGGACAACTGTTTTAAACAGCTTTGTAGAGATAGATTCAGCATGTTGCTCTGCCTTGGCAACAACAAACATCAACATGGTTGTCAACCTATACAGGGCTGTAAGAGCCCAGGCGACACACCCAGCATCCCTGCCTCCACTTCATTGGTCATTGCTAACTAGCAGTTTCGTGGTCGTCCACCACCTCCATATGAGCTTTTAAACTGAACTGATGCATCAAAGTGCTCCAAGTTGTTTTGTTTAATAATAACTCTGTTCTCGTTGGCAGGACGGAGGTCTAATTTTACCTCCCATTGTGTCGTTCCACTCTATGCACATTGCTTTGCTTAAAGCTCCTTTGAAACGCTGCTGCAAAACTTTGTCAACTCGTTCCTCCTGTCTTAGTTCATGGTTACTATCCTCGCTCACTTCCTTGTGAGTACCTGACTGCTGGCAGTTTCAGGCCACTCCTGTCAAAAATTGGAACCCAGCCTAAACTCATTGAATATTTTCAATCCAGTTTGTGTCACAACCTTTGCAACCAGGTCATGTGACATTTGTTGGACATCCTACAGCAATGACATTCCTTTGCATGCAAGGGACAAACTGCCTTTGATACTGCCACTTATGCAATCTAATTATAGTTTGCATGACTGAGTGAGCTGATATTTGACACAGCTTTAAACCTACTTATTGACTAATGCATAATTCTGTTTGTATCAATAAGGATAAGCCCCCTACTATTCAGTGTCCCTTATGGGACCAATCCTCCTCTCATTACTGATGCTTCCACTGGTCCATCTCACTGTAGCGTTCCATTTCATCGTTTACACATACTGTATAGGACTTTTGAGTATTTTCTTTAACCAAGATTTACGTGATCTTACGTGAGCTTTTCCACTACACAGTTTCAGCTCGCTTCAGCTCAACTTTCCAGACAGGAAGATTTCCATTACAATTCATTACCTCTTCAATGTGGATGTGGATCACAGCGCCATGACACAAACACATATGTACACAATTTAGAACCCGGAGGAGATGGTGAAGTTGTGAGTGTACATCTGCTTCATTAACGGACCACAGTCTGTGCTGATGTGACGCACATCAGCCATGTTCAATGAGAACTTAATGAGGATTAATGAACTGAATCACCATTGCTAGTAGCACTCTTGAGGTGATACTAAAATAAAGTACCAACCAGTGGAAATGCAAAAATGACGGGTAGAGCCGAGTTGAGCCTAGCTGGAACTGTGTGGTGGAAAAGCCCCATTTGTGCCTACTGAGCTTCGTTATGATTTAATTCTAATTTTCTCACGTCTAGATATGCCATTGAATGTGCCTCTGTCAAGCTGCTCTGAATTGTTCTCACATGTTTGAAGACGCAGATTTCTGCTTTCCAATATGAACAAGATCCTGCTCATTACATAGGAACCAACGCTCTGTGCAGGTCGATCTTATTTTCCTTCCAGGCTGGAACTAATCTTGCCGGTTGGCAGTAGTGTAGTGGGTGAAGTTGTGCCTCTTTGATGCCCACTACATTCTGCAGAATGTGTGTTCATGCAACATGTAAGGTTGCGTCACTGTGAAGGAAGGAAACCTTAGCATCACTTCACAGCCTCAGAAGCTGGCGGGATGTAAACTAGTATGAGCTGCTGCCCTTAAGTCTGTCAGTGTTACACTTACGTTTGAACGCACCTGCTTGGAGTTCAGACGGGGAGACGAGCAGCAAATGACAGTCACAGGAGTTTCTCCTGCCATTTCTGCCCAGTACAACTGACCTGTCATGACTGATGTTAGTTATCACATCGATCCCTCCGACAGCAATTACAAGTACTGCTGTACTGTCCTACAACATTTAAATGAACAAAACAACAAGCTGCTTAAATATTTTGTTCCTTTTATTTTTCCTGTCCATGATTTACTGTAGTAATTACTAATTGCAGTTAACTACACAGGTGATTCATGAGACCTATTGTACAGACTATCTTATGTTTGTTATTTTTGAGCTAAGTTCTGTTTTAGGAAAGGGTGAGTCCTTGTTTGAATACAGGACCTACAAATAGAAAAATAGCAGAAAAAACGTTCTCAAAATACCTAAGCCATATACATATAAAACATACATCAACACTGACGTTTGGGGCACATCTGTGTGGAGAGGCTCTTGACCAAGTGTGGGAGAAGAGGCAGGAACAGCACTGTTCTCTGACCACTTCCAAAGCAAACACTAGCACTCCCTGACCATACCAGAAGAGCTTCTCTGCCCTAAACCTCTGCCACAAAAAGGTTTGCAAAGTGCCAACACACAAACTACCCAGGCAGGAAGTTATTCACTTCAACCTCCAGTCCAGTCACTATGCTATTTTCTCTCCTGACCTTATCAAGAAAGAAATGAACACACACAAAATGTTAGTTATATATATACTATTCTCAAGGATGTAGTGTACAAATGACTGAATGTGTGTTAACGCAAATAAAAAAAATGTAAAAGAAGCTGTACCATCATATCTACGTTGTGGAAACAAAGACCTAAACCCCTATCTGCTTCAATGTTAAAATAACAGGGACTTGAAAGCAGCATTCTTGGCAACACCAGGCATGAAGAAAATATTCCAATTTCCTCTAAAATTCCATTTAAGGTACAAGATGGACAGACTGATACGACACAGAACTACTTCAGAAGGAACCGGTGTTGCGAGTGACACCTCAAAACTATTCAAGCGACTGAGATATTCAGAATGATTGAGTCTGATCTGCAGAAATCCGATCGGAATCACACTGAAAACCACCTCCATATGTGGTTTGAATCAGATGTGGAAAAATCTGATTGCACATGTTTTTTCACTGTTCAGATTGCCAAAAACCAAACCAGATCCAATCTGGATCTGCTTCAAATCCAGTTTGGAGTGGCAATGTGAACAAGGCCTCAGAACCCACTGGTCTGAGACGGGTACCCATGAAGTGCAGTAGTGATAATGTAGTCAGTAGCACTGGTTATGACTCAGATCTGATCCAGTGGTCCTTCTCCACAGAGGTATGTGGGATCATCATCAGTTGGCAGGCTAAGTCGATATAACTCAGATAAAAATGAAAAGGGCTAAATTAGCGTTCTCATATACATACTGCACAAATGCAGTATTTAATCGTCGGTCAAGGAAACGTGGGGTGTAGTGCGCTGCGTTGGTGGCAGCCATCTTCATTCTTGGTACTAGTCAGTCAGGGGACAGACTGAAAAGAGACTACTATTCACGAGCTGCGACGGCTGACTCAGTCATGTGACACTTGAGTTCTGCGTGTACGCATGGCAAGTATGTGTACATGAGACTTCGTGGTATGATATGGCAGACGACTCACGTGCAGGGACGCTGAGGTGGACAAAGCTTCCCTTTTTAAAACGCTGTGTCCTGTCCTCACCTCAGGCCTTTTACCATTAAGTGAGGCACATTCCTCGGCCACATCTGGCACCAGCATGGGATGTTTGACTTGGCATAGTCAGACCTGTTCCAGCACAGCTCTTTCACGGAATAGGAGGAAGCATTCGGTGCTGTGCTGTGCCAGCAGGGACGAGAAAGAATCTTTGTCCTCAATTAGAACTCTTTTCTGTTGGACTGCTGCGTTAGTGACTTGTGATCTGACCTTTATTAAGAATTTACTCAGATACTATAAGCATCATTACTGCTCATTTACTGGATGTCAGCTCATATGAGATATGAAATCTGGACTCTCAGGGCCAGTAGATCCTCCAGGAAGACTGGACCAGGAAGTTGGTGTTGGTAAGGGCAAGTTAACCTAGAGCCAGATACTCCCCTTTTCAGTGCCAATAAGCATTACCCTACAATATGTGTAAAGGTAGAAATTCTGTATCTGCTGTGTGTGCGACATTTTCTGTTCTGAATGACTTAAGGTCATATATTTTCTCTTTATATTTTGTCTGTAGCAAATAACACGACCCTCACAAGAAGACAAGTCCGACGACAAAAACGAAGAGGACAAATCTGAGAAGTCTGAGAAAAAAGAGGACGAGGAGAAGAAGGACGAGGAAGAGAAAGATGAAAAGGAGGATTCCAGGTGTGTTGTTGTTCTTCTTCCAAACTTCAACAATACATGGGAATGTACTAGCTCGTCCTTCCTGGACTAGACAACAACAAACATGTTTTCTGAATCAGTAAGAGATTTTGTTTTCAGGGTCTGTAAAACACAGTGTGCAGGAAGTACATTGTGGTGTGAGGTTTGTGGAAAAGTGTATCTCTGTGATGTCAGTGCATTAATGTTGAATTCTAATTCTAAGAGGTATGTTTTTATGGGCTCTGTGCTTGTTTAAAGCCCTACTTATGCCCACAGACCCTACACCGTACCCTGTGCGGGGCGCCTCCTCCATTGTGAGCGTCTGTCTGCATAGCTCTGCATTGAATATCACATGTCTGTGAAATGTTTTTTCCTGGTTATTTGGTGTCTTTCTCTGTTTACTGTGGATATTTTTACTGCACTAAGTACAACAAAATCTGCATCATCTTCCACTCGCTTTTTCGGTCAAAAATCATGTCACGTGACGCAAACAGTCCAATCTCAGTTGTTGCTGTGTGCGGAGGTCCATGTTGCTGCGATGCTTCGATACATTTCTGGAGAGGTGGCGTCATGTTACGCCGTAGGCAACACGTCGACGCAGACCCTACGCCGTAGGTCCGCAGTCGATTTGACGCAGAGGCAGAGATTGGACTTCAGCAGCGCGTGTTCCTTGTCCACAGAAATCAACCTCATATAGTTGAACATGTTCAAGAAGAGCCTGCTGCTTTTGCTGAGTCAAATGGGAAGCGATTTTCTTTTCCAGCCGTGTCTTAAGTTGTGATTTCCTTCTCAAAACCACAGGGACATTGCCAAAGACAAAGACAAATGTGACGGTGGGGAGGAGGAAGACGGAAAGGAGCAAAACACGCCGCGTGGCAGGAAGACTGCCAACAGCCAGGGCCGCCGTAAGGGACGGATCACCACACGCTCCATGGCCAATGAAGCAGCAAATGTGGCGGCTGAGGAAGCACCTCCCTCTGCCTCGGACTCTGCCCTGCCAGATTCTGTGCAGCTCCCTAAATCGGATTCAGCACAGAAGTCCATGAAAGAGTCTGCGAAACCTCAGACTCCAGGAACTTCCATGGATCCTAATAAAGGTGAACTGTCAAAAATACTTCTTCACCATGCAGGAACACACATTCACCCACTGTCAATGAAAGCCCCACCTAAGGCTGTGTCAGGGGATCAAATTCAACAGCATGAAGCTTTACAAATGGTAACAGCAGAGAGGCAGTTTAATTTTCACTTTTCTGACATGTTTTTAAGTCAAATTCCAGTTTGAGTGATTTAGAAGTTTTTCCACACAGCGTCATCTAGTTTGAGCCGATGAACACTCCTTATAGCACACAGCTCACTATCTTGTAGCTTTTCCTGAGTTTTGGCCGTAATGACCAGCAGATTTTCAAACAGTGCACGTGGGTCGTGCGTAGCTCGTAGCATCTCCCTGCCACCACAAATGCGGTCAGTGAGAATAGTTTTGGACTCCCAGACAGCTGTGTGGTCAGTCCGTCACCGTGGCAATGCATGCTGTGCTATGGTCCAGCTGCTCTGTCACATACTCCTATCACAAACACACTGGTCCTCGTTCACCTGTTGCAGTCTGTCCATTACGTAGGCGTTGTGAGCTACTCAGGTGTGTGAGTAGTCCCATGCTGTGAATGTGCATTAAGGTGCATTAATGAACCTGTAATGAGGCCTCCTATCCTGTCCGACCTCTGACCCTTTCTGGCCATATGATGTTGGCACATTATGGTAGGACAGTGTCTGCTGTAATCTAACATGTGGATTTATTGTGTCTCTCTGCTGCCTCATATTACTTCTGCGTTGAATTGAATCCTGTACACTGACATTTTAAAATATTTAGACTTGTGCGTCCCTCTGCAGTCAAACACCTGTCCGTGGCAGCTGCTGTCAATGTTTTTATTTGTTTCAAGGGACTGAAAGAGAGTTGATCCACAGTGACAAACAAGAGCAGTGGACTTTACCATTTATCATAAATTTTCCATCCTTTTTCCAGGCTGTCTGAAAGACCATTGATTCTAAATTTCACGTGTGTCCATGTGTCCATAACATGTAGTTTCAGTTGTGGAGTGTTGCACATCAGGCTGTGGCGTGATGTACGGTGAAGGTTACACCGGCTCACATCTATGTATGCTGTAGGACCGACCTATCCACTGGTAAACCAGGCCTGAGAAGAAAGGCGCTAAGGGCCTGTTTGTTTTTTTTTTGGTGGGTGGGGGCTGGACAGCTAAACTTTACAAGGCTAGTTCAGGAAGCTACTGATTAAGGAGGGGCAAATGTAGTAGGGGCTGGTGTGTGCATGTGGCAAGGGCATGGTTGTCACAAGGTGAGATGACATCGATTAACTTGAAAATCCCTCTTCGAGAAATTTTGATGTGGGTCTGCCCCCGATGCCGTCCGCATGCCGCCAGTTCCCGTGTCGTCGACTCAAAATCGCAGAGTTGTAGCAACGTAGGCTGTTAGTAATAACGGCCTGTCGGCGACCAGAAAATGCAGAGCTATAGCTGTAGCTGTCGGCTTCAAAGTGCAAAACCACCATGAAACCCATAGAAAACCAATACACAACCTTTAGACAACCAATATACTACCATTACTTAACACATAGATAACCCATTCACAACTTATACCAAAACAATACACACCCCACAAGCAACTGTTAAATAACCCATTAACAGCCATTTCACAACGTGTAAACAACCAATATGCCAAAGGGGGACAAAGCACCCACAGTTGGCACGGTGCTGATTCAATGAACGCGTAGATATTTAGTTTATGAGCGTAGGTGAATATATGCCTGAGCTACAGACTAACAGGCCAATGGTGGTGCGTGTGTCCTGTGTGTGTGACAGACACCAGGTGTCGCAGCCCTTTTCTGCCCTTTCTGCCTGCTCGGCTGTGACACGGGCAGTCGCCGCTTTCAGGTCCGTAGCGCGATAACCGCACATCCATCGACCAGCCTTTTTTTTTTTTGGCAGTGTCAAAGGAATCTGATCTATCCAAAGGTATATAGTTTGTTTACATAGTAAACATGTAGTAAACATGTAAAGATTGGAGAAAAAAAACTTAAGTTTAGGCCAGTTCATGTTTTTTTTGAAGGAACGAACTCGCGCTCGGTGTCCTGTAGCATGAAAACGAAAAGAGGTGGAGCTTTACACTACAAAATAGTAAAGTTTCCAGTCAATAGAGCAAACACAGTGGACACAGGACCAAGTTGTTGGGTCACAAAGTTGCTGTTTTTCAGCCCAGTTTAGAGGGGGTGCCGTCGCTTTCAGCGTATTTCCCAAAAAACAGAAAAACACTGTCACGTGGTTGGATTCAGCACAAAAATATCTACAAAATGAGTGTATTTTTATGTACCTGGAGCAAAAAAAAGAGCCCATAGCATGACAAAGTTCAGTTATGTGTTATTTACTTTTCAGACGATTTTGCTGCATTTTCACCGGCACGCCTCACCTTTCTTTGAATATCACGAAAAAAACGGTACGAGAGATTGGCTGGAGAGTCACATGGGAACGAAAATCTCGACAAAAATAATGTATTTTAATCTGGAGCCAAAACGGAGCCCACAGCACTAAGGTGTTTGGCAAAAGTTTTTTTTCTTTCTGAGGCTCCCACACTCTGTCCACTCTAGATTTCTCTCTGGAATGTCAATGATTGTGAAGGTGGAAACTTGTTCGTTCGCAGGCCGTAGGTCAAAAGGTTGACAAAGCACACACCGTTTGAACGGGGGCGACACCCCAAACGCGTCGATGTATTTTTATGTGGGTCGAGCAAGATTTGGGCAAGACATGAGCTCTTTTAGTTGGCTCCCATTCATTGTCTATGGCAAAAATAGTGCGCAAAAATCTAAATATTTCATAAACCGCTTTCGCATTAACATGAAGGAGTCATAGCACGTGATTCCCGATCGAGCCGGTCAAAACGAGCCCTTTCACAAAGCGTTCTGACGAACGCTGCGTGACTAGTTGCACGCCAAACTTTGTGGACTGTTATTATTGTGGGTCTGCCGAAGGCAGCGCCAACTCTACTGTCCCGTGCATTTTTTGCACTTTGAAGCCGACAGGCCATTCGTAAGAACAGCCTACAGTGCTACAACTCTGATTTCAAAGGCCGGGGGGCAACATGTTAGCTTTGCCACCCAGAGGAAGTCCAGTCCAGTGGACGTTTGTTCTGCACCAGACTGTGGCTGGAGGACCTGTCTGTGGCAGATTGATCCCTGTTCTGTGAGGTGGGGGTGG
>CAAKHB010007708.1:206838-232414 GCA_901007665.1 Aeoliscus strigatus
TGTGTTGGGGGGGGGGGGGGGGGGGGGGGGGGGGGGGCGGGCAGCCTCCTGTTAATGTCAAGGGTACATGTGCTGCTATATTAGTCCAAATGTTTACCCAGTCTCAGTGGGTGCCATGACGGAGAGTGGGCTAGAGTTCACTCAGCCCCCCCCCATCTTGTGTTCAATTCTGTGAATTTTGTTGGGGGGTGGGGGTGGAACTGCACAGCCATGCAGGGAAAAGGAGGTGTGTGTATGTGTCTCCCAGTAGAAGGGGCTGAGGAGCATGGGGCTGTCTGTCCTGTCTGTTTGCCCCCATCCAAGGCCAGTTCCCAGAGAGGGAGGCCTGGCTGTAAACTCTTTCACTGTCTGGTGCTGATCACCTGACCCAGGCCCTCCTCTTATGGATTACAGAGGAGGAGGGGAGGGGGTTGAGCTGGAGAGAGTGTGTAAGTCAGGGAGCAGGTCTCAGCAGCCTGTGAATGTAAACAGATTATTAGATTAGTGGCTATGAGAAGGAGATGACTCTTTCTGCCTCTCTCTCTCTCTCTCTCTCGCTCTCTCTCTGTCTCTGTAGCCTTCTCTCTGCTCTCGTTTTATCAGTCTTCAGTGCTGATGTGGCTTGGTCTCTCTGCTTTGTGATTTAGCGGGCGCTAGTGAAACCGGAGAAACTTCTCGCTGGACCGAGGAGGAAATGGAGATCGCCAAAAAAGGTAGTGTTTCGTTTGATTTCTTTGTAGCTTTATCTCCCTGTGGTCTTCTGTGCCTCACTTTTCTGCTCTGTTTTCTTGCTGCTCTCGTCTTCATTTCCTCTAAGTCTCTTTCCCTTTACTTGTCTGTTTGTTCCACGCATACGAATGTCCCTGTGAATCCACATAAACAGTGTTTGTTGAAGAGTCCCACGAGGGGATTCACAGACTCTGATTCATTAATGTGTTTAATTCAGCTGAACTGCTGCTGACTCCTCACACGTGAATCTGTTAGGGCCGTCCATGAAGCACAGTGGGACTGTTACATTACCGGAGATCACTGTTTACTAGGGGGGCACTTTTCCGAAAACGTTCATGGGAATTCAAGCCAGGGAATTATGTGGAAATATGATGTGATGAATGGTCTATGAAATGGTGCTAGCTGTAGCTCTAGCTCACATTAAGCCTCTAACCTCTCAGCAGCTGCCTACTGAATGAACAGTTAAACATTAACACACACATCAAATCTGTTTCCACCATCACATCATCTAACCTACGTCACTACCAGTCCACGGCCTCAAACGTGTGTCCTCAGTTGTCCAGTATTCTAGAAATCACCTGTGCATGTGATGGAGGAAGAAGTGCAGGTAGGTAGGGTGCGTGGCCTCCAGGGGGCATGGCCTCAGTCCACCTGCAGTCAGCAGTGTGTGTGTGTGTGTGTGTGTGTGTGTGTGCATGTGATGGAGGAACAACATCATGTTCTCAGGTGGACACATCAGATCTGCTGGTGTTAGTCAAGATGATGCTCAGATAGACTTTCCCTACTAGATTTTAAATCGTTCCAATTCCAACTTTGAATTCCTGTCGTTTTGCAACTGTATTAACATCCAAATGCTTTGTCATAACTTCAGAGAAGTTAGCTGTGTCTGTCTGAAATTCCTAAAGCTGATTTTTTTCTTCCTGTATTTGATGTGCCAGTCTCTTAGAGTTCTTAGAATTGACCGACAGACCTGTGGGGTGAAACCAAGAGATTAATGTGTATTAAATCAGATTCTCTTGAGTGGGCACTGGATATTTCCCTCCCCACTTAGTGAGAAGCATCGCTTTTATGATCTGCTCTGGCATCCAGACATGTGTGGGAACTAGTGTAACCAGAAGAAACCCACATGACCTCTGCCAGTTATCGCTGGTACAGAAATCACTTTTATGCTGAGCTGCCACACATGGCTGATTTCAGGGGCCTGATGAGGGAAGTTGAAAAGAACACTGCTTTGTTGAAGTTGGCCTCACACTAGCAATCGTATTGAGCTGTAATGGAGCCTCAGTAACCAGTTAGATGAGTGGTATCTTCATCTTCTTCAGCAGCCAGTGTAAGCAGGGACTCACAGTCAGCTTAATACTGGTATTTGTAAGTTTGCTGGTGGTCACTTTAGTTATCTTTTTGTGTGTTTTTGCTATTATATTGCATAATTTCTAGTTTGTACCAAACAAGTGAGTCAAACAAGTCTGAGGATGTGAAACGTTGACCTTGGTTACTTCTGTGTTTAGACGTCTTTTGTCTTTTGCCAGGGTGTTTGAAAGAATTAGCATTGATTAGTGTTTAGGTGAACGTCTCCCCACCTAACTACAAATATTTCTCTATGAAAATGTTCTATGTGGTCCTCAGCAGGTGAATGGGCTGACAGTGAATGTTGAAGGAACAGCCCAGACCATTCTGTGCAGGTCATCGCACCCCTCAGTCCTGAAGCCCTCATAGCCTCATTCAACAGCACCAGTCATTCCTTTGTGTTAAGCTCTGTGGGTATTTGTCAAGCTTCTCATTCCATCTGTGAGGGAGGGTCAGAGCGGTTATAGGATTTACAAGACGCTCAGAGGTTATTGGCAGTCTTACAGTTCACGGTAGCTGAGCAGAATTGTTTTTAACCCTTTAACACTGACGGTATCGCTGCCAATACATCTGGGCTAGCATACTTTGGAGTACCGTAATTACAGAAAACGACAAACGGCTCCTGAAAACTGAGAAGTTCCCCTTCGTGGTGTGAAGGAGCGTGAGAAAACATTAAGCCTGAAACCTGAAAGTTGCGCTGTTGCACTTCACAGTCAAGTTGTTATCATGATGGTAATGACTCGCCAGCTTCTGGGGACGGAGCGAACGGGATTACCGTAATGACAGCAACATGGCTGGTTCTCAGGTTTCAGATACTGATCAAGGTTTTCTCTTTTTTTGCATATTCCTTCTTCACACCACGTAGGGGAACCAAGTGCATCAATATAGACCGAGATACAGTGTGCTTCAGTAACATACACATTCCCTCTTATTACCTGCTGTGTTTTGCTTAAGGTGGAAGAAGGTGGTTGATGAATAAAGACACTGATGACAAGCTAATTGATTGCTTATTGCTGCATGTATAGGTGTTAGATGCCCATGAGGTAACGCTGTAAATCAGAAAGTTTATGAAAATCGACATTGGAGTCACAGATGATTTCTTGGTGCACACACAGTCAGTTGCAGTCAGAGAGGTTCAGCAGCATCATCAAGCACTGCAGCAGGGATCCAAATCCATCCCAGTTACAATAAAACCACTGATCTAGTTTAAACAGACTCAAAAGAGATGTCAAACCTTTATAAAACACAAACTTTTAATGGATCCATCAGGTTTGAAAAGCAGCCTTGTGGATCAAACCCAAATTCAGAGTACAAGTTGTTGAGCCCAGCAGCACAACCTAGGACCCCGGGAGTATTATGAAATTCTTCTGCAATACCAAAGTTTCTGGAAGGAGAAAAACTGGATCAGTGTTTGAAGAAGCAATCAATAATTCATGTTATTTGAATTCTAGGTTTTACCACGACCTTAAAGGCATCATGTCCTTTGACATGGTTCCGGAAGATGGAACATATTTAATGGCCTTTAATAAGAACTTTTCCACTCATGGCTGAGCTGCAGCCTGATCAGGGTTGATTTTGGGCTGAAAATGAAGACAGAAAATATTATTAATAGACCATCCATTTGTAAAAGGGCCATCATCCCTTCAGCCCCTGTAAATAACACAAACACAACGTTCCTCTCACCAGTCCAGTCACCTTCATGATGGACAAACAGTCCAGTCACAGTGGCCACGACACAGAGTTACATGTGTGGAGAGGTGACACCAAGCTAGGTCATAAACTCCCTGTAGGCGATGCATTGACGCGGATCATTAAGTCCTGATAACATAACCACAATTCAGTTGCAGCCTTAACATGTATAACTCCTGCAGAGTACTTTAAAGGCTTCATAATGCTGACCTGTCCTTCTGTGTCCTCCCTAGGGTTAGTGGAACATGGGCGGAACTGGACGGCCATTGCCAAAATGGTGGGCACCAAAAGCGAGGCGCAGTGCAAGAACTTCTATTTTAATTACAAGAGACGTCACAACCTGGACAACCTCCTTCAGCAGCATAAGCAGGTACGTTGTATGTTGGTCCTTCGTGGTCTGTCACTGCGTGAGATAACGAACGAATGAATGAATGTCAGATGTGACTGCGTGTCTCTCTGATTGCCAGGACACACGACGGGCTCGTGCTGATAGGTCCCAAGGTGAAGGTCTAGCCACAGCATCACCTGATGATGATGAAGAGGACAACGCAGATGACAGTGAAGGTCAGAGAGATGGATGATAGGAAGCATGTGTCACACACACACACACACACACACACACACCCTTGTTTTGGACGTGTAGCCCTGTTTATCTGGAACTCCAGTCCCTTGCTGACTGTGTGAAGGACAAAGCCAGCTGAGCACCAGATTTCTGTCCTTTCCATGTTGGCTCTGAAGGTTCATGCCTGATATTATAAGTTAGGTTTTGTTGGACAGCAGCAGTTATCTCATGACGATTAGCATTCTGACTGTTTAGACATTTCCTATGACTGTTCCATGTTCCGCTCAAGTGGCCCGACCCAAAATGCCCAGTGAATGGACTTGAGTTTATGTCAGTGTGCTCAGTCCCACTTGCTGTAGTTAATGAGGGAAAGAGGGATCAGATGAAAAACAGCGAGGGGGGCTGGTAAAAGACGAGCTGATTCTGACTGCATCGGCGCCTGTTGCATAACAGTTCTAACAGTTCACAGCTTTGAAGATTCAAGAAAGGCTGCTCTTTGAACACAGTGTGCTGGTTCATGTTTTCACCCACCTCTCTCTACTCCTCAAGTCCTTATCCTACTGGTATTAGGTGAGGGCAGCCTGTTGTGCTAGGAATATTCTAAATTATGATGTTCATGATTTGCACAGAAGAGCATTGGTAAGCTCTGTGTTATGAATGAATGAGTGAATGCCATCGTTGTAAAAATGACTGGTAGATTCAAACAGCCTAGACAAGATAGTGGTGGCGACTGTGGAGGTCACAGGGTTCTCTGTCATGTTTATTTTACTCTCTGTCTCAAGAAAACCCAAACCTCTTTTCAGAGACCTTGATAACTTGCTACCTATTGATCTTGCGTTATACAGTGAACCACATCAAAGCATCGGTTCAACATATCATCATGTGTTTTCTAGTCTGGATCTTTGTCTTTTATTTTGGTTTGATAGGATGACTACACATTTTTTAAATTGATTGTCACCTTGGCAACTACGGGCGAGGTAGAAATACACAGGTTCCGTCTCTAAGGTTACTAGATTTTGAGATATGAGCGGTTCATTTCCCAGAAAACTGATTTCATGGAGATCCATAAAGTCAAGGGAATCACGAGGAGTGGTTTCATTTCAGGACCTCATTTCATTATATGTCGTCTGTTAGTTAATTTAATGATTAAATTAACTAATTGGATACAGCTGGAACCAGATGGTGGAGTGCAGAAAGAACAGGAAGTAACCTGGTTCGCTAGGTCAGTTAAATTAGTTGTGCCCACATGACAGAAACATCTGGCTGATTTGGTTGTATAGTATTTTGAATTATTTAAGATTTTCAAACCTATCAAGTGTCAGTTTGTCTCAAAGGCAGAGGGCCTGTACATACACAACAAGAACATCTGGAGGTGGCAAGAACAAGAACAAAGTTTGTTCTGGTTAGGACATTTCATACTTCATGAGAAACTCTAGTGGCGGACTCTTGGAGTCCTCGCACGTCCCACCCAGTGCTGACACATCACCCACACTAATGCCGGGTCCCACTGGAAGTGGCTGCCCCACATCTCCGCTGATGATCGTGGCCACTCCTGTCAATCTGTGAGGTCCCACAGACAGCTCCGCTTCACGTTTCAGACGTGACCCTAGTGGCTGCTCTGTACGCGTCAGGTCAGGACACTGTATCCACATGACTTTAGCCACTTCAGAACAGAAATTTGTTTGGACTATGACATGATGTTCGTCGTGATTCCAAAAATGTTTGATTCCATATAACCTTCTGGTAGGACATCATTTATCATCTCATGCTCTCCTAGGTGGTGACAACAGCTCTGACACGGAGAGTGCCCCCTCCCCCTCCCAGACTGACTCCTCCAAGTCTGCTGACTCCAAGAGGCCAGACGCTGCTGTGGGAGATGCTCAAAGTTTGGACCAGGACAGAGGTCAGGCCGGCAATGGAAAAGCCTCAGAGGCCTCGTACGGGGAACTGTGTGTTAAGGAAGAGAAAAGCCCAGAGAGCGAGTCTGGATCTCAGGAGGAAAAGGCCAGGATGGCCCAGTACTCAGGATCGCTTCATCCAAAAACCGAACCTCAGGACGTAGACATGAAAACCGGAGAGGTTCAGGTGAAGATGGAGCCTGAGATGAAGGAGAGAGGAGAAAAGGGGGATCAGAGGGAGCTTCATTCAGATAATGATTCCAGCGCCACCTGCAGTGCTGATGAAGATGTGGAGGCGGAGCCTGAAAGACAGAGGTACACTTTTCTGCATCACTGAATGTTCTCATCACCACTGAGGCCCTGTCCACACATAGAAAGAACCGGAACAGTTTTAAAAATGTTTTCCATCCACACGGAATTGTCTCCAGAATTGTCCACACAAATCCAGTGAATCCGCTGTAGTACATATACCAGGACTGTATGTGGTGCTATAACACACCATCACAGAGAACAAGATGTGGAACAAACACAGGAAGAAGAAGATGGAGGAGATGAACAGAAACATTCAGCAGCTTCTACAGAACCAGCATAACACAGAGAGACGCCATCGTTGTTGTTGTTAGCCAGTTAGCACATGTGGGCTCAGGACAGGTGGAGCTATGACATCATCAGCTCAGTAAAGGTTTGTGTAGGTTGGACACACACAGGACAAACGGTGTCTTCAGGTTCATTCACTCTGGGACCTGGTTACAACAACGATCGTATTCTGGCTCCAAAACATGGCTCATGTGGAAGAAAGGTCCAAGGATCTAAAAACGTTACAGATTCACCTGAACTGGTCTCTGTGTGGACGTGGACTAAGTGTCAGTGTCACATCTATATACCTATATGCTGCCTTTTGACTCCACAGAATCCTGGCCATGGAAAAGCCTTCATTGCTTGCCCCGGCAGGCTCGGTCCTGGTGTCCTCACCCAAGCAATCCCACCTAAACATCCAGCAGCTGCAGCAGCGGGCCGCTGCCATCCCCCCCATGGTTGGTCACAGTTCTAGGTTGATCCTGTTGAAGAAAATTCTCAACCACCACCACCACAGCAAACACTTGAGAATTTTCTTCGACAATCCCTTTGGACTGGCACAGATCTGAAACAGTTCCCCCACCTCTATCACTGTGAACAGAAATCAGAAGCCTTCTCCTGATTTCACTGTACACGTTTATTCAATCTAAATCGTTTATTTTTCTGATCCAACTCCTCGGGTGTTTCTCCTTTGTGTCTCCAGGTACCTGGCCATTTTGGCCCTGGTGGTGTGCCCATCAGTGGATTTACCATGTTGCAGCACCAGATCAAAGCAGTGCATGCGTCGGCGCACCAGGAGGAGAAGCAGAGGCAGGATCAGGGCGACTTGGAGCGCAGACCCGCCTTCAACAATCGCCCGACCGTATTAGACAGAGATGGTAAGAGAACAAAAACTAACTGCGTTCAACCTCCTCTTCCCCCTCCTGTTCACTGCTGGCAGTGGACTATTAATAGCGCTGTGTTTGGAGGCGGCGTCCATCGTTGTGCAGTTTCACAAACAGAAACGTTGGAGGGTAGTCTGGTGTGCTGTATTGTGGTTGAGCCTGAGCTGACACAATAACTGTCTTTCATATATGATTCACCTTGGAGCCTTCGTTGATGCTCAGCTTGAAATTCCTCTGCATACAGAACCGGGGCTGTGGTGTGTTTCTTGTAGTCACATGACTGGACCGCATCAGTTCAGAACATGTGATGCAGCTGGGCAGTTCAGCCACATAACAGCAGGGAGGCTTGTAGTTGCTGTGTTACACCTTGATTTTGGGCTAAGCAGCTGGAGCAGCGTTCAGTCCAGAGTGCTATGACAGGTTTGCATGTCTGTGGGTGGGTGTTGAGTTGCACAGGCCCCTTCAGTCAGCTCAGTGCTCACTAGCCTTGTCTTCCCTGTGTCCTTATGCCTGTGAACTGCAGGTAAGCCCTTACCCTACATGCCTTATGATATGATGCTGGCTCTGGACCAGGAGGTCCACTCTGTTCGGCCAGGCTCTCCCTACAGACTCTCCCCCTGGGAGCTGAGCAAGGCCTCACCCCAGCATGACCCCAACGCCCCCAGTGCCTCCCGCTACAGTGTGCCACCAGGTAAAAGCACACATCTTCACATCCTCTGCCTGGTCTGCTCTGTCCCAGACTCTCCCGTCCCTTCCTGATAGGAGCGAGTGTTGTCTGACTCGAGAGGACAGTGGGGCAGTTAATACTGATTCAACTATCTGCAGTCTCATATATGTCATGGTTATTTTTGTCCTCTTACAGGCTCTAATAGTAGCCTGTTTTCTCTTTCTATACACCATGGCATGGTTTACACACTCATTGAAACAAGGATACATGTAGTGTGTTTGACTGATGTGAGAAACACATTTTAAAAAGGCTTTAACATGTCTGCCAGTGGGGTACTGGAGAGTAGGTCTGTAGTTTTATACCTGCAGCGAGACCTTCAATAGTCCTTTATATAACCTGTTCAGAGCCACATCAGTGTCAGAGGGAGGGCCGGCACAGGGCGACTGACACAATGTGTGTCGCCGTGCTGGATGGAGGCTGCTGTGGACCAGTCTCTCTGAGGCTGAGCAGGCTGTGTTTTGTTTGGTGTATACAGGTAAAGTCCCTATGAGGACTCATCCTCTTTGTTGAACTGTAGGACACTGTCCATGCTGTGTGTGAAAAGTTGTCTTTTTGCCTTCTTCTTCTTCCTCCTCCATGCTCCAGTGAATTGTGATCACATTACAGTTGTTGGGGTGGGGCCTATCCACCACTCCAGGGTGTCCTAGGTTGGCCACGCTTGACATCGGTGGAAAGTGTCCATAGGATTTAAAAAGTTCACACATATAGGGTCGGAGGTCAAATACATGTTAATGCATGGAGAGCTGGAGCAGAAGACCCCAGCTCGCTCGCACTCCCCATTTGTGAGTGAGAAGCTGTCACATGATGCATGATTACATTGGGTTACACATTTTATTTGATATTTTTACAAATTACATTGTTTATTAACAGTTCTGCACCAGACTTGTTTTTATGACAATAAAGGAAGCGATACTGTTGCTATTTACCCAGGGCCCTGTTAACCCCCCCCCCACCACCACCACCAGACTGTCTGAAAACCCTTTTAAGATGGATCAGCTGTGATTTTGTGTGGGTATTACATTTCTAAGAAGTTTGTGGTTGTGCTTGTATGCATGTGGAGGAGAATATCTGAATAGCAGCTATTACTTCAGTTCTTCAGCTATAGAAGGTGGCAGCAACCTTCTGTAACTTTTGACCTTCTCAGCTAATATGTTCTTTAGTCGTGTTGTTTCGATTCAGCAGGAATGTTCGTGTCAAACACACGGTGCCTTTGCGTCAGGGGGTTTTGTCATAGTTTATTGTTTCCTTATCTGTCCCTACGAGTCAGCAGAATGATGACGTCCAGGCCCCCCAGAGGAACTCTCACACTCCCTGCAGCGTGGTCTGAGCTGGTCTTTCTGTATGATAAAGGTTTCATGTACTCAGTTCTCCCGGGAGACGCTGAGGCAGACAGCGGGTGCTGGCCAGGTTACCTCAGGCTCAGGACAGGCTATTAAGTGAGTCTGTCAGAATCAAACTAAAGATTTAATCATGAGCTCTTTGCCGGGAAGTGGAGCCTAATGGACCCTTAATGTTGGGTGTGTGGCTGGCAAAGGCAGGTTTCGGTTACTGCATGAGCTGCTGATATTAGTTGAGGGATTTGGGGGGGGGGGGGGGGATTGATGTGCTGTTGAGCTGAATATGCATCAGCTGTTTTCTTTCTTTTTCTTTTTCACCACTAGTCCTCCACCCGGCCCCCAACCAGCTGGTCCAGGGTATGCCAGACGGAGTTCGCGTTACTTTCAGCAGACCCAGCCGACCTCCAAACATTCCGTCGCCTCCTCCCCTCATTCCAACCACCAAGCCTACAGACAAGCCCTCGTTCATTCAGGGTGGCTCCATCTCCCAGGTAAGACCCACAGGGAAGCAACAGTTGACCCCAGTTCATCTTTTCTGCACTACTGACACAATGATGGAGTTGAGTGACATCCTTTGTTCATGGTGTTTTAGGGAACTCCAGGCACATACCTGCCTTCCCACGCTGTCTACGGGCCGGAGGGGACTAAGAGCGCCGTGGGCTCCATCTCTTTGGGACTTCCCAGGCAGCAGGATCCCAACAAGCCCGGTAGGACAACAGACTGTCACGTTACATCAGCACACGATTTGAGGAGTACTATCGTTGGTGGCCTGGCAAAGTTAAAATTCCTAAAATGACCTTCATTCTCATGTCAACTCTGCTCAGACCAGTGGATGCAGCTTTATTCCATAATGAGAGAAGACCCTAGTAAAAATAACATTCGTATTCTGTCAGTGACATTTTTTGTGTGTCGTCTTTTGTCGATGGATCTATGGAAGCGTATTGCATTTATTTCTGTTTTATTCAGTATTTTTCTGTTTTTTCATGATAATTTTGTTCTGTTTTTCAGAGTATATTTTTTTCAGCTCTGAGTTTTTCTTTGATGTTAAGAGCAACATCATTCCTTTCTTGGAGGCTCAATATAATGGAGGGCAACATGACTCGTCTTGTTTAGTTGAATACTAAATGACGTTGTTTAGGGTTCGAGACAGTGGGAGACCCTCCTGTCTTTACGTCACATAGATGTTTAATCATTAGTTTGTCGACTTTACCCAGACACCTTAAGACTTAAATGGAAAAGCTCCTTCAGATCTGCTGGATTCTGCATTCCAGCCTTCCTGCACATTCTTGTTTGTGCATCTCTTTTCTTTCTGTATGAGTCAACAGCCTTGTTTTTCCTAATCTTCTTTCCTAATCTTTTCACCCCTTTAACTCTGAGGGTATCGCCGATGATACATTTGTGCTAGCGCACCTTGGAGTCCCGTAATTACGCGTCTATTCGCACAGGAAATGTCCAATGGTTCCTAAAAGCTGAGAAGTTGCACTAGGGTCCTCTACCTGGTGTGAAGACATGGACAGGAGAGCACGTCAAGCAGTTGAGAGCTGAGACGTTTAACGGTAATCCCATTTGTTCTGTTGCAGAGAGCCGGCGAATGACGGCACCTTGGCTGTGAAGTGACACTTTTCAGCTTCCAGGAACCGTTGGATATTTTCTGTGCGAATAGTTAAAGCAAATAGTGGTGTAATTATGGTACTCAAAAGTGTGCTAGCACAAATATATCGTCAGCGATACCCTTGGAGTTAAAGGGTGAAGAGCAGATGTGGCTCAGTGAGGAGAATAAATGTATGTGAGGCAGATTAATTACCTGTTAAATCAATAAATTTCCCTGTGGGGCTGCGTAGATGACACTCTAATTCACAGTATTGCTCACGACGCTACAGACAAGAGCGGGGTAGAGCTCCACATGTTTTTTTCCCATGATGTAATAGGGCCACATGTGCCACCTTTCACATGGGCACTTTTATTAATAGACAGCTGCACATTTACTATTCAGCCACATAAAATAATGCAATTAATTGATTATGATGATTAAATTCCCAATTTTGATTAAAATTAATGACGTCAATGGAACAAATAAGAGAGCTTCCCAGTGAGGTCTGTCAGACGAAGTTTAAGCCTGAAATATCATCATGGCACCACAGACCCCCCACAGACCCACACAGACACCCCACCGACCCTCCATAGACCCACAGATGCCCCACAGATCCTCCACAGACCCTCCACAGTTCCTCCACAGTCCCTCACAGACATTTGCTACATGCTTGGCTGCAGTACATAATGACCCTGTCATGATACTCATTCATAATATTGCTACTGCTTAAAGATATACTGTATGGTCGTTATAGATGTCAGAGTTTGGTAGAGTCTGCAGTTTTATGCCACAAAACTGTAAACCTGGCCCGGACGAACATATTCCTGTGGTTTCACCACTCCTGCCTGCAAGTTTCTAAAATGTAAAGACCTTACTGGTATTAAACCTTTGGCTTATCTCCACAGGATGACAGCATCCACACATGAACAAACTCACTGGTTTCTCTTGAACTCTTTCCAGGAGCTGCAGTCTCATCCTTACAGGATGGTCGAGGCAACCCAGCAAAGGTTGGCGAGAGTCTGGCTTTCAGAGGCTCAATCACTCAGGTAAAGAAGGATGTGATGCCTTGAAGTGAATAAATGAGAAAACGAGTGGTTAGATAAATGCCAGACCCATGCTTTCTAAATTAGGGCACACCAGCTCTTCCCCAGTCGAGCATTGCTGCTGACCTCCTGAAGGGCACGATCACCAAGCTGGCCACAGAGGATCTGAGGAGCAGCCCCGACAAGACCAGAGAACAGCTCGCTAAAGGTCACGTCATCTATGAGGGCAAGAGTGGTCACATCCTCTCTTACGATGGTAAGTGATTGATTATAGACTAATACCAAAATACACCATCAAGCAACTGGTGTGTGCACGCCACCATGAATGCGTAGGGGTGTTACGGGTGACTACAGCTTCACGCCAGGATCTGTTGGCACTTTGACTGTGAACATTTGCAACCGTAGCCCCCTAACCCTTCTTTGGCACCAGGCTCAGAGGTGTGTGTATTGTGTACATTTTGTCTTTTCATCTTTCTACATGACATATGATGACATATGAAATGTTTCTGATGTCTCAAAGCTATCAAGAACCCTAGGGAAAACACCCGCAGCCCCAGAACTGGCCACGAGCTAAAACGTACTTACGACATGATGGAGGGACCCATGGGCAGGGGCCTCACTGGCAGGGAAGGAGCTCCCTTTGAAGGTACTGGGGTTTGTGTCCATGGACACGTATGTGCGCTACTTGTCCTGTGACAGGAAGACGACGAGGTGTGTTTGTGTTTCAGGGTTGATTAGCAGAGCTTTGCCTAGAGAAGGTCTCCATGGAGATTCTAAAGAGAGACCATTGATCACTGGATCCATTATGCAAGGTAGCTTTCTGCAAGTCATTTGTGACTGAACTATCGTGAAAACATCAAATGTTCTTTGACTGCTTCCAGGAACACCCAGAACTGCAGCAGAAACGTATGAAGATGCCCTGAAATATGGAAAACAGATCAAGCGAGAGAGTCCACCTATCCGTTCCTTTGAAGGAGGCATTGGAAAGGGGAAGCCCTACGAGGGGGTCAATACCATCAAAGAGACAGGCCGCTCCATCCACGAAATCCCCAGACAAGATCAGACTGGCCAGGACATCTGCAAGACCCCTGACCTGTCAGACAGAAGGCTCCTAGAAGGCTCCATGTCCCAGGTGAGACAGTCATCCTTAATGTTCTTAACCTTTACCACAGACAGATAAAGGTGAAGAATATAATTATTGTACTCCAAAATATACACCCTACTATAAACACCCTAGCTGTAGCAAATTTAACTTGCAGCCAGGGTGGGTGTAGAAATTCTTCGTTTGCTTGTGAGCTGCAAAATTGGTCTGGCTAGTCACATGGTGTATAGAGTCGGTAGGCGGGTTTAACATAATGATGACAGAGTTGTGACCGTTCCATGTGGCGTCCCTGATGGCTGTGGATGTCTGTGGAGTCTGCTTTGGACGATTTGGAGTTGAAATTATCCAGCACATTCCCATGGACTCTCTTCCGTTGCCAGGCTACCAAAGTATGCTAGCACAAGTGTAGTGCAGTAGATACCGTTGGTGTTAAAAGGTTAATGACCAAATTGTGCGTTGGAGGTCACTGTATCCTGTAACTAACTGTAAAACATAAAACTGTGTAAGCACTGATGACTGACCTGTGTTTGTGTCAAACCTTTCACTTCATCATCAGATTCACTCTTTGAACCAGCCAACTATCAAGCACAATGTCAAGTCCTTAATTACCAGTCCCAGCAAGCATTCCCACAGCATACCGCAGCTCGAGGCCATGGAACGAGCCAAGTATGAGGAGGGCAAGGCAGTACGCCATACCGTGGTCAATTCCACCACCTCTGTCCTGCGTTCCACACACCAGGAGGCCAACAAATCCCAGTTAAGCCCAGGAATGTATGAAGATAGCAACTCTCGCAGAACCCCTGTTAACTACAGCTCCAATTCTGTGTCCAGAGGGTCTCCCATGCTGGGACGTGCTGCAGAGGGTAAGTCCAGTGTCCCCTGATGACTTTTTTGGCTCAAATTGTGATTGACAATTCTCTAATTGTGACAAATAGAATGTGACAAAGCCATGTCCTAGCAGACGGTGTGTTAAGACTCGTTCTACACCCGACGTACTGTCGTTTGATGGTTATAAGTAGTTACTGTTTGATGGTTATTAGTAGTAACTGTTGTTAACTAACAGTTAACAACTGTTTGTTCTTTCCTTCACATTCAAAGGAGCGAAATCTGCCGCACATGACCGAAAGAATGCAATGACACCAACGCAGAGGGACAGTGTCCCAGCTAAGTCTCCGGTGTCGGGGGGCGAACCTGGGGCCTCTCACAGTCCCTTCGACCCCCACCACAGGCCCGTAGTTCCTGGAGAAGTGTACCGAGCCCATTTGCCCCCACATCTCGACCCCACGTTGGCCTTCCACCGAGTGATGGATCCAGGTACAGTGTAAAAACCCTCTTGAACTACAGACTTTACTGTGATGACTTGAATCCCTAAGCACCATGGTCCAGTGTGTGTTACTGACGTCAGTTTACTTCTGTTTATGAATTTTGTGTTTCTTTTTCCCCCCTCCTCCTGTCCTGTATTACAGCATTCATGTTCCCCAGGCAGCCATCGCCAACTGGCTACCATAACACATACCAGCTGTACACCATGGAGAACACACGGCAAACTATCCTCAACGATTACATCACTTCCCAGCAGATGCAGGTCATCCCTCGGCCCGACATGGCCCGAGGGCTTTCACCGCGGGACCAGCCCGTCGCTATCCCTTATCCAGCCGGAGCACGAGGTACTGCCCAGCTGACCCTCTGTCACCCGCAGCGGTGGCAGGGAGATAGCCCCTGTGTGGGGGTGCTGTAGTATGCAGACTGTGTAGTTGTGAAGTAGTGGCTACCTTTTCCAGACGCCCAGAAGCAAATGACCCAGTCACATTTTGCCTATTTGCTCTTTATTTTAGGGCTGCAAGTGATTCGGTTGCGACTCAAATTAATATTCGACAACAGCTTTCAAAATTTCCATTTGCTTGGTTGCCTTTTCAAGTTGACCACTATTCCACTCTCTTTGCAGCCCTGCTTATCTGTCAAACAGTATTTGGGAGCACTAACAGATGAAGGTGATGGGTGTAGACGGTGTTCATACATTTAGAAAATTCTGGACCAGTTTTTGTTGTTCACCGTTGGCCCTTTGCTTCTGTCTGTAAAAGGAATTATTGATCTAGCCCAGATGCCTCCAACTATCCTGTTGCCTCACCCTGGGGGAACAGGTACTCCCACTTTGGAACGCATCGCCTACCTCCCTGGAGCTCAGCCCCCTTTCCCTCCTAGGGCTTTCAACCCAACCTCCATATCGCCAGGTGAGGACCCCTCCCTTCCCCACCCCTACTTCCCGTGTTCCTTTGTTCTCAGTGTTCCCTCAGAGCCCTGTAATGGCATTTATCCACAACACCGTTCCAGCTCAGGTCGTCTCGACGCGTCTCTACTTCATTTGGTTCCATTCAGGTCCTTTCCATTACAGTTCACCAACTCTTCGATGTGGGTGCTGAAGTCACAGTGGCAGCTGCACGAAACTGATGTGATGGTGTTTTTTTACCTTGACACAAACACATAAACAAAGCAGAACATGGAAGAGATGGTGAGGTTTGTGTTTGTAGATTTTTTTTAACAGACAGAAGGAAAAGAGACGGCGCAGGAAAGGATCACCAACATGGAACTCCGCTCCGTGTTGCAGTTGCTCTGTCTGCAGGGACCAGTCAGAGGACGGCCCTCTGTCTGCAGGGACCAGTCAGAGGACGGCCCTCTGTCTGCAGGGACCAGTCAGAGGACGGCCCTCTGTCTGCAGGGACCAGTCAGAGGACGGCCCTCTGTCTGCAGGGACCAGTCAGAGGACGGCTCTGTGATGTCACATGTTTAGCACCAGCTCAGTTCTCTTGGAACCTGGACGGAAGTGGAACTATCTGTAGTGGAAACGCACAAAAGCCAGGTAGAGGCATGTCGAGTGGAACCATGCTGGAAGCCTGTGGTGGATAAGCCCCGTAGGAGTGCAGCCCTGCACTGGCATGATGTGTCAAAGGTCAGATATGCTGGTCCTGGCACATAACAGGGTGAGGTGCAACCTCACACTGCAGTCAGTGTGTCTCATCAGGAAGGACCGTTGCACTGCAGCCCAGGGATTTCTTTTCTCACTCATCCTTTCTCCTAAACAGATCATTTGATTATTTTAGTAGAATTTGCAACTTAAGCAACAGGACCATTGGATGCTTCTGTGTGGTGATATTCCTGCGGAATCTTGC
This sequence comes from Aeoliscus strigatus, assembly GCA_901007665.1. Taxonomy (NCBI): domain Eukaryota; kingdom Metazoa; phylum Chordata; class Actinopteri; order Syngnathiformes; family Centriscidae; genus Aeoliscus; species Aeoliscus strigatus. Next base: position 223,470 of record CAAKHB010007708.1, read on the forward strand.
CATGCTCATGTTGATCAGTAGACAGACAGAGCGCGTCAGTGAGGTCCAATAAGATCTCTGTCTAGAGGAAGACCTCCTGTTGAGAATGTAAACCCTGTGTCCATGTTCTGTCATTGTCCTCAGGTCATCCAGCCCATCTCGCTGCTGCCGCTGCTGCTGCCGCCAGTGTGGAGCGAGAGCGGGAACGCGAGCGAGAGCGTGACCGGGAGCAACAGGAGAAAGAGAGGGAAAAGGAAAGAGAGCAGAGGGAGCGTGAACGAGAACGAGAAATTCGGGAGCGAGAACGGGAGCGAGAACGGGAGCGGGAGCGAAGCAGTGAATACATGCTTGGAGGTGAGTTGTTGGACTGTTGTTTCTTTTCGTTTCATTCTGTTTGTCACCTCTACCTACTAGCTGTGCTGGTTATTAGGAAGTTGTTGCATGTCATTTTGAAATTTCAAATTCTTCATTTGTGTGCATGGCTCAGGTGGGCCGGACCAGCCAGGCCGACCAGGAAGTCGGGGCTACCTCCACTCCCCTTCCCCCTCACTGAGGACACAGGACGTAGTGGTTCAGCAGCGGCCAAGCATCTTTCAGGGCAAAAGTGTCATCACTTCTCTGATGTGAGTAAAACCAACCGTAAATCTCTGTAGATTCCTCAGAGATTTCCTCTCTGACTGTGGGTGCATGTGAATGACGTATGTTCATATGCATCAGACAAACCACCACAGGGAAGGTCAAAGGTCAGGAAATGTCTCTGTTTTCAGGCCTCATTCAGCCGCAGCAACAGCAGCAGCCCAGAGCAGCTCTCGCTACAGTACAGCAGCTGATGCTTTGGCTGCTTTGGTGGATGCTGCAGCTTCTGCCCCACCCGTGGCTGTGCCCAAGGTGAAGGAGAACAAACACGATCGGGATGATGACATGTCCTCAGATGCAGCCCGGCGTGCAGCTAGCCATTCTGAACAGCCGCAGGAGGCAGAGAGGCGTTCCATACCGTACAGTGCTATTTCACTGCCAGGGGGGAAGCCCCATCCAGGTTTCCCCGAGGGCATGGGGGTCAAGGAGAAGGGACCACAAACCTCCAAGTCACGCATAGAAGAGGAGCTTCGAACCCGTGGGAAAACAACCATTACAGCCGCTAACTTCATCGATGTCATTATCACACGGCAGATAGCCTCTGAGAAAGACTCACGAGAGCGAGGCTCCCAGAGCTCCGACTCCTCCAGCAGCTGTGAGTGTGCTGCACTAGATGAGAAGAACGTCTAATAACTCTGCTGCGTAGGGGTAACAGCTGCCTGTGGTGTTTGTTCAGTGTCCAGTCGGTATGACAACCCAGGTGGAGGAGCCATCGAGGTGATAAGTCCTGCTACTTCTCCTGTCCAACCCCAACAGGATAAACCAGACGATGGGCAACAACAGGCAGCAGGTACGAGCGCACACAGTCCGTTAAATCCATATTAGATTCCATCATGTTTCAGGATTGTTTTCAGTTTTGGGCTTGAAATCAAACATGGAGCTGCTAGTGACGCCGAGTCAACACGACTGTTCGATGAGACGACCAGACACCATTCTCTCTCTTCACCAGTCTTGAAGACAGGAAGTTATCAACTGCAAGCAGACATCGATCAGTAGTTACTGGCAGTGATGTGCCGATGCTTCAGAGCGTGTGTCGAGAAATCCTGGAAGGACTTTGCGAAGCGCGTATCGAGGCTTGTGTCGTTTGAGGTGGTTGACGTTTGAAACCTCGCTGTTCCAGAAGTGGTTTGAATTTTGGAGACATTCACAATCCCGCTATGGATGCACTCAGAAGTTCACTAGCGTGATAATTTCCAACAAGGCATCGACTGAACCCAACACCATGGAACTACTGTTACTACTGTTTTTATTAATAGCAGTGAATACTGAATAAATGAAGCTGGTTAAAAATCCCCCTATATCAGTTACATAAGCACATTCACTGTCCACTGTCTTAAACCTGTTTAAAACACAGACTCCAGACTAAAACTATACATAGAAAACATTTGACACTCAGTATTTATCATTCTATTGTCATGCAACACACCAACATATGCTAAACAAAAAAAAAATTGCATGTATGATAATGCAATTCATAATTGAAGATGAATTTGTCATTCATGTCAGTTTGTCAGTGTTCCCACTCATGACTGGGGGGGCACATGGAGAACCATATGAACCAATTTGCTGCTCTTCAAAGCTCCGTGAAGCTTCACTAGTTACTGGCACAGAGCATCAGTGCCTTTATCCTGACTTCCCCTGACTCTCTCTGTCCCTGCTTCATCAGCTGGCATGCGGGCCTATGACATGAGTCGTTATCGGCAATCAGGGGAGCTACCGTTGCCCAGTTCCCAGCAGCCCCCCTCCTCTCAGGCTGACAGTTACTCCCAGGTCCACAAGACACACCGGGTCATGACCTTGGCAGACCACATTTCAGTAAGAAGTTAATAATCTGCAGTCAAAAACATACCTGGTCCTGTCCGTCATCCATTGTCTAACCAGGGTTTGTCTTCTGTCTCACAGCATATAATAACCCAAGACTTTGCCCGGAATCAAGACCCCCCAGCAGTCTCCTCCTCATCTTCTGCCACATTCCAGAGCGTGGTGCCACCCGTGTCTTCCTCAAGTCGAGGCAAGTTGCCCAGTCGCTACAGTCCTGAGAACCAGGTCCAGGCTCCACATCACCACAGACCCCCCAGCAGAGTTTCTCCAGAGACTGCCCCTGAGAAACCCAGAGCCAGGTACACAACCTGCTCATCTGTTTGAGGAATAACCCACATGGTCCGTGTCAATTCTAACCCATCATATGTCAAACATGTGTCTCCTCCCGCCACTCAGGCCCGGGAAATCTCCAGAGCGAGGCGTCAGACCAATGGAAAACTACGAGCCCATCTCTCCGCCCCAGAGCTACCAAAGCATGGACAAACAAGAAACTGTGGGTTCTCAGTCCCAGAGGAGAGAGGCAGACAACTCTGAGATCAGGTACAGGATGGCTGCAGAGTCGCTTCATGTAGGTTCAGCTGGAGTTCACATCGTTGTACCATGTGAGTGATGATGTCACAGCATCGGCTGAGTGCAACTGCTGTGAACACTAGTGTTGAAGGGAGCGTTAGGGACGTCCCTGTCTCTTCAGTGACCAGTGAGAGGCCAGCACTCGGAACATCCCGTTTTAGTATAGGCTCAGCTCTCTGGAACCTAACCTAAGGAGGTTTTAAAAATAGTAGCAGGTATAAGGTCCCGTCATCAGTGGAAATGCAAAATAGTCAATAGAGTCGAGTCGAGCTGTACTGGAACCGTGTAGTGGAAAAGTGCTATCTGATGTAACCACGGAATTTCAAACTGCTGCATAAAGTCAGAAGGATGCCAGCAGTGGTTTTACATCCCAGCGGAGAGCTAAGACAGTTTTAGCTTTTTCAATCGTGACATTTCATCATTTGCGTACCAGGAGTGACTCCCGGTCCCCAGGGAGTGTCAGCTATCTGCCCTCCTTCTTCACCAAACTGGAGAACACCTCCCCTATGGTGAAATCCAAAAAACAGGAGATCTTTCGTAAGTTGAACTCCACCTCTGGTGTCGGTGATTCTGATGTTGGTAAGTGGGTCTTCTGTTGTGTCTTTGCTCAAACTAACATATCAGTATCAAACTAACTCTTTAAGAACAATGCATGCAAAACCTTTAATTTCCACACTCATCAAGCATGTTCATTCCATTATTCTATGTCAGATATTTTGTTTTTTAACAGCTTTTAAATGTGTTACAGGAAACGCTCAACCAGGTACAGAGATTTTTAACCTGCCTGCCGTGACCAGCTCTAGTAAGTGAACAGTGAAACACCCTCGCTCACACTCTTACTGAACTGCTCTCATTGTCAGTGCATGTTTTGTTGTGCGACCGTTAGGCAATGTGAACCCCAGGAATCACACCTTCAGTGACCCAGCTAGTAACCTGGGCCTGGAGGACATTATCCGCAAGGCATTGATGGGCAACTTGGAGGAGAGACAGGAGGAGCACCAGGGCGGGCTAGGCAACACCAACTCAAGCAGTGACAACCGGCAGGAGGCCAACCTGTCGCCGAGTATGGGTGAGCCGACATGACACAACAAAACAGACCTTCCAGATGTTCCAAAGTAACCTTTAGCATGTTGCTCATATTTTTCTGAAGTTAAACAGAAGCAAAGCAAAGCCAACAGCCGCAAATCCAAATCCCCTAACCTGGGTCAGGCATACGCCGCAGGCGATCGTCCCTCCTCCGTGTCCTCCGTCCACTCCGAGGGAGATTATCACAGACAAGCTGCAGCTCAGCCCCAGTGGAGCTGGGATGACCGGCCCTCATCAGCAGGTAGGCTGAATGCTAGATACTGCGAAGATATCTGGATGCTCTATGCCCAAGGTTAAGGTTGTCTTTATTATCCCAGCAACAAACAATAAACAAACAGGAACACAACGGATAAAGTGCAGGTAGAATTATGTGCGAGTACAGGTACATGATGGGAAACAAACTGTTCCTCTCACAAGTAGTACAGGAGACGGGTGGCCACAGGAACAGATGGGTTTTTAACCTGTTGGTTCTGCACCTTGGAACCGTGTATCTTCTGCCGGACGGAAGCAGAGAGAAATAATTTAAAAAGCCTGTGGCTCTGATGATGAAGTACCACATGGGCTTTCTTCTCTCTTCTTCTTTAGTTGGTTAAGGCTCACACCTGCAGTCTTTGAGGAGCCCTTGCAGTCTGTTTTATTCTTGATAGTGATTGAGCCATACCAGCAAATAAACCGATACCAGCATCATCACCGATTCTGTAAAACAGGAAGAAAACATTTTCATAAAGGTGTGTGCACATTAAAATTCCTAAATTTGCGATAATAATACATACGCTGATGTGCTTTCCTGCACACAGCATCTACCTGAGGCTCAGAGGTAAGCTTATCATCAACCAGGACACCAAGATATTTATACTGGCTGACGACTTCCACTACGTGGTTGTTTATAACTGAATATAGGGCTTTTCCCAAAATCTATAATCATCTCCTTAGTCTTTTACACTTTTCTTGATAAGATGGAGGACTGGCACCACTCTAGAAAATGAGCCATCACAGGACCATGATCAGGGCTGGCATGTTTCACCAGGGACAGGATAACGGAATCATCAGCAAACAAACTTATGTGATGCCCTGCATGCCGACTCTGACAAGCGTTTGTGTAGAGAACACATAAAAGTGGAGATAAAACACAGCCCTGTGGTGATCCAGTGGATGATAAAAGAAAATTCACTATTGGTTAAAAAAATCCATCAACCAACATAAAAGACTGTGGGGAATAGTGGTCAGGCGTTGTGCCAAAATATGGGGCTGGATATATGGCGGAGGAGAAATCAATAGATAAGAGTCGCGCTAGCGATTTAGCACCACCCACATGAATTAAAACCATATTTAGTAGCGTGCTGATGGCGTGCTATAGGTAAATTGGAGAGGGTCTAGTTCCGGTTTAACCACCACGTTTTTCCCACTCTGCTCTCCCCAGGATCCATGCAGTTCCCCTACAACCCACTGACCATGCGCATTCTGAGCAGCACACCCCCCACCTCCATTGCATCCCCCTCCATACAGAGCCAGCAGCAGCAGCAGCAGCCGCCGCCGCCTCCTGCTGGAGCGCCTGTGGCCCAGCAGCGAGTGTGGCAGTCTCTGCTGTCGGAGCAATACGAGACCCTGTCGGACAGTGACGACTGAGCCCTGCCTGCTACTGGCCCAGGAGAAAGACGAGAGGAGGAAAGGCCTGTGCTGTGTCTTGTCTGTTCATCCCTCTCCTAGAACTAACCTCTCACTGACAAGTCGAGTGTCAAGTAGATTGGTTGGTCTCTTTTGGTGCTATGGCGCCCCCTGGCAGCGAGCTAAGCTTTCAAGCAGCAGCCAGAGACCGACAGGGCTCTCCAGAACAAGACTCACTTTTGGTTCGGAAGCACTCACTCAGCCAGTGTGTCTGTCACTGAGCGGTGACATAACATAGTAAAGTTGAAGACGGTGGTATATACAAAGAGACAATTTCTGAATTTCATTTGCTTTCTATAAAGATAATCTTGTCTTTAAGAAAATCGTTGTATGTAAATAGAGTAACCTTTTGCAGTGTTTTTCTTAACTTGATTCTTTCTTATTTTAAAGTCTCTTTTAAATCGATCCACTTTAAATGGGAAGAGAAGGCTTGTCATCCTAAGTACCACCGTTGTACAATCGTTCTCTCCCAGACCACCCCACGTGTTTTGTAACATCCACACTGTTGTTTGTGGCTTTGATCTCGCCCGCGAGTGGATCACAGAGGTTGTTCCACCCCGCACGTCCTCCACAACGCCACCAGAGCCAGAACATTGTTGACAGTGAAGGAGCAAACGCAGACAAGCGCTTCAAACGGCATCCATGTTTGATGGCTGCCATCACCTCTCAGTGGAGGAAACGCATGGATGGCAGCGGTCAGGTGGTAGAGATAACCACTCACCCAGTTCTAGTCCGAGAGATGTCTTCAAAGCAAGTTGTGAACACTGTCAACACACAAAGGTGAAGAGTCACATATAAGCTGAATCGTGCTGGAAAAGATGACTACTCCTGGACCCCTCTGAATAGTAAAAGTGAGAACATGTTATTTTGTTTTGTAATCACTGCAGTTTTCAACTTGTCCAAAACGATTTGCTCCGCAATGTTGTCATGGTTTAAACACAGTTATGTCGGGATCTTTTTTTTTCTTTTTTGCCATGCCTTGTTACTTGAGAATGAAGGCAGCTTTAACTAATTTTCTCAGAGATATACTTTGGTATTTGATGTTTGTATTTGTTTCTGTAGTCTGCCCTGAAAAAAAATCTGAGCTCCATGAATTATTTTTCAGTACACAAAAAAGACAAAATTAACCAAACAAAGAATGGTCTGCACCATTGTTGCACTTTTTTTTGCTTTTTTTTTTGTATCTGTTGATAACAAAAAAGCATCCTACCTGCTGTGTAAGTTATTCAGAAGTATAATGATCTTGTTTTTCCCATCACTCTGAAATCAAACTTCCTGTCTTGTAGCTGGTACATGATCTTGTCGTGACTAGCGCTGCAGTTAATTTTAAGTGTATGGTACCATTATGTGTTGAGGACTTGGAAACCTTGACCACTTAATCTCGTCTTTCTCTGTGTCAACCAACAGGCACGACGTAGTTCAGTTCAGGATCTACGTCAACATAATGTTCCACACATTTGCGATTTCAGCATTCACTTAGCTGTTTTCCAATCCAGTCTGCTCTAAACCTCTTTCTCTCTTTGATTTTGAATCATTTGTTATAGCACATGTTCAGATTTTTGTTTTCTGTCATTTGCAACATATTTGCTATGCATCCTGTGTAGATGGGATGGTATGTGTTTACAAAGGCAATGAGAAAAAAACGTTTACAAACTTGAATCTTAAAGAAATCCGACATGAAGCCGAAAAAGAATTGGAGCATCTTTTCAGCTATCAAACAGTGGTGACTTTTTTTTTGTCATTTTGAAATTGAGACTTGAAAACCCTTGTACCCTATGACTTTGAAATGCAATGATTGTATCGCACAAAAGTCTCATAGTTGGCTATAACAAGAGTTCAGACCAATCAAATAAAGTGGATCAGTTTCCACCAGTGAAAGATATGTAGTTTTTCAAAAGCTGTGGCATTTCTCCATTGACTCTTTTTTTCCCCCTCATATTTGGAGCTCTGTACTCATTTCAGTGTGCAGATAGCCCTCTACCATGCCAATCACAATATTAGATTATCAGCATAGGCGGAGGAAATGTGCATCATTGAATGAGGCAGACATGTTGACAAAATTACTGCTAATGGCCAGGAAGTACACAAAATTATTAGGCACTGGAACTGGTGTTTCGATAAGGAGTTCCTGTCAAATACAGGCTACCGTGGGGCTAATTCTACTCCAATCTGTTCAACATTAACAACACACACACACACTGCTGCTAAGTGGTAAGTTTTATTCATCAGGCAGAAGCTCTCAAGGCATGACTAGGATCCATACTGTTCTGCCCCCTCTGTCCGTAGACCTTCAATCAGAGGAAGAAACAACTCTTTCAACAGGGGAACATCTAAGACCCTCCTCTGGCAGAACCACAAATGGAAGATTAAACTCTGAAATAAACAACACATGTGCAGACTTTTCATAACAAAAATGTACAGAAGGACACTGTGATTGAACTAAACTCAGACGGAACAGGACAACCAGTCAATTCAATTCAATTTATTTGTATAGCCCAACATCACAATTTACAATTGTCTCGATGGACTTTACAGTCCGCACATTGCTACACCCTCTGTCCTAAACCCTCAGTCAGTGTGAGGAAAAACTGCCCAAAAACCCCTTATAACAGGGGAAAAAGAGGCAGAAACCTCAGGGTGGACCACAGAAAGAGGGATCCCCCTCCCTGGGACGGACAGACCTGCAATAGGTGTTGCATGCACAGACAATGAGCATATAAACAAACAAACAAACAAACAAACAGTGAGTCAGCTTGTGAAGTCTAGAAGGTCCAAGAATGCATGTGAGGCAGTTCAGAGTCCAACAGTGTTTTTAGTCCATGTCTGCCCGGGGGGTAGATGTCAGCTGGAGAAACTTTGGAGATGGGGAAGATGAGGAGGCAGTTCAGTAGATTATGGCACTGGGGTTGGGTGTGTCGTGTAACGTCAGCAGGTCAAGCAGTTCTCCAGGTTGGGTGGTACCAGAACTCAGACAGAGAGGGGGGTTAGGTACATGCTGCAGATGTTTATAGAACAAATATTTGAGGACATTTTTTTATGTGTTTATGTAGCACATGCACAAGCAGGACAGATGTCATTCTAGTTGGGGGGAGAGGTAGAGGGGGTGGTGAAGGGGAAACGGGGGAGAGAGGAAGAAAGGAGGTGGGAAACAGAAGAGGCTTAGTGCCAATGCTCAGTGTCACTGTTAC
>CAAKHB010007709.1:8446-28181 GCA_901007665.1 Aeoliscus strigatus
GGGGGGGTCGGCCAGCAGGCTTCTCGGACAGGACTGCTGACGAATGGTAGGGTTTTGTGTGATGCTGTGTGTGTGTCGTGTGCACCGAGACTGCGTGGGGGTTGAATTTGATTTCAGAATCAATGTGACAGATTGCCTGGCTGGCTTTTCACTTTTCAATGGTCTCTCACTGTTTGTAGGGTGTGTTGTTGTACCTTTTCTTCCTTTGTCTACTCCTCCCCTCCCCTCTCATGCCTTCTTTGTGTGCCCCTGGATCTTAGCCGACAGCAGAGTAGAGTAGTGTGGGCCCGTGGGTGCGTTGGACAACTGATGTGTCTCCCTTGTTGGATTTGCCTTTTCTCTCATCTTGTGTTCACTCTTGTTTTACACTCAGCCGCTGCTGTGAGAAGAAAAGTTGCGGCAACCGAAATGAGACGCCCTCCGACCCGGTCATCATTGACAGGTAATGAGACCAACCCATGTCCCACACAGTGTCCACAAGCTCTTCTTCATACACGATGATCCAACCGACCGGAACATTCACAGAGGGTTTGGGTCTCTGAGGGGGTCTGTCAGGGTCTGTGAGGACACAAACCCTGGACAGTGTGAAATGTACAACTGTTTGGAGGACACCAGCCATGGGGTCTGAGGTCTATTCTTCATACCATACATGTTGGTGCATTAAATAAATGTTCACCATAAGCTTACACATTTGCAATATAAACATGAATACAACACGGCCATGGCGTCACACAGACACGGCCATGGCGTCTATGAGCTGGCAGATGGTCATCTGTTGACCACCTTCTCTATCAGAAGCATGTGGACCCAGCAGACTCACATATGTAGTCAATGTTCACGCTGACAAACCGTTATCACACTTAAAGGTGTATGACCACACATGTAATCGTTTGTGTGCGGGCCTTCACGTCCGAGGGATCTCTGCGGTTTCACACTGTCTGCCTGGCATTAGCCAGCATGATGAACACTCCCAGGAACGTGAAATACTTTCGCTGCGATGTCATACATGCATCCTTCATCACCTCTCCCTCCTTCAGTGCCCCCCCTCCAACCTCCTTCTTCCCTTCCATCCTTCCTTCATAACCTGAAAACACTTGCCTCTTATACGTCAAAGACCTTTTCCTTCCCCTTCTCAGTTCAAGCTGGCTGGCTGTTGACAGTGTGTCTCAAAGGATTTCTGCTGAAGATAGTTTTTATTTAATGGAAAAATGCGGCTGTTTTCCCAGAATAGATCGCAGCAGCTGCTTTTCTCATTTACTATTGCAAATTACTCTCCCATATGAAGGGTCTACAACCCTTGATACTTCCTCCAAACATTTCTGAATTTGTTTGTGAGTAGCGGTCTGCTGGTGGGGGGAAGAGTGATCTATAACTCTTTGCCTTGTGTGTGTTTGCGTGCCGGTGTGTGGCTGTAAGGATTGATTTAAATGGAACCACTGACCTACTGTACTCGCTAATCACACTGGGCATATCCTGTCCTGATGGAGGCTTCTCCCTCTTGACTGTTCTGCGAAATCCTCTCCTCAGAGAAACGCCTATGAGCGGTTCATTTCTGATAAGCCAGTCGAACATTGAGGGGCCCCGTGCCCTTTTATCGCACCTTATGAGCACTTTCTCATCTCATCTCAATGTGTGTCGGTACACTACATTAAAAAAACACAAGTTAGACTGACAGGGAGAGAGATGTGTATGTTCTGAGCATGTATACACAGTTAGAGTGCGTATGTTCTTGTATGTGTGTGTTTGTGGACGTTTGTTTATGTATATGAATGTGATGTGTGATTGTCTATGTGTTTCAGTGACCCCTTCTCTGACCTTTTCCCCCAGTCACTGCTTGGGTCTTAAATTATTCATGTATGTGTGTGTGTGTGTAGCCTCTGCACAGTTGTGCATGTGTATGCCTGTGTGTGTGTGTGTGTGTGTGTGTCCCTGTCATTGTGTGTGTGGAGACGGTCTGTTTTCTGCAGCTCCAGTAATCAGCCTCCTGCTCCCGGCCCCAACACCTGTTCTCCAATTAACATGCAGCATACTGGGGCCCCGTCACTTCCATGGCCCAGCCACAGCTTACTACTCTTTTCTTTGTCCATTTTTTTCCTCTCAGTCTTGGTCCAGCTTCTATCGGTGCCTCTTCTCATCTCATCGTCCCTCACATGCTCCTACTCAGGACTTCACTCCATATTGCCTAATTCCCCTGATTCCCTTCAAGTTGCCATCTCCCTTACCCCCACCCCCCCTTTACTTTAGTCTGTCTAATTTTGCCATAATTAGGCAGTGTCATTAGGACACCTACCCAAGCACAAGGTAGTTTGCAATTCCCCAAACGGCCCAAACCCCCTCTTTTCTAATCTCCTTTCCATATTGTTTCAGTTTTCTCTCCCCCTTCCCCTGGAGCTCCCCGCCCCTTCTCCCTAATCCTGATTTGAGTGAAAGGAGAGAGAGGAGATCACAGCTGATCCGTAAGGAGGGGTGAAGGGATAGAGGGTGGGGGACAGAGGGAGGAAGAGGGCAAGGGCAGTCGTTGACAAAGAGATGACTCTTCAGTTGCGTGTGGGAGAGAATGATCTAATACTCCACTGCCTGCTGTGTCTAATAGTTTTACAATTGTCTCTTCTTGGCAGTGGTGAACTGTTAGGCCTGACATGACTTCTCAAATGTCACTTATCTTTGACTGATTGACTGGCTGGCTCCCTGATTTCTCAGATGACCACGATCAATGGACAGACACAGATTGATTTGTCAGTGCTCATCACTTTAACTCTTCAAGGCTATGCGTTATAAATACAAAAACGTATGTATTCAATACGGTGCATTTATGATGGAGCTTTTTTCGAAGATAAAGCTGCGTCGGTAGGTGTGTATCAAGAGGTGATCCGACGGACAACAATTTTCGATTCAGTTGCTTGGTTATCAAGCATGAAAGGCAGCCGATATGTTGCCACTGCTCATCATTTCAGACATTTGGATTGAAATACCAATGCATCTGTAATTGACAGTCAAAATTATAGCCATGTATACAACACAGGTGTTTTCTACTCATTGTGCCTCTCCTTAACTGTGAAAACATTGTCTACTATGAGATGCTCTCAGCATAAAGGCTAATGGCTGCATTATTGCCATCCTGACCTCTGAGCTCCAGAAACTATTAAGGCCCTGGACCAAAGCTGGCCTCTGTATTTACAAGTGAACTGTAGGTTTACAATGGCAACTAGCAGATGTCAGTATTAGTATTAGTAAGAATGGACTATGCGCTTTGGAGGGGAGGGGTCAACATTCAGTGGGGGTGTGGGCTCTTATATTAGGCTAAGAAGCATAGATCAATAGATGGTCATGAGGAGGATCCATCGTAAGGCACCAGCCCCATGACGTGGGGGTCGAGGAGGGGGGTGGAATCAATGGCAAGCACTATCTCACTAATTGATCGTGTTTCCAGGAGTGGTCTTTTTTAACAAGCCGGCACGCTGAGAAAAGAAGAATAATCAATAGGAATTTTCCAATGCTGTCAATATGGTTTTACCCTCCTCCAGACTTTAAAATTAGCCCTCAAAGACTCTTCCGTTTTCAGCAAATCAGCCTTTTGAGCAGCCGAAGAAAAAGCAAAAGCTCCATTTCAAATTAAACTGACTTTTTCAGAGTTTCTGAGGTCATCATTTTACGATCTGGGTCATTATATACTTGAGGCGCAGACTTGACTTCAGATCCTCGTGCTCAAGAAGAATCCATTACTCTTAATCTTAGGTTGTGGGTCATATTGATCCGTTTGTAGTCGTGGTTTTAGTTGTGTGCATGTATCACAGGATTGTTTTAAACTGGTCAGTGCAGCCTTGTTAAAAGTCCTTATTGATGTTGATGTTCTGTAGATGGTACAAATTCCCCAGTTTGTTTTTCTTTCACTCTGTCAATGCTACAGGGGTGTACAATGTCTCAGACATTTGTTTTCAGTAAAAATATATCCGAACCTTTCATAAACAACATCTCTGGTATTGCAGTAAAACATGTTCCTCCACGTATTAACACTGGGCAGTTTGACAAGAGTACATTCACATATCATGTATTGTTGCACGTAAATGTCTGCAGTGTCTCAGAAAAAACTCCTGACCATCTGTTTCCCATGTTATTCTGTTCAAAACTAGAGTAATTTAAAAAACAAACTAACCGCGATTAAGACAGCCACTTTGCTATGTGCTTCTCAATAACATTTTTGCTGTCATCTACCTGTGTTCCCAGCAGTCAGGCCTCCTAATTGTTCACTTCTGGCCTAAAATGAAAACACAAGCTGCAAGTCTTTGGGAAAGAACATTAAACTATCAGCCAAAAAATAAATGCAGTAACATTTTTTGGACCGTGTCAGAGGTCAAATTCCTCATGTTTCCCAGTTGCATACTCAACCACCAAGACGCCCTTTTAGGTCATCATACATGCACATGAGAGTTTTATGTGTGAGACGACATTGTAGAAGATTGTTTCTCATACTGCAATACATGATTCTCCCTTGGCTGTAAGGTGGAGGCCTCTCTGTTGATATTGGCGAGCTGTACCTGCACTAAATTTTCTGTCACATTTTTTAGGATGGCCAAAAGGCACATAACAAAGAGACACAGCTATATGATTCCTAATTGACTGAAATAATATCAAACATAAAGCACCCAGTGGATATATTTGAGCTAAACCTTTTTCTCCTCATTCGGTACTGTTGATGTTGTAACACGATGTTATAGTTTGCTAAAAATGACGGTGAAGGATTGAAGGATTATTTTCCTACCCCTTTAAATTCAACAAGGATAATGACATGACATGATGGTTGGGTTCATGTATTGGTGCCTTTGTCTGATACACACATCCAGTCTGAAGATATGTTACGTTCCCATTCCACGTCAACCCGTGTACACGTGTATTTATCATTTCAAGGGGGGACACCAGTTTAACTGAAAACCAATGATACATCCCATGCACCTTGTTAAGAGTTGTGTAGGACAAAAGGACTGGACAGTTTGGGTGTTTCATGTAAGCAATCACTAATTAATATCAATAAAGATGGATGTGGTGGAGGGTAAGAACATCACTCGCTATGGTGTTTGCTGTTCTTCACACAAAACAAAGTAGAATTGTATTCAGGAAGCTTTTATCCAGCCACCTCAGATTTAAGGTGTCTTGACAAGCATCCTTTGAAAACGGGTGTTTGCAGGATCCAACGTGCAACATCATCATGCCACGCTCACTGCTGCAGAAATTAATATGCACACATCACTCTCCTGTCACACACACACACACATACAGAGACGACAAAGTTATGTACATGAGTCCATCCAGTCCACTGTCACTTTCCCTGGTGGGTTGGTAGTGGACATTCCCCCCAGACCCCCTGTCAGCAAGAGCTACAGGCGGGGGGTGGGGGGGGGAGGGCTTGGCAGCCTGGCGACAGGGCCCTGAGGCTCCAGTGCACACTGCCTCACACAATGGAGCGGCACACAGACTGGACCACTGAGCAGCTGGCACAGGACCACAGGGATGGCTCCTCCCTTGGGGGGATGCGAGAGGGAGAATGACAAAAAGACAGACAAGGGGAGATGATACAATGTCTGGAATTTTAAATTCACTGACAGGTACTGGCTGAAACAGTGAGAGGCTCACTCACAGGAAGTTCAGAGGCCTTTTGTGAGAATCAAGTTTATCTCGTGTGAATTAGGAAAAGATTCTGGACTCAAGTAAACACAGAGGATGTATAATGAGTCATAGGTTATGAGCAGAGTTTGTGTTCAGTCACCTTTGCTCTGCTTCAGCCAGAGTTGGCTGTCGCGGCTTGAACCCGGACACATGGAGTCGGCCCCGTTTATTTACTTTTAGAGCCTGCAAAGGGGCAGTCGGAAACAGACAGCAGCAAGAAATGTTTTGACAGGAAATAGGAACGGACTACCAATTGGCTAATGTGGAGGAACAGCAGGGGGGTTTAGAGTGGGTGGGATGGTGAAAGGATGGTGTGGGGGGGAGAAGTTTTGAGTTGCAGTTCAGTGGCACTCTGAAAGGCCTCACACTCCCAGAGTAGCTGGGGCAAACTCTCCCATTTGTCTGGCCACTAATAGGGTTCACCTTTGGCTGAGTAGTGTAGAGATTAAGTAGGGGTACTCAAAGGATCAGAAGGGGCAGATTAGAATGATTTACAGCACACTTCAGATGGCAAACAACTGAACAAGTGTGTGGTTATTTGCTTTTTTAAAAATAAATTGTGAATCTGTGTGATTGTATAGTGGAGTCAAACTAATTGTCAGAGCTATTTAGGAACAGGGGCTGTTGTCTTTGGCTGTATTTCTATGTGTGTGTGGGGGATGCTTGCGTGCTGAGACTGGGTTTGGTCATCCTCCTCCTTAATGGTCTTAGATTTCACTGATGACTTAACAATGCCCCCTGGTGTTGTGTCGGCCCATAAGCCACCTTGTTTGTTTGTCTGTTAATCTGGAATTTGGACTAATGAAATCTCTCAGGAGTTTCAGGAACCTCACATAAGTACTCCACATTTCAAGAACACTGCTTGCTGCTAATATTTGATCTTTCAAATGTGAAGTAACATCCCTATGTAAGTACCCCTGACAGCACCAGAGGCTTGCTCTTCTTTCTCTAGTCCAAACATACTGTGGCTGATCAGCTTTTACAACACAATAATGACATACTGACATAAAGTAGATGATATGATGGACTGTGGGACAGACTTGTGTACAAAACTACAAAAAGTCAAAATGACAACTCGTCGTCTATGATGTTTCTGATTTTTACAACTGATGTGTCTACTTCAAATCATAAAGGAAAAATATGTTGGAAAATGGACGCAACAATTCAGGCAATGAGCCCATAATCCTTTGGATGTGAGCGTGTGTGTGTAATGGTTGTGATGAATCTGTCAGTTCTGAGGGTGGGGGGTGATGTGACTGCTGACAGGCTCCCAGCAGGCCTGCTGAGAGCCCCAAAAGTCAGCATGCCCCCTTCCAGCCCCACCGCAACCTGGCCCCACTTTTCCTCTCCCAGTCTTCCACTGCACACATTTGCTGTGTATTAGCTACGGACTGTAAATTATATCACCCTGGACCTCTGAGCAATTCCATTCCCATCTCTTCACATGCTGGTCCTCTCCCTTCCAGCCTCCTTCCCACAGCACCATTATCCAGTTCACCATCCCTGTGTCCGTCTGTCTTCCTGCTTCCTGTCAGTTTGAGCTGTTTTCCTCCCTCTGTCAGTCATACTCGTCCTGGCTCTTGGACTCCTTCAACCCTGTCAGATTCTTCTCCCCTCGCTGTCTTCTGTTGTACTTCTCCTCCGTTCCTCTATTGTGTCACGCTACACAGCGTTCCCTCCCTTACACATCTCCTCCGCTCCCCCTTTACTTTCTTACACGCAGGTCCCTGTTGTCTAGACTTCACAGGTTTCTCAGCCGTGTTTCTCCCTTCATATCATCCTCTCCTGTGCTCTCCTACACTCTCCCTCTTTGCTCCCTCCTTCTCTCTCTTTCTGGAAACAGATGTTGTTTGTCAGATCTTATCATTACTGGCTAATTAAGTAGACATCTCTTCTACTTCTTCTGTTGCTGCTTCTCTTTCCTCCCCACTACTTCTTGTGGCATCCATCTTAGTCTCATTGTTCTTCTTTGTGACATTTCTTGGTCGACCTTTAATTGAATTTTAAGTTTGTTGGAAAATCTCTGTAAATTTTGCTGACTGGCTGATAACACGCTATTACAAAAAAGAAAAGACTCAGTGACTTCTGGGTATGTTTGAAGCTGAATTCACTATTTGGCAGTTATGAGAGTGTATTTTGAATCTATGTCCCACAGGACACGCCGAGCATTCTGGGAGAGGTCAGGCCACTGATGGGACTTCTATTCCCTGTCCTGGTTGTGAATTCAAGCTCCCTAGACTCTGAATATCTTTCCATATCCATCTATCTGGCAGGCGGACCACTGTCCCATGTGGCTAAACTTTGTATGCAATCTAACACTTTTGGCTAAGCTGATTAGAATGCACATTTAGCAGCTAGTGAGAGGTTATGCAGTAAAGCACTTAAGATACCTTGTTGAAACACCTGAGTACTTCTCCAGTGCCCTTCCCATCATCCCAAGCTTTTCCTTTCACCTCTGTTGTGCCTTAGTCACAGACTGAAGCTTTTATAGCACCCACCAAGCTCTATAAATCAGCACTAGTGGTTTAAATGTTTGGCTTTGCCATAGTTCTGAGGTTTAGAGGCGGGGTGGCCTGAGTCTGAGGTTGCAGGGGTGAAGCCAGCTTGGGAGGCAACTGAGGCGAGGCCATATCCTCATGGCAGGGTTCTGCTCACTGGCTCTTGCGGCAATAGGTCTAATTTCAACGTTGAATTTTTCACCTTCACCACCAACAGCCCACATTTGTTTGTCTTCATTCCTTGGGAGAGGGTTTTTACACAAAGTACTTTTTAAGCAAAATTTGGCAAAATATCTTTGAATGTCAAAGGCCTTTAGTCTTATGATTCTTGCATTTGAAAGCTTTCAAAACTGATGACACATGAGCTTACTGAGCTACTGTGGATGTAGGATTAAACCTTTTGTCAACTTTGATTGGTTAAAGTGCCGTTGAGAGGCTGGTTAGGATGAACTGACCAGTCAAATGGTCATAGAGGGTGATGTTAATAAAAATAAATACAATTTGGTCCAACACAAAGTGAACAAGCTGTCAGTTTGCCTGTGAGATGTTAGCTGGTGAGAGAGGGGTGAAGCTGATGCCAAAGATATCCCTGTATACTTTAGGAGAGGGGTGTGAGCGGGTTGGGGGAAGGTGGACTGGAGGCTGGTGTGAAAGGTCCTGTGGTGGTATGCGACAGAGGGGGTATCAGTTCGTGGAGGGTTTTCTGTGCCCCATTAGCAGTGTCAAAGGTCATGTGCCCCGGGTGTTAACCCTGGTGACCAGTCTAGCTTCCAGTCTGCCAGGGGACCCAGGTCCAGTGGTATTTATTACTACTCCCCTCCTTGGCTCCCCCAAACATAGCTCTCCCCATGGAGGAAAACAAAACATCTCCATCCCTCCCCCTAAGCTGTTCTTCAGCCTGGGTACATGTACTAATTGGATGCATATCACTACACTGATGCATGACAATCCATCTGTGGATTTGTCCTCCTGTGTGACACATTCTCAGGTCAACACCGGTTTGTCCACATCCAAACTCAAACGGTTTCACTTGCATACGTGTATGACATCATCAAGCATCATTTTTGTCTTCTTTGCTTTCTTTGTTCACAATCGTTAATTGATTGTACACACATGGTTGCTTGCATGCCAATATGTGCGTTAGTAAACTCATGCACGTGCACGTGTGACTAATGCATGCATATGTGCATGTATGTGGGCCTCCAGCATGAGTTAGTGTGCACAGTGTGTGAGTGTGGCAGAGGAAAGCCCTCAGCATGTCAGTATGTTTTAATGCTTCACATCTGGTTTCCTAATTTTCTTCCCCCCCCCCTGCCGCTCCCCTCCACCACAATGTCAGGACACTGTTGTGCTTTTTCTGGGTCGTGTGGGAGGTATGGAGGGGCTGTTCGATGAGTGATGGCCATGAATACAGGACCACAGCGATCTACCTTTCCCTTCCTCTGTTGGCCTCTTCTTTTCCTTTTCTCTCTTGCTTTTATTTATTTTTCATTTATATCATTTATTTACTTGACACTGTCGATCGCGAACAGGCCAAGACACTCAGGTGGTACAAGTGTGGCCAGGATAGTCTTTCTCTCAACATTCTTACCTGTGTTTAAGGCATCCAGATGTCTTCATACAAATTCATCAAAATCTCCTGAGCACAGCAGTAAACTCCCAAAGAGGACAAGGGTGAAGAAAGTGATCTTGTGTGCAGCCGATGACTTCAAGTCATGTTAAAGTCTTCTGAATCACATGCCTCGAGAGCTGCTGCTACTGCTGCTAATAAACCTGCATTTACAATGGGAGGGTGATGTGTTTTATGTCTATGTGAAAAGGCAGTTTATGTCAACAATGATTAGTGCTGATGAACACCTATGAACATTTTTGTTGGAGGTGCTGCTGCTTATGTGTTCCCCTCATTATTAAGGCCATATGTAGACCGTCATGTGGACAGAAATGGAAAAATCACGGCTCTCAATTGGAACGTGCTGAAAAGATGCATAGTCAGTAGTTTGTGTGTCATGACGTGCTGTTTGATCACTGAACTAGTTCTAGTCAAGCAAGATGTCACCATTTGGATAGGCCCTGCATGCTGCGAGGTCTGTGTTTAGTCTTGGGAACTGAAACAGATGCAAACAAAAGGGACTGGAAGCCTTGACAGAGATGCAGAAGTGAGGACAGAAAAAAAAAAAAAAAACAGACTCCCTGTGGTTCCAGTGTGAAAAGTGATCCCAAGGTTTAAGACTTGTGCCTTTGTGTTGTTTGTGTTCCCTGTTTTATGTGTGTCTGTGGAGGGTAAAACTTGGTTTCAATTGCTTATGGCCGTAAACTATGTAATTTGATTACTTATCAACGCAGAAACAACTCAGATCAACTCAAAAATATAAAGAGGCTGCTCTTATTAAGTCTCGGAGCTAGAGCTTTATCCTCTACTTACTTCCTTCAGAAACTTCTTTATTAAAACATATTTATACCTGTATGAGAGTTTCCACTTGAATCATTCATTCATTCATCTTCTTCCGCTCATTCCGGTAGCGGGTTGCGGGCCACGCTGGAGCTGATCCCAGCTGTCAACGGGCAAACGGCGGGGTACACCCTGGACGAGTCGCCAGCTCATCGCAGGGCCCACTTGAATCAGACTTTTATTCTGTTTACTTGCACCCTGTTTCCCTCTGAGTGATAAATCAAACGTCCTATGCATTCCAAACAGACCACGATATTCTGTAAATGCATACAGTGCACGTGAACTATAAAGGCGTTAAAAGCAGCAGACGTCTTTGAACATCGCCCTTCTTTACATTCTCCCTGTGACACAACGATCCCCTCCAAGTCTTTACATGTTCTTCCCATCTCTTCCCTGTGGGTGGGGAGGCGTGAGGCTGTATTACATTACCGAAACAAAAACAAACAACAGCAATATTAAACTTTTGCAACCACAATAGAGGGGATAGAAAACAGAGGGTCCTCGACTTCTTATTAATTATGCAAGATTAGTCTAATTATAATTCAGCAAATGAATGTGTGGCAGAAGGTGCGAGGCGACGGGGCTGGGAGATTTGCATGTTAAGTGGGCAGGGGGATGCGGCTAATGCATGCTAATATATGCGTCAATGTCTCGCTTTAATTTCAGCATTTGCAGCTGTGTGCGTCCGAACTGAGAAGGGGGTGAAAAGTTGACTCAATGGGTTTTTGGGAGGGTGGGGCAAAGGTGGGGGTGTCAGTGTATTTGACTGCACATGCATACATGCAATTGTTTGCTTGTGTGTGTGAGGCGTCATATTAAAAGGAATGATAAGAGGAAGTCAACCCATGAGGTCAAGAACACTTAAAAGTGTGCAAAGCCTGAGTTGGACGTAAATAACCCGTTAATTATACATTTCTCTGTGGGAGAAAGAGGTTTGTTGTGTAAGTCAGTGAATGTTTGTGAATGTGAACCAAAAACTGTCCTTAACTGTCATTCTTGTTACTCATAGCAAAGGAGGCAATAAATTGAAACAGAATCGGATTTGAACCCTCTCTCCTGCAGGAAACAAGTCGTGAAGTATGTTTCCTTTCACACTGTACTCATACAGTGCAACGAGATATAAAGAATGACTAAACCAGTCAGCAATGAGCAAAGAACTGGAAAGGAGAGGAAGGGAAGTCACAGATGTGCACTCTTGCATGTTTCCAGAGATTTAGTGCAGCTCTGTGAATTGATGAATTATAATCACTCCCTGCCAACAACAATAGTGACTGTCATCTGACATAGTGCCCCAAATCAATAAATATTAGGATGACAGCTTGAACAGAGCACTAGATGCAAGCCAAGTCCTGTTCAGGAGGGAGGAAGTTGGAGAGTGATTGAAGAATGTCCAGTATAATCTGACAGAATGAAGGAGAGATGAACATTTGATGGGAGGGTTCAAGCTGTGGGGCCAATATGAAGTTCCCCTACAAACAACCTCTCTCCATTAAGATGACTTATACTCCCACAAAGTGGGTGGCGTTGGACTTCTCCCTTTGGCATGAAACCACTGCCCCTATCTGTAGCATTTTCATGTTTCTTCATTAACTGCAACATGTGTTTTCATATGCACTTTCTGTGAGGTGGAATTCTGCTATCAAGGATATATGTTTGCCACACTTGCACCCAAGCCCACCTAATTTCTGAGCTCTTTTTTCTCGTTTTGCCTTGTTTTGCCTCGTGCCATTAGCCTTATTCTTATCTCATCAGTGCTGTGTTCGTCAGAGCTTCTCAGCGTCGCCTGCACCTGTCTTTCTCATATATTTTCCTGCTTTACCAAATCTCTCTCCTCCCTGCAATCCACCAAAGGAATGTGCTCTTGTTGTTGGCTTCTCTTTCCCATTGCTGTCTTAGCCTCTCAGCGTGGGGACTTTGGGATTGCGGCAGAGCAGCGTTGCTATGGCAACGGGCTATGTTGCCGAACTGTGTACACCTGGGATTTGGAGTCTCTCTCCATGTTCTCCCTCACTCCTATTTATTCCACCTTTCTCTCAGGTTCTCTTTGCTGTGGCAGGGGCTATCAGCACTCCCCTGTCCTTCTTTATCTCCGCAGTCTATTATTCTCAAGACTTACCTCCATAATGAGATGTGTGTACTTGAAAATAAAATGTCCGTACCAGCCTGTGCCTCACTCACTATGTTCTTTTTTCCACCTCCTCATTTCTGTTTTTCTGGGTTTGTCTGTACTTCATTTCCCTCTCCATTCCCATGAGGGGGTTCAAATATGGCATTGTGGGATATCACGGTCCCTTGAGTCCCCTGGCATACATCACTGTCTATAGTTTACTTTGAAAAACAACAGAGCATTGGACTGTTCTTCAAATTCTCATCATTTGATATTACTGTGTAATACCATTGAATTTAATAATATACTAAAACACAGTGACTGAAGTCAGAGTTGTAATCGTTAACAGCACATACAGCACACAGACAGACTACTGACATGTAATGAATATCACTTCTGTGTGTGTTTGTGGGTAATGAAAATGTATATATTCATGTTATGTTCATGTCACTAGTTTCTGATGTACAAATGTGTCCTCTTATTTACCTTTACAGGTTCTTCCTGAAGTTTTTCCTGAAATGCAACCAGAATTGCCTGAAGACAGCAGGAAACCCGAGGGATATGAGGAGATTTCAGGTACGAATAGAAGAAGATGCAAGTGCAGGCAAAAACAGGGAATCTGAATACATGTGGAACCGAATACAACTTTTGAAAGAAAAGCATGTTTTCATAGTCATACACAGCCAACATTCTTTATGATTTCCCCTGCAAATGTGGTTTTAGAGCAATTCTTCTCTTCTCTTCTTAACGAGAGACTTTGACAGTGGAAAAGTATTTCAGTGTTTTTTCTGTGCATTTTCAGTTTCCATCCAAGATGGATTAGAATTGAAATCAATAAAGAGAGATGTAAAGACAAAAGAAATGTGGGGGACGTTGTGGTAGGGAGCAGGAAATAGGCTGAGGTGTTTCAGGAAGTTGTCAAGAATTGAGTGATTGGCTCCAGATGGAGGAGGTCACACTCTGTGACCCAGGAAGTGGTCACAGGGGACACCCCTGCCGCACTTCCACTGCCGTCTTTCAGCACCGGCGGCCCCTGTCTGGCGTTTCTTTCCTCCTAGATAGCCCAGTCCCCTTTCCTTCTCTGTGCTCGCTGTCATCCACCATGTTTGCTTTAACTTCTGCGATGTGGCACATGCTGAGAAGTTATGAGCACACAGACACATCTCATCTCAGGGTTCAAAGGTGATCAGAGCTCGACAGGAGTCAGTGGTTTGATCAGTAATTTACAATTATTTTTCTTTAGGTTATTAATCTTCCTTTCAGCCACATACCATTTCATCGGTGTTATTATCCTTCATCTGCAATATTTGTTTATTTCAAAACAAAAGTCTGTTTTTTTTATTCATACATAAAACATCGTTGCAGCGATATTTACTTGGAAAATAACTTTGTGAGCAATTTCAATATCACTTCACCACCCATGAAAAAAAAGAGGAAAAAAAACATGAAGTCTCTTCTCATTAGTCATATATGTGTCATCCAGGTGCAGCAGATGTGGAGAGAAACATGCTGTAGCCAAATCAAATTAGGGCCACCATATATCACCCACTACCAGCAAAGATGGGAGACTGGGAGATTTGGTCCATATGCTTATTGTCATTGAAGGATCACGAAGGGCTTAGTGCATGAAGTATGAATCACAACGTTTGGGGAAATGGAGATGCCATATGGAGACCTAATGCAGG
Source organism: Aeoliscus strigatus (assembly GCA_901007665.1). Taxonomy (NCBI): domain Eukaryota; kingdom Metazoa; phylum Chordata; class Actinopteri; order Syngnathiformes; family Centriscidae; genus Aeoliscus; species Aeoliscus strigatus. The sequence continues at coordinate 22,847 of CAAKHB010007709.1, forward strand.
AGAGTAGAGGGCCACCAGCAGTGTCATCACCAGAATGTACACACATCAGTGTCCCAGTAATGTCACATTACCTATTGAGAAGTATTGCAGCGTATGCCGAAAACTAATTGTCACTCTGGGATTTTGCAGCTGTAACCAGAGATTGTGACTCCCAGCAGGCTGTATCAGTCATGCACATAACACCCTCCCTTCTCTCGCAGGTGGTCCTGTCCAGCACAGTGAGTGTAGACGGCCACATCCTGGCAGTTTCTGACAACATGTTTGTCCACAACAACTCAAAACACGGCAGAAGAGCTCGCAGACTGGAGCCGGGCGAGTCAGTTGAGAACTCGATGGAGTATGGTACGACACAGACACAACATGAATGCATAACGACACCCACCATTTTCATGATTTTATGTGACGACTTCATCATGTAGAAACAAAATACAGTTCATAAAAGCACAATGTTGTTGAGCTCCCAATTGTCAGTACGTAACGACCGTGATACATCAAACTGGGATGATACTGAAGCCATTAACCAAGATAATTAGTATAACAATTACGTATGTTTGCATGAAATCTTTACATTTAGACCCCAAAACAACAGTAGGCACGTCGAGGAAATGGGGTGTGTGGATCCACTGGGTAATCAAAATGACAAAGAAGAGATCCACAAGATCCATAAGACAATGCCATATGACTTCTGCAATAAAATACCTAAAAGTAAATCCTGTGACAAATATCATCAAATATGGTCAGTTTAGGTATCACTTCTGCTTCTGCTGAAAAATCTCTGCTGTGTTTGTCTGATGGTGTCCTCCATCACTGTACCCTGATTTTACCCTGATTTTACCCTGATCACGTTCATGTTGTGTGACTACCTGACCTGGTTCTACAGAAACATTTATGCCCTTTATGGTGTTGGTGGAGCCTTCACAATCAATGTCAACAGTTTTAGATATTACTTAATAATACGACATGGAATTCTTTTTTCTTTTGGTCCAAGCATCCAAGCATATGTTCTGATACACACAAGACATACATTCTGTCCTGTGTGGTTCCTGCTGTGATAAAATCCACACAGAAATCCATGAAGTAAGTCTTGCTTTGCTCTTGTTTCTAGCGACCCCATGTATCAAGGCCATCAGTCCCAGTGAGGGCTGGACTACTGGTGGGGCCATGGTCATTGTTATTGGGGAGAACTTCTTTGACGGGCTGCAGGTGGTGTTTGGCAGCATGCTGGTGTGGAGTGAGGTATGAATCATGCTCAAAACTTATCACAATGAGTTTTTTAGTTCATTCCCAGAGGTAAATTCCTTCAAGAATAATTCCGGTGGGACTCAAACACAACCTCGGAATCAACTTCTCCAGTATTTTGCCGATGTTTGTCTGTTATTGAAATGATTTGTATTGGTTTATCCAAGTTGGCTTTGGTTTATCTTTTTTAAGTACTTTTTTCATTAGTCTATGAATTTACAAAGTGAGGGCAAAGTAATTGCCTGTTGACATGATGTTTATGTGTTTTCCTCAGCTAATCACGCCACACGCCATCCGTGTCCAGACACCCCCACGTCACATCCCTGGAGTCGTGGAGGTCACGCTGTCTTATAAATCGAAACAGTTCTGCAAGGGAGCACCAGGCCGCTTCATCTACACAGGTGACTGCTGACCAGATGCGTAGTCGTAGCGTCACCAACAACTGGAGGCATTTTCATCATGAACCGTTTCACAGCCCATGACTGTAGTTTGAATGTGTACATGTTTTATCTCATTTCAGCCCTGAACGAGCCAACTATAGACTATGGTTTTCAACGTCTTCAGAAGGTCATTCCACGACATCCTGGTGACCCAGAGAAACTAGCCAAGGTAGGAGAATCTTACATGACAGCACGCCTTGTAATTTATCACACTGTCATGAGTATGCACTGAAGATGATAATTTGGTAAGTAAGCGTGCAAACAAATATCAATCCATTAAAATACCACAATATTTCACGGTGCAATGTGGTACCTAGAAGTAGTCATAATCAATATTTTGACACAGTGGTTTTGCCAAGTATTTAACTCACTGACCACTAGTTGGCAGCACTCATTCACTCTCATGAAAAAGGAATTTCATAGCAGTTATATTCCAATGTATCCCAATATATTATTTCATATCATTTCATCATCCCATCATGAGGACAGGTATCATATCATCAAATTATTACCGAAACGACCCCTAGTAATAAGTTATGTCCCTCGCAGGAAATCCTCCTGAAGAGAGCAGCAGATCTGGTGGAGGCCCTGTATGGAAATCCACACAGTAATCAGGTGAGCAGCAGAAACTTTTGTCTTATCACTTATCCCACTGCTGCTGAGACTATCTCATGATTTTATTATTTTCCAGGCAGCAATTAATTGCCATTTCATCTGAGACAGGAGTTCATTTAATTAGTTTACAGATGGGTAATCGATCATACTTATACATGTCATAATATCATCATTCATGTAATAGGAAATGCTTTGTAAGACTTTCCTGTGGTGACACCTTAGGTTCTTGTTATCAGAGAACAAAATCTCTAATATTAGCTGTAGAATATTTTGGACTTCTTTAACATTCCTTGAATTCAACAACACTGAAGACCAGTTGGTAATTTTGTAAATAATAATAATAATAAATTGACGTTATTTGTGTGTCTGTCACTTGGCTAAAACAAGCAAGATTACCCTTAGGCTGTACATTCCCAGCATCACTAACCGTTGCATTGCCGTACCTTCTGTAGGACATGCTGCTAAAACGTGCAGCCGACATTGCTGAAGCTCTCTACAGTGTTCCACGCCCACACAGTCAGCTGCAGGCGCTGCCCAGTTCGCCAGCACACGGCAGTGTCATGGGCTTGGGCTCTTATCCTTCTCAGTTGGGTGTCAGCATTGGAGAGCAGAGCAGCCAAGGTGAGCAGAATGAGTCCCAAGTTGTACACAACCTTTCTTCTAATGACGCTCGTAGAAGAGTTGACCTGACATTTACATTCTATCACCAGGTTACATTCGAAACTCCAGCAGCTTGTCCCCGCGGGGCTATCCCTCAGCTTCGACCCCACAGCAGTCTGGCTACGGGGGCAGTGGTGGGATGACCGGAGGCTATGGGACAGTACCCATGACTAGTCTCGGAGTTCCTGGCTCTCCTGGTTTCGGCAGCGGCTCCCCCACAGGCTCTCCCTACAGTAAGACTTGACGTGCTTTCCAGACGACACAGGAAACTCCGTTGTGAAAATCAAGACACTGATTGTTGCCCTCTCCTCCACAGTAATGCCCTCAAGCCCAACCATACCAGGGAGCTCCAGCTCTTCGTCATCTCTCTTGCCTTTCTCCTCCTTCCCCTCTGCTGCTAAACAGAAGAGTGCATTTGCTCCCGTCCTCAGGCCCCAAGGCTCTCCCTCCCCTGCCTGCCCTGCCTCAGGGGGGAACAGCTTCAGAGGTAGCCATCCAACTCACTATCTGACCCCGCTCTCTGAACTTACGAATGCTGTCTAACCCCCAGTACTAACCACAAAAGAGCTTTGACTCACAGAAAGTTGCTGGATGTACAGTGCATTAATGCAAGACCTCACTGATTAGAATCATAGATTTTGCATATTTCTTTCTCTCCAGCGATGACGGGCCTGGTTGTTCCCCCGATGTAGCAAAGCACCCATCCCAATCTACCCCAGACCACTGCTTCACTTAGCCCCTCCTTGGCACTAAGGGGGCAGGGAGATTGGAAATTTGATCAATTTTCTTTCCATTTCTAACTTTACTCCCTGAGCCCACCCAGCCATTTCTTTCATTCAAAGTCCCTTTTCATCCAGGTGGATGGACAGGATGAGGTATGAAAATTTCCAAAGACCAGCCCTCTATTCAAGAGGCAGCAGAGATTACTTCACCCATGACTACAGACAGACAATGCTCCTTAGCAAATGGCACCAGACTGGACCATACACCACTGCTGGGGTTTCGATGGACAACTGGTCCCAAATCTCTCCTCAAGCTTCAGAAATACGTGTGGTTGCCTCTGACTTACTGTCCCATACAGTGTCTGATTCCTCCATCCCCTGTCAAACCTTTGCCAGAGACATGTGGGGGTGCTGGAAATAGTTGGATGATGGAGAGCTCTGATATGATGCTACAGGGTGCTAGTTGTCTGTGTATGGACACCTTATACAGCATGTGTGTGCACTGTCTGTGAGTTAGCAAGAGGTTTTTGTAGTAGACTTTTTGAAAACAATTTACATTCCAGAAAAATAGACCCTTTATTTTTTGTTTGATTTCTACGGTTTTACAAAGGAGAATTCTTTGTCTCAAGGGTTATTACTAAAGGAATTCATATATTGATTTATTTAAGAACAAACAATTTAACTTATTATAGTTAGTGTAGGGAATAATATAAATGTGTTTTTATAAAATGGTTTCTTTTTCTTCAACTGTCAAGGAAAGTAAAGATTTCTCAAAATAACATCGCAATTGATTGAACAAGTGGATTTCAACACATATTTGAAATAAAGTGTCCTCGGTTTGAAAGCTCTTGCAAAAGAAAACGTTACACTCACAGATGAACAAGGTTATTGTTCTTCTGTCATTTTTAATATCATATGTAATGCATGTTTTGTCACACGACATACCCTGTTATCATTTCATTCCACAGTGCAGATATGACACGTATTTTCCACCCCATTTTAAATGTTTCTGCAGAGCACAGGATAGTCACTATGCAGTACAGTGAATGAAAGCACAATAGTAGATAACAGGAGATCTGTTGGTGTTCACCAACCCAGAGCTGTTTTTAGTCATCGATTTAAAAACACAAACACAAACTTCATTCTCAGGATGTGAACACAGAAAACAGTAGATGCCATGTCTTTGTTTTTAAAGTTTGTTTTAACTTTATTTATTTAAAAATGATTAGCGATTTTATTATTATGTTTTATGAAGCCATCTTTCTTTGAAACAGTACAAAAATGGTGCAAATGTGATTTGTATAACCCAAGGTGTAATTATATTTTGTGCTCCAAATAAAACAAAGAAGGAAAAAAAAAAACATGTCCCTAGTTTTGGTTTTAATTGCATTTGCGCTGATATTGACATGATATGACAGAACTGTAGTAGTCTAACACATGCTGCTCATATTTCAAAATGTCTTGAACACCAAGGTCTCCCTCCATCTGCATCCGTTTGTGCAAGATCTATTTTTAACTGTGTCCATCACCTGTGTGCACATGCAGCTTGATTTGCTGTGTTGTATACATAGCTGATGAGCCGCAGCATCTTAATTGTGATGTGAGCGCTAAAGACTGAGTAGAGCATGTCAAGATAAACAACCCCCCCCCCCCCCCCCC
>CAAKHB010007709.1:29414-50356 GCA_901007665.1 Aeoliscus strigatus
GAATAAATACAGTGCAACCCTTTCTTCTCATTTAAGCTCGCTTATTAGACAGTGCGACAGAGTGCTTGACAGGGGTGGCCCACGGTTTTTGTCAGAAAAGATTGGTAGATTGGCTTCCACACGCACAGCCGGTGTCCTTTGACTTTGGCCCGTCAGTAAAACCTGCATTGTTGCCCATTAGACCATTGGACCCCGATTCCTTTTTTCCCCCGGAATGAATTCCCAACCCCTCCTGCCATTCCCCAGGGTGTCAGTAGAGTGGGGCAGCAGATGGGACAGACACAGAGCTGCCCCATGAGACCATACACCCCCGACAAAACACACATACATAAACACACACACACACACACACAAACACGTATAGGTGCACACGCTCAGACATGGATGCATGCACATATGCATAAGCACAGCACACACACACATACACACACATCACCACAGTAGCAACACATAACTTCCCTGCCCCCAGACGCAAACCTCATCTGTCAGCCTCCTTCTTTTGTCCAGAGTGTGTTCTGTAAACGCAGAGAGACGTCTCTGTCCCTGCCTCTCAATCTGTGCTCTGTGTACCTACAGTATGTGTGTGAGTGTGAGTTTGTGAGAGAGAGAGACACATTGGGAGATGGGTGTCAGTCCGATGATGAACTACAATCTGAACAGCAATTACTATAACAACAACAATAACAACAATGATAAGTAAATCTGATTATGTAGTGTTTTAAAGGAAATCAAACATGCTTCATACTAATTACAATACAAGCAAATTTAACAAAAGGTAAAACAAAGTTTTACTGAATAGCAGTGAATAAACATTATTTCATCAGTTAAGACTTTTTGAACATATAAAAAACAGCAGTTAAAAATGCGCCCAACCTCTTAGTAATCATTTATTTTGTTGTTTGACCGAAACAAAATCAAGTTTTCTTTTTTATAAGCACATATTGCCCAAATCCATCAAAGTAAACTGATGTAAAGTCATAATCTGATGCACAGCAAACAGAACTGGAACTATGTGCTTGTTTGCTTGTTGCAACATTCAGCTCCTGGAGGCACTTCCATAAAATACAGCCAGGGTTTGTGAAATAAAAGCAATTGGAATTGTGGCGGTTACAAGATCCGCTCAATGTCACTGATGATTGCTTGAAGTAAACAAAGAAAAACACCAGAACACCAGTAACCAGAAATGTGCAGAATGAACAACGCACACAACACTTAAGTCGGTTCTGTGTTGCCGATGCGTTTTGATAATGTATTGTCTCAATGTCTTCTGGAGGACAATGATTGTTGATTGATTGAATTCATGTTACAACAGATTGACTACATTCAGTTCATCATGTTACAGTATACAAAAGTACTAACGACATCTCAGTACATTCTACTCACGTACACATCTAAATGTGCATTTAAGTTGCACCGTTCAACACAGCAGACCAACCTGCTCACCAGAAACGATTCAGAAAGTTGCGGGTGGAACCAAGGATCGAATCAATGAGCGTCCGATTACTGTGGATGGGTCATGCTGCCAGTGTGACAATAATTGAACAAATGCTTTTACATCTGTATTTACAAATGTATAATTAAACCAGGTAAATGAGCAGTGGGACCAACAGGATCAGACAGCATTCGAATATTCTGCCGTTTAGGCTGATCTAAAAGAAAAGAGGAGCAGTCTCCAAAATTGAGTGTTAAGTTTTGGTGTTGTTGGAGATCCTTTAGTTTAAGATAACAAATGGACCCTTTAGCTAATTAGACTTTCTATTTGAACTCGGTAAACAACTATTAGTGTACTAATCAAATGTGATTTTTTTCTTAACAAATCAGATGTCTTCTTTGTTAATAAAATATTGTAGGTTTTTGTTGAACGTTACATTTTATGACCAGTGTCCTCCTCTGGGTAATATTTACAATTAGCAAGATTAGACGAGTGGGGATGTAATTTAGGCTGAAAATGTGCTCTAGCTGCTGGTGCGTACAGCAGTGTGGGTGAAGAGGCCTCGCTCTTGTGATTAATTACAGGCAGGCTGTGTGACAGAGGTGAGAGCTCTGCTAGTTCTGTCTGCAGCCAACATGGAGGGAAAGCCAGCCTGGCTAATTGACCCGGCCTCTGCAAGGCCATCCATCAGTGGCCCCGCAAGAAACACATTATTCAGAAGTAAGTTAGTTAACCAACTCGCGCCGCACCATTCATTAATGGCACTAGCTTCTGTCCTGTCTGTCTCCACACCATGTCCAGAAACAAGACTCAAACTCAATTAACACAGTCTCACTGTATTTTCTAGATTGATAGCTAGATACAGTAAGGTGATCTGCCCAATCATTATTTGTTTACCGAAATTCTCCTAAAAGTTTGAGGAATACGCTCGTTGTGTTTTTCTTCTGAAACAACTTGAAATGCACTGGGTATAAATACATATAATAAAAACTGATTCTTTCTTTTGTGTGAATAATACATTAATTCAAGAAACCGTTCTTTCCTACTCCATTGTGGAAAAGACACATTTACAACAAACTAACCCAAGAATGTCTCTGTGTTACCTGTTACATTGTCTATTTTGACCTATAGTTTGTGAACCCATATGGGATCCGAGGAGTCTGGGTGTTGTGGTTTAAGATTTTTTAAAAAACCCCATTGAGTTACAGTCTCTGCTCTTACACCTGGTGCAGGCCAACATGTGCTTTCACTCACATTCTCCAGGAATCATCCCTCCAGATCTTTTTGACATGAGGGGAGACACTAAGCACGCACAGGATAACAGATCCACAGTGAATGTTTGGGTGTGAACAGAAGTGATTTCTCATCCTCGGAGGATGACTTGTCATCGTGTCGCCCTCCCAGTGTGTGTTACAGAGGCAGAGAGTGATTGCATTTGGGCCACATCTAGTCGTTATAAGTGACCCTTGTGATGAAACTATCCCTCTGCTCATGCGTCTACATGGTTTACAGAGTGTGCATGATGGGATTTTACGTTTCTTCCCCCCAGCTCCAAAAGGATGTGAGGCCTCAAAATACTTAACTATGACATTATCTGTGAAGAAGAACCTTTAAGAGTCCTATTCTTTCAAACTTTTTGAAAAATGTTCCTATGGGTATGAGGCAGCCTCACAACGCCACCCACCTGTGGGGAAGACAAGTGTCAAGTCATGTACCTTTTCATCATTTTTTGCACTAAAAAGAAGCAGGGTGACAGCATTCTACTGCTGTAGCTTGAAGCTTTATTTGTGTGTGTGTGTGTGTGTGTGTGCGTGTGTGTCTGTTGCATTCAGTGTGACGACAAACAACCATTTTATGGATGTTGCTTCCTCTGTATACCAACATGCATAAATATGCAGGGGGATATCTAATCAAATAAATCCATTCATTAGAAGAGCTTCTGGTATTTCTGCTTTTGCATTAATTACATACTCATTAGCATATCAATCAGAGAAATCAGAGATCATGTAATTAAGGTTTAACCAAAGGCACCTGCTGCCTCAGAGCTGCGCTGCGGTTTGTGTGCTTGTGCGTCAGTCCTAATCTAATCTCTGGCCTTTGACAGGACTCCTCCTCATCAATCCTGGGCTGTCACAATTCAGTTTTTTTTTTTTGTTGTTTATGTTTTTGTTTATAGGGGTGGAATTGCATTCTGTGAAACGTTGTCATGGTGATCCGATTGATTGGCAGGGATGCCTGATTAGAAAGGAAGAATAGGTGACAGGTGGAAGTAGGCGGGCTGTACAATGAAAGGAACAGATTGGGACAAAGTGTGGACTTGCCGGGTGTCAGGAGAGGAGTCACTGGCTGGTTTGGCTCTGGTTACACCTTGTAAAAGATAAACAGTAATTACTCCAACGGGCAGCAGAGGCTCTGGTACCCTAGGCTTTTAGGGTTTGAAACAATCACCAGATGTCCTCATATTTGGTTTTAATGCAATTAACCATAATTGAATCTGAGGTTCAGCGTAGTGACAGACTTGCAGCAAGTTTCAGCTGTTTCATACCTGATAACAAGATGGGATTTAAAAGTGGGATGGAATAATTCTTTTAATGAAGGGACAGAGGAAACCATGTGTAAAGGTATCTATGGTAGAAAAATACACAGAGGAAAAGAGAGGAGAAGAGCGAAGCGATGAGGAATGGGAGCAGGGAGAGGAAGGGAATGGGACTCTGGGGAACGAGTCTCAACGGTTTGTGGTGACAGCCTCTGGCCTCTGGCCTCCTCCCCTCCTCTTCCTGTTCCTCTTCCTTTCTTCTCTCGTTTCTCCTTCTTTTGGAAAGTCTGTCTCCAACGCTATGAATTATTATTGTTATTATTATTATTAATAATTATATTATGGATACAAACTAAAGCTAAATCCCATCACCCAGCATTCATTCGTTTTGCCAACTCTGGTCTGTTATTGTTATGATATTAGATCTGCTGCATTTCTATGGACTAAAAATTATCAATAAATGACATCAACAAGTCCTTGAGAAGTGCAGATAAGGGCTGGACTATCTTTATGTCCTTAACACCCAAGAAGGGTGGTGATTGGCAGCCTCCAGTTACGTGTCATGCTGCCCCCTGCAGTATATCAGTGTTCACTGCAGGTAGGAAGCAGAGGATGGGAAAACAACCCCATGCATTGGTAAAGGAGTGTTTGCTTTTCTGTCACTGTATTGGCTCAGACCGATGGATTGTTACAGCCATTTTACAAACTGCCGTACATATCTAAAGAAACATAAATACTCAGAAGTTCCAGATGGTTCAAAAACAGGTCGTGTGTTTCTCTTCACATCTGGAATTGTTTTAAATGATTCATTTCATCGTTAGTTAGTCTGTTGATTACATTCCAAATACAGAGATTTGATTTGGTCTTTCAGAAAATGTTTGTGATGTTCAACACTAAAATATCCACAGATAGAGAAAATCAAATGTGATTTAAATATTTTACTGGATAAAATATGCTCGAATATATTATAAAAGTATGAATACAAAGGCCGATTTTAATGATATAACGAATAATGGATTGGATTGGATACTGGATGCGTAACAAAATATTCCAGAAGGTTCTAAGAAAAGGCTTAGCCTAATCTGAACTACAGGACGAAAATGAAATGACCAATGGCCTTAAAAGTGAAGCTATTTGTTATGGCAACTCTTGACGGGGGTGGATGGATGAGGCTTTAATCCACGGGTTTACCTGGGCTCAAGCCCAGGGGCCCACCGAGTTCACGGGCCACTGTGGGGTCACGATGACGTCTGGTCGGGGGTTGCGTCAATCCTTCTGGACGCACGTTGTCACTGCTGATTGGTCCAAATTACAGGTGGCCCCCGTGCGCTGTGGGGTGTGTCCCTCTGCGTGACATCTGTACGATGTGGGAGGGACAAGTCGGAGGGCGCTGCCCACCAAAGAAAAACATGGTTCATGAGAAGCAATTTTGGGGGGAAAGAACTCAACTGGAGAACATTCTGAAGTTCAGAATTCTTTAAAGGTGCGGCTGCTGAAGATGACCACCCACCGGAGGGAGCAGACGTGTCGGGGGGAGGAGAAGGGGGACCGCCCGAAGTGTCGAGGTGAGCCCCGGGGAGAGGACCAGGTAGCGGGAGACGAGTCCAAAGCCCCAGCCCCAGCCCCAGGGTGAAACATCAGAGGGAACTATCCCTCCGAGGGACTCTGAATTCCTCTGCACTTCAAATGTGATGGTTGTTTTTCTGGGCATATACACTGCAGCGCCACTAGATGTCAGAAGTGAATAAGCTAAATGTCCCTCAGCTGATTTATTGTGGCGCACAGAGAATCATACTTGGATCTACAACTTCATCTTTAGAGTGTGTGAAAGGAAGCTCAGATAGCTGTCGAGTTGTTTCTGCTAGGATTCCACTTTCTTCTTGTCAGTGTTTACGTCGTTTCCAGAGTGTTAGTGTCAGCATAGTAAAGGACTCAGTCGTACATCACCAGCTGTCATCAGTACACACCAGATTCTCGTCTGTGGAATAAATTCTCTGAGAGTTAACTCAGTTTCAAGTGAGTCCATCCACTGTAGGGCAGAGTTGAAGTTCCTCCTTTTTGGGAGTTGAATTTGAAATACAAATTACAGATCTAATTAAGTTGCAGTAGCATTAGCAATACATGCAACAACGTACACGTATTAGAATTTCAAGCATGACTTGATTGCATTAAATGTGAGGTGGTTTGCTAGCATTAACAAAAACAACTAACTGTCAATATCATCCAGGAAAACGACATGACACGACACAGTCTTTCCCCAGCTTTATTTATAGTTTGACTACTCCTCCTTCTCATCACTGACACTGGTTTTACACAGACAAACATTCATTAATGTGTGTGACCCATCAGAGAATATTGCTTTATTAACAACTACCTTAGGTAAACCAATGAAGCTAGTTATTAGTACTTGGGCTTTTTGCTTGACCAGTGACCCTTTAAAGCACACTTTGGTCAGCAAATTGAGGTGTAACTCACGTTCTGTTGCTGGAAGAAATCCTGCTTCTCCCTCAGGGCATGCTCACACTGTGTAGCTGTAGCTTTACCTCTACTTGACTCTGGTGATGTTCTGTATATGTCTGTCCCAGCCAAATGTCTGCAGTCTTTGAACCCTGTCGACCACGATGTCTGAGGAAGAACAACCATTATGTCCACTACTTACCTCTTCCTTGTGTTCGGACTGAATTTAGTTTTTCTGCCCCCTCTACTTGGAATACTCTCCAAATTGAACTAAAATCATCTGAATTAATTTCACTTAAAGCTTTTCACTCCTCCTTATTCAAAGAACATTGTAATTTGAATGTTTTTAATTATTACTGTGATTGCAACAGCTGCATTTTACAATATCAAGTGATTGTCATGGCTACACCATTATTTAAACTTACTGTATTGCTATTTTGCCTTGTTGTTTGTCTTTTAACTTGTGTTGTCTATTGTGACACAAGTTGTTGACCTCTTGGCCAGGTCGTCCTTGTGAATGAGTGAGTAGCAGTCTTCTCTATATACTTTTCCCCAGGACACAGAGCTACAGATCAGATTTGCCCTCTAGGTGAGGTGGCAGCATGCCTGAGCCTCAGCACACTGTGGACGTGAAGGTTTGTTACCTGCCATATGGCTCACTCTCCCAATCAGTGCGCTCCGTGCTGCCTCTGCATCCAACAAGAGTGAGAGAGACACAGAAAGGAATAGGAACAGAATTGAATAACTGACAAAGTTATGATGGATTCGAAAAGCATTTTTGGACGTTTTGGAACAGACATTGACTTGTCCAATCAAAAAAAACTAATATTATTAGTTGTGTCTCTCAGTATAGATTTAAAAATGTGGTGAATCACAGTCAGAAATTGGTTGATTCCGTAAGTTGTTTTGTGTCATTAGGTGATATTATCTTGCTGAAGCTGAGATGTGGTTTAAATTTGACAATGTATGTGCAGGTGCATGTTAATTTCATTAACAGTGAAGCTATCATACATTTTACACTTTACACTTCACTTTACACTTTACACTTCAATATTTTGATATTTCAAGCCTTGTTTTTGTTCTGATTTTGAAAGAGGAAAAACAAGCCCAGGTTGCTTTAAATAGGTTGGCATCTCTCATCTCCCCCTTGACAATACCCCAAAGATTTTCTAAAAGGTTCAGGTCAGGCACGTTTGCTGGCCAATCACGATGAACTGTGCTGCAGTTAGTTTGACTAACCCCAGGTGGCTGTGTTGTCCTCTGCTGCTGCTACGTGTGATGCATGTCGTCAGCAGTCATGTTTGTTTGTCTGTGAAACCAGTTGCTCTAATCCTTATATTGGTGTTTGATGAAATCAATCCATATAATTTATGCCATGTTGAATGTAATCAACACATGTTGTTGCAGTTTGCCTGATACATCAATGGAGGGTGCTGTCTGATCTCTGCTGTTCACGTTCTGTTGCCTTTTCAATTGATCTCCTGTGATGACCGAGGATAATCTGTCTCACGTGGTTAAAAAGGCAGAATTATGCTTTGATCCAGTCGAAATCACAAAATGGCCAATCCACATTGTAGCAGCAAAAATCCAGCCAGGGTTTTTGTTCAACTCATCATCTCATTTTTGCCTGGTAGTGACTAACAGTGCTGCTGAAATAACTCAGCTAAAAGCCACAGTTGATGCTGGTGCAGAGGCCAACACGGCAAAAACTGTATCTCACTGTGGATTTCTGCCAGCTTTCACACTGGAGAGTTTCACTTTTAGAAATGTTGAGGTGGATTGGACATGAGCAGCATAGTAAACACTTGTCTGTATCCGTACGAGAGCCTGCTGCTGCTCTTTGAATACAAGTGATACAAAACAGATTCATCACAATCAGCAAAGTCATCAGTACAACCAACTGTGATTCAGTAAAACATTAGTCTCAGGAATATTCTCCAGAGCTGTCAGTCCATGTGATCTGTCCCTGATGAGATGGATGACTAAATTAGACAAGGAAATGAGCATTGTTTCCCTGGAGTTCCACCTGTGTCAGTGGTGTAGATTAATGCTAAACTGACATTTACTTTTCTGCAATAACTGTCTTTTTTCCTCCTGGTTCCTCCTCACTTGTCAAAGCACGCTGGAATTCACTGAATCTGGTTACACTTACACTTACAAAGTTACAGGACTAATCATTAGCGTTTAAATCCAGAAGATTTGATGGTAAAGACCATAACGAACTATGGGCTGTTTCCAATCAGCGTCCTCTGTTGTAAGTTTACATCTGATTGCATGATGGTGTGTGTGATGTGTTTGACTCTGTCCTGTCCCCGTCACTGTTTCTGAGGGGCATTGGAGCAGCTAATGTCCTTGCAGGTTCTGGCCGTCACTCTGAAGAGAGCTTGGCCAGTAGTTGCATGTTCCTTTCTCCCACCCTTTCCACTCAACCTGCCCCTTTGTGTTCAAAGCAGGGCCACCCCAGGGGCATTCTGTACACTGGGTGCAATGAGAGAGGCTTACATTGCTTTTTCATCTCAATGCTTGTGTATGCATAAATACTGTAAGTAAAAACAAATCCATTTTACGTTTACAGGCTTTATAGGCTCAATAATTATCAGCCTTTTATAACTTATATAGATAAGAATGTAATAAATAGACCACTTGAGTACTTTGTAACAGATTTGACTTTTAATTTAATAAAGTTTTTTGTCAGACAATTTTATTTTCCTGTGCAAAAAGGCCAGTAATATAATATACATGTATAATATAATAGATACAACATTTCTAAATTGCTCTGTTGTTTAGTCTGCTGAGAGACTGTATATATGTCAATATTTTATGTCTGTGGGACGCTCTCTGGTCCACAGAGTCACTCCAGGTTCATCCACAGATGATCCAGACACCATAAGTGGTCCCATTGGTTGTGTTAAAATCCAATGTAAAACTGCACCTCCATTAGCTGGGCAGGAGTACAGCTTAACTAGACCAATTCAGATGGCTAAGCAAAAATCTCCTTATTACCAGTGCAGCCAGTCCCAGTGGTGATTCATCCGGAACATTTCCCAGGGGTTCGATATTGTGATGGATCTCTTGCCACAGAGCTGTCAGCCCATCAGTATTTGTGTTTGTTTGTGTCATAGCTCGGCAATATGAGCAAGTGATTTGTGTGGTAGCATAGAAGACAGAAGCTCACCAGTCCAATTCATTAGTATGCTGCAGTATGGAGCTGCTATCGGATCAGGGGAAGCCTTGGAAGGAGACCAGAGGAAAAGACAGAAAAAGAGGGAGACACAAGTACAGTGAATTGGAGACAAGAGGGGAAGGACGAAGAACCATTTTCACAGTTGACTGTTAAATAATACAAATTCATATCCATTTCAGTCAAATTGTGTTGAATGTACACTGACATCCATTCAGCTATCAATATAACAGTAACAATATAACAAACAAGAACAAAAAATGAGAGGAAAAGAAGAAAGACTGAGGCGATTTCCTAATGTAGCCAATAGTGTGTGTGTGTGTGTGTGTTTGTGTGCGCGCGCAAGCAATGAAGCACATGTGTTGGCATGTGTGAAATGTGTGTGTCCACAGTATCAGAGTGAACTGTACGTGTGATGTATAGTGAGCTGGGCAAAGAGAGATGTAAACGGATCTTTTTTTTTGCCTGCGTCAGCAGTATCACATTGGGGAGGGGGAGGGGCAGCCAGAGGAAGGGGAGAGCATGGAGAGAGAGAGAGAGAGACGGAGACGCAGAGCGATGCTTGTAAACAGGTGCTGGCTCCATCAACACCTTGCGTCCTATGTTTTCTCTACACACACGTCCACATGCATCCTATACGTACGTGTGCTACACTGATATCTAATGTCTGACAGTCATGTATCTTTTACTGTAAGTACCAGGCATCGGGGTACGACAGGGAAGGGAAGACAGGAAACCGCAGCTTCTGGTGCTGTTGTGGAGTATTTAGCATACTTTACAAAAAACGTCAGGGAGACACACAGCTCTTCTCTAATATGCAAAAGCACACTGCACCAATATCCTTGCACGGGTACCGATCCTGTCTGCTGCAGCGCTTGAGCAGTGGAGGGAGGGTTTGTGGGGGGGCACTGTGTGTGTGTGTGTAGGGGGGGTGTTAAGATGTAAAAGCCATTTTTTCCTCTTCATGTATGTTTTAGGTTTTTATTTCCTCTGGTAGCTGGGTGTGTGTGCGAGTGACGCCGTGATTGGCTGCAGGTTCCCTGTGCAGTCTAGTTCTCCTCCACAGATGGACACACAGCAGGACTATTAGAAGCTGAGAAATGTAATACAGGAAAAGGAAACAAAATCAATGTAACGTGAGGAGGAAGAGGTGTCTGATTTAAAGCTGCTCAGGCTATTCCTCAACTGACTGACTATTCATCCCTTTTTAATCCCTGTTGATGGGTGGGCTGGGGCGTCGTAACCCAAAGCAGAGGAGGTAAGAGAGAGAGAGGGTCCGGAAAAGAAAAACAAGCAAAAAGAAGCAAAACCTCTCTGGATATCTTACTCCTGTACACAGAAAGATGTACACCGGGGAGGACAGGAGAAAACATTTGAACGAGGGAACTGTACATGAACGATAGAGCAAGGGAGGGAGAGAGAGAGAGAGAGTGCTGCGCTGCAGTAGCATCCCACAGCAGACGGCTGAGGACTGCCAGTGTGTGTGACTGCACTGCTGAAGAGGAGCGGGAGGCAGAGGGGGAGCTCGCTCTAAGACCTTGCAGGGTAGAGGAACACACAGGAGCAGTGGCAGCACCTCTGTTGCCGTGCATCAGGTAGAAAAGTCCCAGTGCCGTCGCCCAGCAGGTCACCGCTGTAGGATCTGGACCGGCCAACGCCACCCAAGCCCCCACCAACGACATGGCACAGGCAGCCAAACACCTTCGCAAAAACAAGGATTTAGAAGCCCAGGCTGAGCAGGAGCGCAAAGAGAAAGAGGAGGAGAAGGTCAAGAAGCGAAGCCGCTCTCGGGATAAAAAGCGCAAGGTACTGGAATTCTTCACAGGTGGGGTAGTCAGGGGTGGGGTGGGGTGGGGGGGTGAGACGCCCCCCTCATTTTTGTCTCATGCCAACTTGTGGTCAGGGGTGCCGCGGCACACATGGAAACCCAGTCCTGATGTGTTTCTACTGTGTGTACACATGTATGTCGTGTGCATACAGACACGGGGAAACGGTACAACACGCTGCATGCTCTCCTACTCCTACCAACTGCTTTCTACCTGCTTTATTGACTGCCCTGTCCAAAACGTCTGATAAGGCAGTCTGTCTGCCTCTCACTGTGTCTCTGTCCCTCTCCACATCTCTGTCTCGTCCCCTTGTTTTCACTGCAGTATGGTGAAATGTCACTACAGCACTAATCATCCACGGGGACAGTGAGCTCGCCTGTGTTTGCAACAGTCTCTTCTTTTCTTTGCTTCTCTTCTATGTGGCATCGTAATGCCTTCAGAACCATACCTGCAGCTTTGGTCTGTCTGAGGAGTTGGTGATAACCAGTAAATCTCCGACTGACGGAGCATATCATGAAGCTGCAGAGTTTCTGTTATTCCTCTGGCTTGTCACATTTCACTCATTAACGAAAATGAGTCATACTCAGGTTGGGCTGTTGTGTATTGGTGACAAATTGGTCCTCAGCAATGAAGTGTGTCCAGCTGCCCTGTGAGTCTGCACTGTGCCAAGCTGGCTGTAAACCAATATGATGCTGATGCAGTAGAGAAACAGTACAGCT
Organism: Aeoliscus strigatus; assembly: GCA_901007665.1. Lineage (NCBI taxonomy): Eukaryota > Metazoa > Chordata > Actinopteri > Syngnathiformes > Centriscidae > Aeoliscus > Aeoliscus strigatus. Next base: position 41,566 of record CAAKHB010007709.1, read on the forward strand.
CTTCCACTTTCTGATGGAGGGGGGGGCGGGCAGGGCATGATGGCTTGAATGGGGACCAGACTTTTTCTATTTATTGTGCTGTACGTCGTCGTGTGTCAGAAGAAATGATACGTGGACATACACCTGCGTTAGATGGTTCTCTGCGGGCGTCAGCTCCTTTTTTTCCTTTTTATGGCGGGTGGGGGTGATGACACTCAATCCTTTCATCGGAGACATTCGCTCGATGTGAGCGAACAACCAAGGTTTCTCAAACCAACCCGTTTGATAAAGAGCGTGAAAGCCATCGCAGTGTGAATAGTGCATGCGTGTGCAATATTTGCATATGTTTGGCGAGCTGAGAGCCAGGAAGGGAAAGTCTGCAGCTCTAACAGTACGGATGAGGAAGGATGAGGTTTCGGGTCAGGCGACTAATGCAGCACAACTTTGACTGAAAGTGTATTGTTTCAGAGGATCCCATATCACTTACGTAACCATGCAGCTTAAGTATCTCAAATAAGCTTCCTGACTCCCCTCCAGCTCCCCCTCCCACCCTCTCTTCCATTTTTTTTAGCACCGGCTTACAGCCAATCCTGGTGTCTGGAGGAGATTGTAATACAGGGGGTGGGGGGGATTCTCTCTCTTTTTGTGCTTCTTCCTCTATACCAGCACCTTTATTTCCCTTCTGATGGAAATCCCAGAGACTAAGTCCCCTGTCTGCATGGTTGCTATCAAAACAGTTTTCAATTCTTTCTTTGTCACTTGACACCTTGTAAGGGTTTTTCTGTATCCAGCTCTGGATTGTCTCCATCCTTCAAGTGCAGCAAGGTAGACACATTCTCTGTGACAAACCCACATCTTTTATTTCATCACTTCTTTTTGCTCACTCACACGCTAAAACACATGTAGCTATTTTGATATCTTTATCATGTTTGTTTCATCAATGGAGGCTTCTCAATACTTCTCAATACTGCGTGATGATATTTATCAGTTTATAGTGGCTGCTTCATTTATGAGATCATCATTTAATGAACATTTGGTTCAGTTGTATGTCTTCGAAGGACGACATGTGCCACTTTTTACTCAACAGTATTATTTGCGTCCTATATTATGGCGCTTTTTTTTTTTTTTTTTTAAATATCGAATTCACTAACCCCCCTGGATCTTCTTGACTGTCACAATCTCTTGTCATTTATGGTTCATGACAATGTACCTTTTGCATATCATTGGTACCATAAGTCTGTGTCCATGGGTGAGTCATACAGGTAAAGCAGTTTGTCATCAGAAGGTGAAAAAGAAAATTTGAATTGGCTTCATGGTGTAGTTGTAATAACCAGCCCAGGGTAGTTGCTGTGCAGTGGATAATGTTATCTTATTATTTTCATTGCTGAGTACGCCTCTCTAGAAAAATGACCATGTGTCATGATGTGAATGAGACCAGTCAGCGGATCTGAAGCTCCTGAAGTGGTTTACCGAGTAATGATGTACCGGTACAGGTTTTTCTTGCAGTTCTTCAAAACAGCATGATGAACTACAAGAAACAACAAAATGGAGCAGTTTTGAGTTTTGAGGTTTAATATGGAGGAAACCTTTTGAAGGCCATCATATTTTGAAGAACATATTCATGTGCTCATTTTTTCTTGTGACATGGTTATATGTTTGTTGGTTGTCTGTCTGCCTGTCTGTCTGTCTGTCTGTTTGTTTGTTTGTTTGCCTGTCTGAAAAGAGCTCATAGTTGTCACTGGAGTTTAATGAAATTTTCAGGAAATGCTGATGATGGGAACAGATGATTAAGTGTTTGGTAGTGTTCTGGAACCATCCAGACAAAGGAATCTGTTGAAGGTGTATCTCCACGACAGCAGCAATGGACTGTGGTGCAGTGGTTGTCACATGTGGCTGTGGCAACTTAAACGTTGAGGATTCGAGAGGATTCGGAGGTTTGTTTTTATTTTACTATTGAAATTAAGAAAATGAACAGAAAGAAAAAATAGAGCAGAGAGTTGCATGATTTGTGTAACAGGGTTGTTATGATTTTTTTAATAGCTATTTGACTATTCGTGACAAAGGCATTTTTTGATGATCAATGAATTTGTGACAGTAGATCAAATGAATGCTGGATGCTTTTATTGGGTGGAAATGAGCTGCTTAGCGGAGGTGCGCGCTCACCGAGTGCTTTTCTAGTTATTGTACGTAATGTACCGGATTTAAAGAGAGTTGGAGAGAGATGAGAAGGAAGGGTTAACACACCAGAGCACGGAGTCAAGGGTGACAAGGTAAAGTTAAGTTGATCATTATGAGTGGGAGATTAAAACAGTATATAAGATTCTCCAAACCAAACCAATATAGAATTTGTCCCTTCAGCTGGTACTAAAGCTTCTGCTTCCCCTGTGCACTAGTTGTTTTGTTGCGACAGTATGTGATCATTATTTGGTGAGCCCCGGGGTGTTTTACACAGCCAATAGTCCCATTCAGGATGCATATTCAGTGTTGTTTTTATCTGTGCATGAGAATGGATTTCTGTCTGGTGTCACTGTCATGTCCCCTTTTCACTTGAAGCATCTCTGGATTGAACATATTAGTGGGTATTAACAGGGACTTGACATGGTGACAAATCTCTTTACACGTTTCTGTTCTACTAACTTATACCAAAGATATCATATTTGTGTCTGTGTTTGTCTTTCAGCAGAAATACTCAAAGCATCCCCATAGCTACCGGTACAAGTAGAACGCACTTGAAAACTGTCCAATAGATGACAATATTTGCAAGTAAATAAATCTAGGCTCTGTCTAGTTAAAGTGTTTTAAATTATTGATATCCCATTATGCTTGGTAACAACAAAGCCTTAAAAAAGACAAATGTAAAAGGCTGAATTGAACCGAATAGCCATTCTTTGGTATTCAATTTGTCTGTCTGTGCTTCCTGCGTCCTACAGCATGTTTTCAGTTTTGGAAATGGGTGACAGCCACCATACAGGGTTGATTTTCAAACTTGTTGGAGCAGTGTGGCCTAGCTCAAAATAGTTGTGGGCAAAATAATACATTTTTAAATACTGGCCTGGGCAAAAGTATGAGCATGATTCATTTTTCACGATTGTAATCAGTCAGTATTGTTTGTTATATTAATTGTGAGTCCAAGTTCAGTTTATTTAGTTCAACATATTATAAAACTCATCCATATTTCAGCTTTAAGTCTTATGTATACTCAGGGTTAAGGTGTTGACACTTGCTGTTCCTGTGCCGTTCTTTATTTCAAACAATGGTCACTGAAATTAATCATATTTCTTCTCACAGTTTGTGTTTGGTAGTCAAAGATGGACATGCTGCAGCAAAGGAAATCATGTGATGCAACTGGGCAGTTTAGTTGCTGTGGTCTGCATAGGTGTGGCGTGTAGTTAGCTTTCTGTGGAGGTACATGTCAGACTACATTACCTTTTTAGATGTATAAACCAGGTTTTAGTTGTTTGTTCAGATGGCAGCACAGACACCCATTTACACACAGACACACATCTCTTGACCCCAGTGAATGTATTCTGTGCAATGAACGTTTATCAGTTAATTCAGGTTTCAATTTAATGATTTGACCAAAAGGTCACCAGTAGTGTGGCGCACACACACACGGCATTGGAATTTACAGAGACGGCTCAGCTGAGGACTGAGCCATTAGTGGAGCTGGCATTCAGACTCATCAATGTCTGGTCAGGATGCACTGTGGCTACTTTGCTGTATATTGTTTAGCACTCAGGTTTTGCCTGCTGCATTTTATGGCAGTCATCCGGCATCTTTACAAAGCAGCTGCATTGACTTGCAGGTTCCTTAACAACAACAACAAGCCTGATGCAGGACAGTGTAATGAATATGGCTGCCAGTGAATATCGCAATGGTGAAATAATCTAAATTTATATTCATCACACGACAAAGCAGAGGTGGGAACACTGGTTCAGCATTCCAGCGTCGTCTCCATCTGCTTCTTTGCCTCTGCCCTCCAAAATCATTTACCTTCCTCTGCATGAACAGGAAGCAGACGTAAATGTGTTGATGTATGCTTCGGATTGACACTCTAATGCCATCTAGGTGTTGATGCTGTGTTGTACATGTATTGCTCTGTGTTTGAGTGTGTGTGTGTGTGTGTGTGTGTGTGTGTGTGTGTGTAGGTTTGGTGCAGTGGATTAGAGGTGCTGCAGCAGTGAGTAAGCCCATCAGATCCAGCACCTGTCGGCTGATCTGGTCAGCCTGCCTGATTACCTGCATCCTCATAGGGATCAAACAGGATCATTTTTCTACCAGATATGTGTTTTTACTTTTTTCTGATTAAATACCAGCGTGTTGAAACTTGAAATGAAAAGTGCCAAGCTCAGAGTCTGGATCCTAAACACAGCGTATTACAAGAGGACTCTTAGAGATTGCATATGCCCTTGATACACCTTGATAATTTCCAGAAAATACATAATTTGAACATTTTTGATGTGTGTGCACACACACGCACAAAAACACACACATGCTGCAAACAAACAGAAACATCTTTAAGTCTACTTGCCTTCCATGTTGATACCCTGTGATGAGCTGGTGACTCGTCCAGGTCATACCCTGACGTTCACTCGGGGACAGCTGGGATCGGCTCCAGCACGACCCCGACCTGTAACCGGAGCAAGCGAGAGATAAGGAATTAATGTTATGGGGTGTGAGTAGGTTGCCAGGATAAAAACGGACAAAACTCTACTAAGTTAGAGCAAAGAAATACATTTAGATCTAACAAACATAGTTAAAACACACCAAACAGATCATTTTTACTATATCGTTAAAAGGGAAAAAAGTCCCTTTCACTCCACTTTTCCATCGTTCGGGTTAGGGAGAACAACATAAATTGTAGCCAATAAGAAGTCTCCAAGTCATTTCACAGAGACACATTGTGAGGACTGTATATCTAATGTAAATCATGGCAATATCAGTCTTAGTTTTAGCTTAAGGTGTGCCAAGGTTAGTCAAGCAGTGATGATGGTTATCGCTAACTATTCAGGAGATGTAAGTCAATGTAATGTCCTGTGAGGTGATAGAAGTGTGTGCGTCTGTGTGCACACGTGCGTGCGTGCGTGTGTGTTTGTGGCCCTGAGGAACCCCACTGACAGATGACTCAGCAGGGCCGGTCACGGCACTCACTCATGTTGATGGGGGCGAAGAATGAGTCTTAGTGATTCCAGCTTCTGGCTCTAAGTGCTGCTGGAAGAGGTCGGCCTGGAGCTACCGCATACTCTCCTTTAATTAAAGCTGGAATGGAAGGCGCATGTGAGGCCAATTCACCCACCTTTGCCCACACCTCCCCCATCCTCACAGACGAGGGGCGCTTACAGGCCTTTATTTATGATTGATTTCAAAGCATATGTCCCTTTTCACCCATTAATTGATGTTAGAGTGAAACTCTTAAAATAGAAACAACTGATTGAAACGAAGAAGAAAGGAATAAGGGACCAGGCGCTCCCTCTCGGCAGGGTTCCGGCTTTCCCAGAACTCCAAAGCCTGAGGATATTTTAAAAATGTTGGATCAGTGATGAAGATGTCTGGCTTTGTTTCGATTCATCCTTTCATTTTATTTCTGGCTGAAAACACAAGCATTAGCACCTGCTTATTTTATGTTATTATCTGTGTAATATGAATGCAAGATTTTGATAATCCTCATAAACCCTTTTATCAGTATTTTTCATGACTGATGATTGTAAATGAAGCCAAAGCACTGCTGCATTTTCAACAAAGCATCAGAAACCCTCCCAAACATATTTGCAATGGCAGCTTCTGGCTTTGCTCGTCCTCCCACTGCACTGCATTATCTATTCATATGAGAGACAGCACGTGAAATGATGTGTCATATTGAGAGGGGCTTCCTCAGACTTTCCTCCTCCCTCCCTTCATCTTCCTCTCTGCCTCTCTCCTTGGTCAATTGCATTAATCTCTCCTCCCAATTGTTATTCTGATAGTGTGGTTGTTATGCAACGCACTGAAACGAGGATTGAGAGATCAGGGGTATTGAAATGAATCCTCATCATATCCAAATAAAACAGAGACGGGATGAGAAAGAGGAAAAATTAGATAACATCTTCTTAGAGGATTTTGGTAGGTCATTGCTGGACAGCTTGTTGTCATAAAGGAAATCTTTTGGTATATGTTACCCAACCCAAGCATTTCCCCATAAGCTGCTCCTTTCTGATTAGAAAGGGGAGTGGAAAGACGAGGAACTGAAAAGTGGAGCTCAATCTTCAATGGTATTTTATTTATAAGGCTTTTCCACATGGAGGCGGAACTACAATCATTTCAAAAAGGTTTTCCCTAAACATGGAATTGTCACAAGATATGTGTGCATCCAGACAAAAACACGTTCTAGCATATCTGCCAGGCCTGTAAGTGGCACCGTGACCCTGCCACAGAAATACACCAAAGACAGAGACAAAGAAGACATGGAGCATAAAACTTATGCAATGTAAACATACGCACAAAGAAGGAGAATACAAGTTGATCCACAAACTAACATTTGTGTGGACTGACGAAAATGCTCAGCATCTTCTGCAGCAACACTTTGAACCGCCGTTGTTGTTGTTGTTATTGTCGTGGGTGGGGTTAGCGCATGCAGGTTCAGGGAGAGCTGGAGCTATGCCATCATTGTTTCAAGAAAAGATACGCTGAGTTGCATTGAGTTTTGACTTTTAAACACAGTGGCATCTTCAGAGCTGTTCACTCTTGGACTCTGGGTTTACAAAATGATTGGATTCAGGGCCAAAATGGTTGGTTGGTTCATGTGGATGAAACGTCATTCAATAAACAATAAACTTTTGACACTACACCTAGAGTCGCTTCCGTGAGGACGTCTTTAATTAGTCCAAACAGCTGTTCATTTTAATACCTGGTACCGCTAACGGTACATTTGTTAGGACAAACATAATGATGATGACAAAAATAGCTCAAATGTGTTGCCATCTAACCATTCCCATGGTGTTCTTGATCATCACCAAGTAAATTCTGTCCACCCCACTCCACCAAAAATTGATCTGGAATAATCAATAAACTAAATCATTAATAAGCAGAATCAATATCGGCATGTATATCAATACTATCACTGATTCCCAGTCCTAATCTCAGATGAAATGAGATAAAAAGAAATGATTTTTTTTCAGATTGTGTACAAAGTGGACTTGCCAGTGTTTGACCGCATTCCTGGTCCTGTGCGTGGGGAGAAGCTATGTGCTCGTGATTGTGCACAGTGTTTGGTGTTTAGATGAGCTCCTGGTTTGAGGGCAGATAGATAGAGGTAGAGTCATGGGAAAGATGGAGTGAAGCACTGGAGAACAGAGGGTGACTCCAGGGTGACTCGATCATTTTCCACTGTGTTGCATGAGGAGTGTTACCTCACTGATGTATGATTCTCATTTTGTCTGCAGGAGGAACGAGGAATAATTTCAATGAGACCCAGTACTATTCTACTGGTAACCTCAGTGCACGTTGTCTCGTGAAATTTATAAATCTTTCTTAGTGCAGTGCAGATTTCTAGAGTCATTCATTCTTCTGTCAGGTCTCCCCACAGTTGCATAGCATCATGGGCCTTTTATTAAAAGCTCAGCCATTTCATCTCAGGCCTTCATCTAAATCCCCGAAGTGAGAAGTGATGTCACATTGATTTGATCCTCTTCAGTTCTCATTTCACCTGCATGTACAGCGATGCTCTGCTCTGCAGGGGAACGGCCAATAGATACAAGACAAAGGACAAAAAGAGCCCTGATTCATTTACCTTTACATGTGTAAAACTGACCTGTTTCAATAGTTACTCATTACTAACAGATTAGAGATGAAATATTGCTGCTGTCATGTGAAGAGTTTGTTGTTGTAGCATCAAAATAAAATTCTTTCCGTTTTTTTTTCAATTTTTTTTTTTTAAATGTCAAATAAGTCTCAATGAAACCACAGCTAGCTTTGCATTCCTGTGGCTGCAGTCTGCTTAGATAGTTACAATTTGAAAACAAATTTTGAAGTATTGAGTCTAATCATATTTAATTCATGTCTTATTGCTTCAGTCTTTGTCTGTATAGGCAGAGAAGAAAGTATGAAACATTCAACTCATCATCATCATTGTCATGCACACGCAAAGCATTGAAAGATGAATTGCATATCCTGTTCTCCCAGAAAATAAATACTACACCATTTGCACGTATCCCTTGTTGTATTATACTCGGCAAGATTTGGATTAGCTGTATAAATGCAGTAATGTGATTTTCAATACAAAGCACAACAACACGTATTTCTGTTTGACTTCAAATGAACGCGAACGGATGAAATAAGCGTATGGATGCTGCTTGTCTTACTGGTTTGGGGAGCTGTCTTGAGAAGCGCCTACATGCTGCCAGCATCAAATAGGAGCTTTTCAGTTAATAATGTATATCACTTGTTTCTCTGATGGTTGAAACACTTTCATTCAACCAAAACCAACCCTTCAGTTTTCTTTTCTTGCTTGAAACATTTCTATTATTGTTCTCTCTCTTCTCTGTCTGTCTGTCTGTCTGTGTGTGTGTGTGTGTGTGTGTGTGTGTGTGTGTGTGTGTGTGTGTGTGTGTGTGTGTGTGTGTGTGTGTGTGTGTGTGTGTGTGTGTGTGTGTGAGTGAGTGAGTGTGTCTGTGTGTGAGTGAGTGTGTGAGTGTGTCTGTGTGTGAGTGAGTGTGTCTGTGTGTGAGTGAGTGTGTCTGTGTGTGAGTGTGTCTGTGTGTGAGTGAGTGAGTGTGTCTGTGTGTGAGTGAGTGAGTGTGTCTGTGTGTGAGTGAGTGAGTGTGTGAGTGAGTGTGTG
>CAAKHB010007709.1:50376-111935 GCA_901007665.1 Aeoliscus strigatus
TGTGGATGTGGATGTGGAGTTTCTTTGTGACGTATGCGTGTGTGTGTGTGTGTGTGTGTTTGTGCGCTCACACGTTTCTCAAGCGCTGGCACATGGGTAGTCTTGTGGTGCAGGATTTACTAGCTAGCTGGGAGGATAGTGGCATCCTCCCTCTAATTGGCTGACCCCAGAGATTTTTTTTCTCGAGCAGATGCAGAGCCAGGTGCCCACCCCTTTCCCGTTCTCCCTTCCTCCTAGAATCTATTCCTCCATCCCTCCCATAATCAATTCTGCTGCTACAATATAGACTACAACTCCTTCCTGTTTGCCTGCTCTCTCTCTTTCTGCTGCAGTTATTTGCAGCACAGTGAACACTGCAAGATCAGGTTTTTAAACCTCCCTCACTTCACGCAGGCTCAGAGTTTGTCGTATGGACTCTCATTTAAAAAAGAAGCAAGACAGATTAAACCAGCAAGTGAGACAGACTAGAAAGGGGTGGGTTTTTCTTTTTTTACCTCTCTGGCATCCTATTGTTTGGCAGTAAAGTGCTTTGCACTGCACATCTACCACTGTGCAGTAGCTATGGAATAATCAACTCCAACCATGGACACCTGATTTACTGAACAAACAATTACTCAGATCATGTGTTAGTTGCATTTCCATCTGTATTAAATGATGTTTGATCGCAAACTGATGGATGGGAGCATGGTGTGTGTGTGTGTGTGTGTGTGGGGGGGGGGGCAGTCCTCTGAGACAGTTGCAGTATCGCCTCAGTATCAAGGACAATCTGTGTGAATGCAGTAGCTTACAAGGTCACCCGCACCTCCAACACCATCACATGTGAGCGCACATGCATGTAGACTTGGCACAAGCACATTGACTGTGAGCCAGCACTTAGTCAGCACGGTGTTGGCGGCTCTGTGACAGAGTTGGATGTCGCCACCTAGTGTTAACACACAGGTGGTTTTAATTATGATGATATGAGCGCTGACATGAAGTCGTTTTTCTCATTTCTCTGACTGGCAACATACAACTACACACTAACTCAGCATGTTTTGATCTTTTGAGAACATATGTGTTATGTGATATGTGATATGTTTCTTTCTTCTGTCTATGATCCCTCTGCCACAGCTGGCCCCACAATCTGGTCCAGTTACGGCTCAAATGATCTAAATATTACACATGAATGGTGTGTATGTTCTTACACACTTCTCCATATGTGATTTGGTTAACCCTGTTTGTTTAATTATTCATCCTTTTACTGACCAGTTTCCAATCCTCACAATTCTGCATCTGGTCGTCTGTCTTTGTGTTTCTTCATTGGCATTGACATACAGTAGCTTCCTTTGGCTTCTTTTCTCTTCCTGATTTCCTACAGAATATACATAGTGGAGCTTCAGGCAATGCAGGACAGTTAGTGTGGTTGTAATGGAGAAAATGTTTGTCAGAGCAAAGAGCACTGTGACTTTGGCCTCCACAACCCCTCAGGCGCAGACCTGTAATTGCCTTCACAGGGGTGGAACGCTTATGTATCTGACACAAATATGTAAGAGAGAAAGAGACATAGAGAGAGAGAGAGGTGGTCCTTGGGGCTTCCTCTTTGTATGACCATATTATGCCCTTCCCCTCTTTTAGAAAGAAACCTAAGATGAACAGTAGACAACCCCACTTGACGTAGACAAATAGAAGAAATGCTATGTTAGTTATCCTTATCCCTTCTTAGCCAAAGTAACCATGAAATGCACAACTTTGTTCGTGCACTCCCTTATATTTCCTGCTGGTCCACTCCATCTCTTGTGGCGCTCTGTCCTTGGCCAGAAGGCTGAAGGTCATCACAAAGTGACATGCGTGAAAGACTTGTTTTTCCATCATTCATCAGTTTTCATTCCCTATATCCCCTGCCGTCACTTCTCCTACTTTTGCATTAATGTATCCTGCTGACAAAACTCTATCGGCTTGATTCCTACCTCTCTTTGAGGTTGGCTTTACTTTGCCCACCTTCAAGTGATGAGGAATGATGTCAAGCTATGAGGAGCAAATACACAACCTGTAAAAAACTCCATCTGAAGGAACTGTGACCTCAAAGAAAACATTCAAGAGACAAGACACACTCAAAGAATCTTGACTTGGGGAATACAGACAGGAAATTCCCATAACTTGCTGCACTTCATGGTGTTGCATGTTGGTATTATTGATATTATTAGTTATTATTAAGTGAAAAAAAACTGATGTAGATTTCTAATGTTCAAACATCAACATTTATACATTTTGTTGTATTTCCATGCTGGAAGATGTTATGGAGCAAAAATTATTATTATTACTATTATTATTTCCACTATTTAATATGATGACACACCAACTTTTAAAACATCATGGTTGCTCATTTGTATGTCCTTTCTGCATTCCAAAACTAAAAAGTTGACCAAAAGCTCCCTGTCTCAAGCTTACTTAAGAGTCAGTTCATTTCCCAGGTGATCAAACAACGATGCTTTGTTACTGCCTCTGATTCCAGCTTCCTCTTGCTATACATTGACAAAACGACAGGAAGGATGCACTTGCCTGAAATATCTTGATGCTTTAGGGGTCTGTTTTTGTTATGTTAAACCTGTGCACAATGTTTATTTTTATATTTCATGACTCTTTCAGAATCCTTGATCTTCAGTCTTAGTGGTTATGCAATGTGCTTAGACTGTACGGACTCTGAGGTGGATGCGTGAGTATGAGAATGAGAATCTGGATCATGTGTACAGCAAAGCATTCTGCTTACTGCTAATCCTTTTGATTTGGTTTTAGAGGTTGTAATCCAGAATACACTGGGTTAGTACAATATTTGATAACACATTATAGATATGCCTTATCACAGACACCCAAACGTATACTTCCCTCCACCAGACGTATGATAATGAACATGTACAGAGGATGAATTTCCAGATATCATAACAGGGATGCAAGATTGATCTCATTAGAAATATTTCACATTTAAATATTTTACTACATAAAATTAGCGTGGCAAATGGATAGCTAGTCTTAAAAAAAATATTATTAAAATGTAATTAATCTGATAACATGTCGCTTATTTAATTCATAATGATTCATAATGTTCACAGAGGACAGATTAAGGGTGAGCCGTTCATAGCTCCCTCTGCTGGTCATAGCAGGGTCAGGTGACATTTACATTCAACTTCCCTTTTCCATGGTCAGCAATTGTGTAGGTTGACATCACAGCAGGATGTGGTCTTCAGACTGACAGCTGGTTCAAAGATCATCCACAAGACATGGACATGTGCTGACGAGTGTCAGGGGAGAGATGACAAGAAGTGTGACGGATGTGGCACTGAAATGCGTTCACAAGGTGGGAGGAATCAGTTTTGTGTCATGACTGGGGGATACACACATGGCCCCAGTTAACAACAAAGTGACACACACACACACACACAGTGTTCACACCCACCTCTCCCCCTGATCTAATGCAGCAATCCAACACTGTTCTGCAATACTGTTACGCAGCGTCATCAATTATTCATTAAGGGTATCAGCACTTGTTCAGTAATGGACTTGATAGACAGAAACATGGAATTAGAAGATGGGGTAAAAATGGCCTCAGTTTTTCAAAAACCTCAATAAAACATGACTTAAGGTTCCTCTAAATACAGTCAACCCTAGAGCTAATGGACCATGAACTGTACACATACAACAGGCAATCTTTCACATCTAATGTCAGAGCGACATGGGTAGATAAATAATGGTGTATATTATGATTGAGACCTTCTGGCCTCACATAAACATCACTCTCAGTCTTCACCAGACTCATAATCTCAACACATGGCCTACAGTAGCTCCTGTGAATAAACCACATTGTGTTATGTCAAATTCTGAGATTATTGTTAAGTAAAACATACAGAGGATGAACCCTGATTGCATGATGGCAGCTGCTATTTCAAATATTTGCCGAAAGTAAGCAGGTATTTTAGGACAGACAGGGATTTTGAGGTTCATTCATCCTAGGAGAGTGCAGTAAGCTTCTGTCAGGAGACACAACATGACAGGGAGGGAAGACGGTGTCTCAGGAAACCCTCTCAACAAGAAATCTCTATCTGTAGACTCTCTGTAATGCTCATGAATATGAAGAAGAGTGCTGAAGAGAGAGAAACAACCAGAGGGAAGATGTAGACATATTTTATGGACGCTACTGAGGCTGTCACTGAGGGTTCAGGGGGTACAGGTGTATGGAACAGCAGGAGGAAGACAACCAACGAGAAAGAATGCCTGCGTGAGTATTGGATGAGTATTTGTAACTGCTGTCAGCACAGGACGATTTAAGTGCATAGCATTAACCGGTGAACGTGCTCACTGTCAAAGTGCAGACATAGATTGGTGGAGGCAGGTCTGGCACTGTGCGGTCCACAGCACTGCAGGGTCATGAATGATTTAACGACAGGCGAGGTGAGCGCCGTCCCCCAGCTCTCAAGACGCTCGCTGGCATTGCTGACCCGAAGGACTTACTCATTTTCATGACCAAACAGAAGTGCTGTATCGATTGTTTGAATCATCTGGATTTTCTTTGGATATATTCATATAAATAAGTGTGCTGGTGTCATAAATTGTATTGTTGCTGCCTTACTTTGCAGTTTATTTCTCAGAGGGGTGAGTTTCCAACAAAATCAGATTAATTTTACACAGTGCTAAATAGGATGACTTGATGATGATGATGATGATAGTGGAGTTAAAAGGTCATCCAGATGTAGCCTTGGCTCTGCCTGAGGTTTCTGAGGCTGTAAGGAAGTTTATTGCCTCCGTCGCTAAGAGCTGCTTGTGACTGTTGTTAGAACAATTAGAACAGTCAGTTTGCTGAGACTGTTGTGAATTAGCACTAAACAAATGACATCTAACTTGACTTGGTAGTGAAAATATGTCACACCAATGTATGACCTCATATATTACATGGCTTCTAGGCTATGGTTTTGAGAGATTCGTAGATGCATATTTCGGAGGTGGTAAGGTTACAGGAAGGTTATGTCTGCTCCATAATACAATATTATACTGTTGGACGCTTGTCAGTAGCTTCATGTTCAAATCAATACCTGCTCACAGGTAATTCTTCGGACACCTTTAGATAACGATTTCGCTCATGATTATTTTTGTCGAGGAGTTTTTGGTGCTGTTTGTGTTTGTCAGTAATCTTTCCCTTCCTGTCCTTCATCCCAGCCTCCTCCACACAGTAGCGGGTCAGGTGTTCACTGGCATCAAAGAGCAAGCCTACAGGTGGTGCGTTTAGGAACATCTGTAAATGTCCAGTCTACTCAAATTTATTAGATTAATGTCGGAGAAGTACATCAGGGGTGGCTGGACAATAGAATGATCACGTAAAGGAAAAAAATCCCATAAAATATATGACCATTAATATAGTCATGATAATTACAATTCATTAATCAAACACTGTTAAGTGCCTTTGGTAGAAAATCCTATTCCTCTATGTTGGTGTCACATGTCATTCAGTTGTTGTGTGAACAGGATCATTTGACAACTACTAGCAGTTGCATTTTCCTTCCAGTGTTATTTTTTAATTTTTCAAAACAATGGGAGCGTATACAACATGGATTCTTACATTAAAAAGGGTAATAAAATATTTATGAGCACATGTGGAGCAAATGTCCAGCTGACATCAACGGCAACTGGAATGGGAGGCAGGAGATAGTAACATTTGATAATATTACTCTTTGTAACATGCCGTAACCTACTTAGTATTTTTGAAGAACTGGTATCCTGTGGTTTGTGTTTTGGGATGCTTACTGATGATTATTACTGAGTGTTATTTAAACTGTCTCCCTCAACTATTTTTGTATTTTTAGACGTATAGATGCAAGATACCATGACCTGGATGACTGAGAACCTTCACAGACATAGATGTATAGATATTATATGATCTGATGTACCATGCTAAAATACAAGTAACCTCTTTTTCCAAGATGTAGTAAAGTGACAGCACATAATATCAGTCTACGGCACAGAGTTTGATTTGATGTGAGGAAATAAATCAGCACAAAGACAGAGAGAGGGGAAAGGTATCTGGATGTGTGTGCGACAGATTGGAGAGGGTGTCGGGGAGTGGGTTTTTAGCTTGGCACTTATCAGTTGGGGGTGGTGGTTTGTCTGCATCCCTTTGTTTATGCTCTGTTTATTCAACTGAGAGCTCAGGAGGGTCATTCTGCTGAAAATCAGCAGTCTGCTGTACTCCTGTTTGAACAGCACCATGCTGGGTAGGTGACAGGAGTGCCCAGGCGCTGCGTGGCAGAGCATCTTAACACGTGAAACACGTCCAGCATACATTTTCATAAAATAGGATGTCCTTCATGAGACTTTCGCATTTTCAGTACTTTTCAACATGTCATTTGGGACTTTTCTTCACAGAATATTCAACCTTTTGAAGGCCACTAATAATATGTTCTACTGTGTCTCAGATAATGGTTCTAAAGCATCACTCACTCCAAATTACAAAACAAATTGTCAGCTTTTGTACAAATGTTTACATGGCATTCATGTCTCATAGACCTTATTCAAAGTAATTTCCTTCCTCATTGTGGCTCAGAGCATAAACATGTTCCGTGAGTAGAGCTGCAGTGTGTAACCTTTTACTTTCTTCTTTTCTCTCACTTGACCCTGAAAGAGCTTCAGTTACAATAGTCACCCTCAGCACATCTAAACCCTGTGCTCCCTCCTCTCATTTCTCTTTTGTGCTGGTTCTCTCTAGTTCCAAACAGCTCTCAGACTTGCTCACATTTTTCAACTCTCTTTGATTTTCTTTCTTTTTAGTCCTCAACTGACCCTAGTCTCTCCATGTGTGATTCTTCCTGTCTCAGCTTTGACAAATCCACTTGATCCACTCCAACATATGAAATGGCGACTGGAGTGGCACCTTCCTGTGCCACTGGGTTTTCCTGTGGCTTAGGGCTGTTGGAATGTGTCTCATTTGGAGGAGGACACTTAATTTTGTGAGAAGAGAAGTGGGTTTCTCACATGCCAGGGGGGCAGCAGTTGTTCACTGTGTCTCTGCTCACTTGGATAATGTGAGAAGAATGTTGATGTGGATGTTGAGTGATGGAAGAGGCTGTGAATTGCTAGGGTTGATTTCGCACCACCAAACATATTCTAGTGGACAGGGACTGAGCTCCTTGCACAGATTAACAAAGTCCACGTGAACACACCTGTTTTACTTTGCATCACAACGATCTGTTTTCCATTGTAAGGATATTTCTCTTTTGGGTTCAATGACAAATACAGACATCAAGAGCTCAGATCATAAAAGTATGCAGAAAAAAACATTTGCGATGTACAGCGTGTCAGAGTTGCACTCTGGCAATCTCCCGACCAGCCAGGCTATTAATCTGACATCATAAAATGGCTTCCCTTCACTTCTGTGAAAGTAAACTTCTTCTAAAGCGCAAAGTCAGCCAGTTCATTTTCTGTCAGATCACTTTTCAAGAGGCGTTTGTTAACCTACTGATACAGATTATTTATGTCTGGAGCCAGCACTATGTGGCTTCTTTTGATGTGGCATAATCACGAAGCATCTGCTTTTTTCTATAGGTGCCTATGAACATAGTAACACACATTGTGCATATTGTTCAGCCCTCGTGTCAGACATCAGAGGGAACGGGGAGGAGAAGGGGCAGAGTGTTGGAAAACAAGATAGAAAAAGAGTCAAAGAGTCAGAGGCCTAGAATTGAAAATAGGGTAAGGTCTTGTCAATGTCGCCAGGGAGGTGAGAAAAGCTCCATGAAAGCAGCTTGACTGTCCACCAACTCAATGATCCCCGCATTGCTGATAAGGATGATGAAAGGAATGATGATGACAGTGAGGGTGTAAATGGGGAGCTATTTTTAGATGCTTGCCTGCTGCTGCTTGTGTATGAGCGAATGAATGCCCTGTTACATACGGTTCATATGTGCGGGGATGTGCAGAGTTATTCATAAATTGGTTTATGTAAAGGGACATAGCCCTGTGCTTCTTTCCTAGTCACTGCTCTAGTGTGAGCAAGTGCAGCAATATGCTGATACTGCTGACTACAGAATCAGGGAAGAGCCGCAGTGAGGAACTCAACACACCCTCCTCAAGAATGCACATAAAATGGCTTTTATACCGTGTGTCCATGAGAAGGCGCTGCACGTATCAATACTGCAGGTAGATGGATGTAAGTAAGATGGATGTAGTAAGTGGATGAATGTAAGTACTGCAGGCCGGGGGTGAAGAAGATGAAGGTACAATATTTGAAGACAAATAGAAAGAACTGTCACATTTGCCTCAGAGCTCATTAGTTGTTGCAGGAAAGATGATGTGGCAATTCTTTTTTTAAACACCGGATTCTCCATGAATCTGTGAATATATTTATTTTTTAATCACGTTGGGCTGCATCATATGTTTGCAAATGCATTTGCAGCGCCCCCTACCCCCCACATGCAGACACACCAACACTGAGGCACACAGAAAGCGTCACCATCAGCAACATGGCCCCTGAAAACAAGCCAGGGTTGGCCTCATGGAGGATCCGCCCTGGGAGCTGAGTCAGCAACACAATGAGGGAGAGAAAGAAGGAGTGGAGTATGAAGACGTGGTTGCTGTCAAGAAGGACCCTTTTAATGCAACACATACAATATTTTGGTTTCCCTGGTTAGAAAAAGAAGAAAAGCAAATGGAAATACTTCTATTCTGGTCCCTGTCTTCTCTCATTCTTACATTGCTGTTTATTATGGCTATTATTATTATTAGTATTATTATTATTACTACTGCTGTCTCCTTGGCCTCCTAATTAAACTTTCGATTAATTTAATGAAGCTTGTGTGTGTAAAAGTTATGCTGCTAGCAGTTGTATTATATTTATACAAGCAGATGAGTAGACTTTATAACATCGTCCTTTATAACAACCTCCACACGAAGCAGTACATGTAATTCCTCTGTTTCCTAACGTTCAAGTCCCTGACTTTGCTCCTTTTAAATGGTAGGAAGACATATCCATTGTTCTGTAAGATTTGACCAGCTCAACTCCTTTTCTCTCACACACACACAGCTTAACACCATTGTTTTTTATGTCCCTCTCCAGCCTGAGAATAAAACCTGTTCAGATTCAGTTTTCAACTGTGACTCTAATCACAGATGCATGCAATAAAGTCTTGCGTTAAGAGTGATGCAGCAGTCTATTCTATTCTATTGGATCTTAATGCCTTTCCACGTTATGGTACTGCAGCATCTGCTGGTACTGCAACACTAACAGCCTCAGAATATCCTCTTGCAAATGTGTTTTTTGGGCTTTTGTTGCACATTTGCTCTGTCAGAAAGTGTGTGAGAAGTAAAGAGTGATTGTGTAAGAAACGGTGACCTACAAAAGCAAAAGGGCTTAATTAGCACTACATGTAGCAGTTGTTGTTTTTGCTTTCTAGTCCCAAAAGGGAGAAGAAACAAGTGGTGGAAGAGTTTTGATAAATGACCACCAGAATGTACACACATGAACAGGCACTCGCTCACACATGCTTTGCATCTTTTTAAAGGGCATCTTCATCGTTCACGCATGTGTGAGACCCAGATATGTGTATAAAGCAGTATATTATAACCAGTAGAATTTTTCGGTCCTTTGGTGGTAGTTAATACAATCACAAACTTATTTCATGATGTTTTTTGCAAGGTTGTTCAGGCAGAAATGTCATATCATGCAAATTTCAAGGAGCATTATTATTCTTTGGGAATTCCGTGCCCAGTATTCTTCGATTCTGGTCTGGTCTCCACCCACGTCTGGTGGAAACATCTGGTTCTTTTGCAGTGGAATGCTCAGTGAACAACTGACTGTCAACGGCTCAGGATGTGACATTTTAGAGCTTTGAAAGATGCAAGGTGTAGGATAGTGATCAGAACACCTCACCTCCCTCTCCTCTCAGGAAAAAGGTTACACTCTGCCACACTGACGGGTCATTCATGTGTGACCCAAACAAAGGTCAAGAAAATCTCTTAACACAGAAGTTCTCATTGCGACTGAGAGAAAATGATTACAGCAGGAAGTCATTTCACTAAAAGTCAGCGGTTTAAAATGCATATCAGCAGCTCATCCTTCTTCCAAAGACAGTGGGAGGCAGACACATAGGTCACATAAGAAACATCCTTTTTTTTTTTTTTTACCATATGCCATAATGCTTGGGTCCATCACATAAACAAAACCTTCGCTGGTTGACTGAGAATCAATAATATTGAAAATAAATATTAATTTAAAAAAGAAACAAACACCCAAAGTAACTATAACTGTGGTCATTTTATCTCATTGTAATCTCTGTTATTATTAGCCAGGACCTTCTCCGTTGGCTGTGTCTTCCTTCTCGGCATCCTCGGTGTGTCCTCATGATTTCTCCAGGGATCTCTCTGTATTTGTGCTGTCCATGATGGATGGTCAGTTGTAGCGTGACCAGTTGCTCTTTTGTCCACTGTGATCTAGTGTAAATGATAGTGGGCTCCAGGAAAGAGGACCAGCTATATGTGATGATGAAAACACAGCACAACAATTTCTAATGAAAACATAATTGGTAATAGCACCCCCCATTTCTGATTTCAATACAAGTGCTGTTCATATGTGAGCTGTATAATGGCTGTAAAGAAGAAAGAGTTGAATAAATAACAATCGATCCTACTTTCATTCTTGGTCTGTGAATATGACTTGTATGAATGAATACATATGTCATGTATGTATTCATATTCGTGTTGCCAGAGGTCTAATGTTGAATGTTGTATTTAGATTTCAAAAGCTGGTGATGACCTGAAGGTGCTGAGTGACAAAGAAATTACTTGTCTTACCTCTGAACCTCTATTGTTACTGGCATTCAGCTTGAGACACGCTGCCCTTTGTGTTTTCAGACAACACACTGCATGCTGATTATCAGAGATTAGATTTCGTCCCATGTTAGGATAGCCATGCCTCACTTTTAAGACCTACATGTATTGTCCACACTGATGTTGGTGATACAGCAGCTGTTGCTGTTGGTTTAGTCTTGGCATGGCTCTTTGGCTACACTTATCAAAGCATGTAACGTTCATGCTAGAGCTGGCTAGGCAGGGGCATTTACTTGGTTGGTAGTATCGTCAAAGTGTTGACGTGAATCTGAGTAATCCACCGGCTGCTCCACTATGCCTGTGCATGGCTCTGGGCTGGCCCCATACAAAAGACCAGACCTGAAAAGCACCATAATGAGGCACTGGCTGAAAGAAAAGGCATGTCTCTTTCCATTTCTCTGAGCGAAAAGAAAAGAGCAACATAAAAGAATAGAGGACAAGAAAGAAAGATGAAAATAAGCCTCTCAAATCCAGGTTTTTGGCTGCGCTGTCTCTTTGAGTTTATCTTTTTTTCCATGCATGTGTTTTATTATGGTAATGCAATGGTGGATAAAAATAGTCTGGGATGGAAGAGCAATGCTTTTCAATGGAAAGAAGAGAAAAACAGCAGGGAGGGGCAGGGGGTACGCTAAATTGTCACTGATAAAACACAAAGAAAAGGCCTCCCTCTTCTTCACTGTGTATTCCAGTGTGTTCTCTTTTATGTCCCAGTCACAGAGGTTCATGTTGGAGATCAAGAAATAGTGTTCACAAATTGTTGTGTCATCGTTCAACATTAAAAGTACACATCAATCACATGTGCCTCAACAATCCTGTGGAATCTCTGAGTAAGTCTGAGGAAATAAGTGTACAAACAGAGGAATCAAGTCACGGATGAAATTTAGAGAACAAGTCTCTGAAGGATGTTCTTCATAGTGTGGCTGGGATATTTGCTCTCACACTCCACTGTCTTAAAGTTAGTGGAGGTTAGTGCAGATCATTAGCTTTCCACCACAACTAAACCAACAGTACTGCAGTGACTCACTATTGCCCCCAGAGGAAAAATAGGATACTACCACTCCAGTTAGACAACTATTTTTTTTGGCACTTATGCTGCTATTCCACTGTACAGTTCCAGCTCTCTGGTTTCCACACTGCCTGTCACTGAGTCCAGCTCTTTGTGAATGATCTCAACAGCCACAAACAGCTGGACTTCACAGCCATGTTCCATGAACAAGTCTGGGCTCTTTCTATGTGGAGTTTGCATGTGTGGGTTCTCTCCGGGTACTCCGGTGTCCTCCCACCTCCAAAAGCATGCTGAGGTTCATTGGTGACTCTAAATTTAGCCCGTGAGTGTGAATGGCTGTCTGCCCTACCGGTACACGTGGCCCTGCGATGAGCTGGCGACTCGTCCAGGGTGTACCCTGATGTTAGCCCGTTGACAGCTGAGATCGGATCCAGCACGGCCGTGACCCGTAACCGGAATAAGTGTTGTGCTTGTGACGTCGCTCTCTCTGTGGCCATCAGTGGTCACTTGTAGCTATATGTGACCATGTCTTGGTAGAGGTCACATATTAGTATTGGCTCTACTCACTTGAAACCTCGCCACAGGAGGAACCAAAGAAAGTTTCCCCAACGGAAACACGCACCAGCAGAAAGGGGACATTAGTTTGGATGAAGAAGGTGCATGTGACACTTCACTTACTTTCACTTAACAGAGGCTGGTAGAGAAGAAATGTGAGACCAGATGGTGAATGACACAGAGATGGTAGGTGGAGGTGACTGCACCATCTTTCCCTCTCATCCCACCTGCCATTTCCACCTGTGACCCTCCTGAAATCACCTCTTCCCTTGTCGTGCAGGCTGGTTGGTGCTGGGCATAATTCATCAGGCTGAAATCTACAGTTTTCTGCCCACTCTCACTAGTTAGCTCCCTCAGCTTTCTTCTTTTCCAGTGTCTTCATTCTGCATTCATTTACGACCTCCAACATGTAAAACCTCTCTCTCATTTCGACTCTTTCACGCACTGATGTTTTATTTATTTGGGTTTTTTGTGGAGCAAAGTGTTCCTTACTTGCTTAGTTCTGTCCACGCAAGGATTTGCAGCTGTGCCGGGTAAACTTCATTTCCTGAAGCCTTCATGAAGGCACTGGCAGCCAATAGTGCCCCTGTGTTTCAGTCGTTGATGGTAGACAAACACTGCTCAGGGGACCTGGGAGTCCCACCCCCTTGAATGAGTTGAATGAATTGAAGTTACAGTAAATAACAGCAACTTCCCACTAGTCAGTTTCATACTGACACCTCTTGAATTGTCTTCAACATCTAGCAAAGCCAATGATTGAACTCATGTTCAATCATTGTTTTTCATATAAGAGCTTAGAAACTGATACTGACACTAAATATACACAAGGTGTTGAGGTAAATGAAATATGAAATCAATACTCTTCCGACAAGCATTATTTGTCATTGCCAAGAGCACAATCCTGCCAAACTCACAAATGCTGAATCATCAGAAACAGAATCCCTCATCCATGGAGAAATTTCTGTTTTGATACTTACATCCTATTAGTTTGGGGCTTTAAATCCTTTTCAGACTAAAACTATCTGACCATACTGAGAAGAACGTGTTTTTGTGGTTAATCCTTGTATTATGTGTAGAAACAAAGCAGCATAGGGCAAAATATAAGAAACATGTTTTATGATGCTTTCAAACTTCTTTCAAGCATAAAAATCTGTGTTTGAATGTTCCTTGATGATAAAAGTCACTTGCAATGATGCATATCGTAAACATGCTCAGCTTATTCAAATGACATTTCACTTCCTTGCATTAAATGAAGCTAGAACAAACACCATGTGTGAGTGTAGACCTCTGAGGTCTACACTCCTAAAACTTACCCACATTTATCAGCCACAACAAATACCCCGTGATGTTTGACTAGTAAGAATTGGAATAAGAATTGGAAGCAAAATTAATGAGGATTCTAGGAGGAACCGTTCACGGCTCAGCACCTCCATGATGATGTTGTCTTTGTTATGACTCCATTCAAATTTTGTTTTTCCTGAGTTGAATAATTTAGTAGGACTCCATTTAGTGGAGAGACTGTGCCAGTCTTTCACAGGGAACTAGCATGTATTGGCCCAGTTTGACTGAGGGCTTCAGAGGCTGATGGTGCGATGTTTACCCTGCACGTGAGGATAATGAATGGTAAGGATGGCAGTCAAGACAGAAAGGGGCTTGTTTTTCTGATGCTACAGCTGTTTGTTTGTTTGCTGCCATTCCTCCATTCTCTGACAAAGTGAAGGAGTGTCTGAAGTTCTGAATATCAAGTGATTCTTCAAACATAAAATTATTTTAAACCACAACAGTCAATCCCACAGTGATTTGTGAAGGTATCGTTTTGGTCAGTTGAATTAGACAATCTAGTCCTCATTACTCGTTTAGTAATATCATAAGCCCTGTACTAAATAAAAAGTAAAAAAGTATTAATGTCAATATACGAACATATGAAGTTCATGTTGTTAGTAAAATCAACAAAATTGAGCTCAACTCCTCCAGTGCAGCATTCGTTGACTGTTGGTGTGCGAGAAATGCCAAACCAAGGATGTTTCCTGATTCACTGGCATCTCATCCTCTAGGGGGATTTCTGTCCAATCATTCTTTCACTTCTCTCTCCCACACTCCCCTTTCTTTAAAACATACATTTGTCTCTCTTTTGACTGCTGTCCTCGGTTTGTACTCTCTGCTGCGTTTGCAGATGTCACTGTGAAGGATAAGCTGTAAATGTGGAGAGGTATCAGCCTCCAGAGTAGCCCTACTTAAAGACCATTAAGGAGACAGAAGTATTAATGTGTGTTTTCTTCGTGCCACACGTGACTCATATTGGGAGCCTTGTGTTTTTCTTGGGGTCTGATGTAGCTAATACCCAGATGCTAAGACGCTGCTAGTTAGTTGTCCAGAGACTATGAGTGTTATCTCCTTTATCCCTCTAATCTATAGCGTAACAGTTCCCTCTGCCCGAGGCTCCCAGAGGCCCCACAGAAAACGGCCTGTTCCTCTTATCAGCACCTCTTTTCCCCTCTGCCTCGCTTAGTCTCCCACCTCCTCCTCCTTCTCCTCATCCTCCACCCTTCACCCCTCTTCCCCTGTCATCACTAGCCGTCTGCTACTTAATCCAATTATTCTTTTAAGCCGACACGCTCTGTACCTCAGCACAAACTCTACAGTTGACGCCGCTGTGCATCACGTAAGCATATCCACACATATAAACAGAGCCCTGCTCTGCCACATGCACCGTTTAAAAGCAAAGCCTCTGCAAACATTTACGTTAAGGTCACACAAAGTGCAAATTCCTGCTTAGGCTGAAAACATGGAAGGTAACACATGCATTGCGGAGGCTTCTGCCTGTTTTGTCTATTTTTGGATGTCCTAACAGCTTTGGCCTCTGCTGTCACCCTTTGATTCACTGTACCCTTGAGGTGACTCCGTCTGTTTCTGTGTTGTCCTCCACTTCCTTGCGATGTGTTCAACAGCTACTGCATCTGTCTTCACAGACACTCAACCTGACATAGAAGGTCAGGCTTGTGTGTGTGTGTGTGTGTGTGTGTGTGTGCGTGTGTGTGTGTGTGCGTGTGTGCGTGTGTGCGTGTGTGCGTGTGTGCGTGCGTGCGTGCGTGCGTGTGTGTGTGTGACCTGAGCTACTCTCAGGGATACAAACCAGACCTAAGGCCAGTGCTTTTTGGATGATCTGTACAAGTGGAGACAAGACTCCCCCAGTAAAACACAGGGGTCAAGGGTTAAGGAAAGGGTCACTATTCCCCTCCTACCCTAAGATTGGTCTCTGAACAGAAAAATGACAATATGTCTGTTCTGTACTGCTTTCAAAGAATCTTAGGTTGGACAACTTGTCACAGTGAACCTCAGATTGGGCTACGTTTTAGGACATACTGCATGTATGTGTGTAACTCTTTATGGTCCACTAGTGCAAGATAAGCATTATTTTGTAATACCAATATATGAAAAGACACTGCCACTTTGTGTTTCTAACCTGACAGAAGTACCAGAGGGCTGGTGTTACGTAAAATGGGCAGCAGGTGCCATGACAGGATAATCAATCCCTGAATTCTGCCATTCCACTCCAGTGAAAACCTTGAGTGTGTTTCTGCTGTAAAGGAGCACCGGGTGGGAGAAAAGAAGCTGTGGTTGGTTTCTTTTTGATGCTGACACCACCAATAGTCACAAGAAACAAATGGGGTTTGTGTGTTTACTCCAGTGTGATGAGGACTAGATATCTGGTGTTGCTGAATTTCAAGACTTGGAACAGACTCGTTCTGTTTTATGTCTGGTTGAAGAGTTTACGGGGACACTGTCTGGAGCTGTTCTCGGTCTCTCTGTTTTTGTCATCTACTACTGATTGTCTGCCTCAGTTTGCAAACACTGAAGTAAGTGGATGTGTTCCTTTGCGATGCTGAAACATGAGTGTGTAGTGTTTCTGTCAGTGAGAGGCCAGACGTGGTCTCCGTGTTCCCACTGCCCATGTGCTTGCTTCACTTCTTTCTGTGTGTGGATTCTGGGTAAGTACAGACCTCCGAGGGAATTCTGACCCACTTGAACCCAGGTGATCGTGTTCCACAGCATCACAGCCGATCCATCTGTGAGTCACACACCATCAGCACCAGATCCTCCTCCATCGCCATCGGTGGCCCGCTGCCCAGCGCCGCCGCTGTATGTGTGATGTTCTTATGTCGTGCGTCCGCATCCATACCACACATCTTGACCTGACCTGTTTCCCACAGGGAGTTGTGTTTGTTCTGTTTGGGGAGGGAGTTGGACAAGCAATGCAGGATGGGGTTGGGTTGGGTGATTCTGCTTCCCCTTCAAGCTCTCTTCCTTCTTTCCCTCAATACTCCACCTTGTGTTCTACCTGTTTCTCAATATGATGCTCTTTGACTCTTGCCCATTTCCCTGCCATCTTTTTCTCTCACTCCTTTGTTCTCTTCATCTCCCTCCTCTCCCCCCTCAGCTCTCTTCCTTCCTTGCTTCCTTTCTTTTCTTTCTGTCCATTTTTTCTCACTGTTGCGATTAACTAGGCTCTGTTTTTATGTCATATGTCCTTTTAGGCCCACGCCGTGCATCGCTGGCTAATCGATCAGGACAGTAGTGTGAGCTCTGAGATGCCGGATGGCCAAGGAGTATGGCACTATGATGATGAAGTAAATATCTGCAACACGTATCTCTGGCTTTTCTTAATAACCACCTCTATGTATATATATTCTGTATTTATGACCATCTGTCACTTAAAGTTTGTGTCACTGTTGTTGCTCTGCTGTTGTTGTTATCTTTATCTCTCTTATTTTCGTTGTGTGTTGCTTATGGTATTGTAGTTCTGGTTCCTTTGACCTTCTAGTGTTGCTGTTGTGCTGTCAGCTAATTCCGTCAGGTGTCGTGGGATCAGGCTGGAGCTTTTCTTTGTTCCTGTCCTTGCTTGATATATTGTACTAACTTGCTTATTTTGAATTTTTCATTTGGTTGTTTTTCCTTTGCGTTTCTCACACATTTATATATATACATATATATACATGAATGTGTATCTGTATCTCTATGAATATATTTATCAGTGTCTGTGGTCTCTCTGATGATGTTCACAGAGCAGCATATTACATGGCAAGAGTCCACGGGCAAAATATAGCTTTATGTTTTATAGACTTTGACAAGTTTCCGCATGTCTGTGTATTGTTTTGCACAAATTACCTCATGCAACACAGGTCTACAGTAGTGATAAAAGACAAGAGTATTATAATATGAAGTATTTTTCCTGTGGGTTCTTCTGATTAAGTGAATATGCTTGAAATTTGTAACCACTGTGTTGGTGTATCAGGTCAAAGTATGGTGTGTGTGTGTGTGTGTGTGTGTGTGTGTGTGTGTTTGCCAGTCGACCTCTTCACTCAGAATGTTGTGCGCATGCTGTGTTGCTGTCCTTGCATGGCTTGTGTATTTGTATTACATTGGACTGGAAAGCCTGTCCGTGTCTCCACCTGTGTTGTGTCTGTGTTTGTGTATGTTCCAGTGAGTTCCGTGCTGTAAACGTGGTGGTTGTGCTGGTCCTGTTCATGTGTGTTTGATCCCTCAGTGTTGTGTTTGTGGCTGTTGAGTAATTTCCTGTGTAATTAATGTCATGTGCAGTACCTGTGTTTATATCTGCTCAAACAGTCTGGGATACGCTTGCCAAAGGTTTTATTGCACCCATCTAATAGATGATCTTGAATCCACATCCACTTGGTGGAGGAGAGTTGATCTAAGTGCAATAAGGCTGCTGGCAAACTTGCTCCAGACGATTTTTCCCCTCAGATCCTAGCTCCCCCCTTGCACCTGTGTCAAATTCCTACTCTTCTTACTCTTTTCATCTCCATATTGCTCCCAAACAATTTGGAGCATTATTGAGGTTTCCCTAATTGGCATTTCCATCCTCTTCAGTAAACAAAGCAAAGGATTTTGAAATGCAGACACACAGAAAAACCTCCAGTTTGAAAAAGATAGATGGCAGCTTTTTAAACTGTCATCCGTTTTTTTTTCTGGCCATTGGCTCAAAACAATATGGAGTGTCTTTCCCTTTGTAATGCTCATGAATGTTTCAAATGTACTTTTACTTTATACAATTTGTGTGGGTGTGTGAAAGTTTCTATTTGTTAGCTGATGTGGCAGTCAGATGTATTAAATCATCCAATTAGACTGTTTCACATGTTCCTGATATAAATAAGAAATTATTAAAATAAAATAAAAAAAAAAACACAAATAGATAGATAGATCCTTCAGAAAATACACTGGACAAGAGGGTGGGGGGGTCAAAGACAAAGTGGTACAGACATGGATCGTCTGAGCTGACACAGTGGGGTAAACGACAGTATAAAAAACACACACATTTGTACAACGGATTGTTCATCTCCCCTTCCAGCATTTAATAATGTTCTGCTTGCAAGGTTGTTCCCCTACGATTTGGCAGCTAAAGTAAAAGCTCCAGGCATCGGTTTTATCAATTATGATGAGTATTTATGAACTTCTGATAATTGTACAACAAGCATGACTTCTCCATCTTACTGATAGTACAATTGTCACAGATAATATATATATATATAATATAATATATACAGTACAGATAATACTATTGGTAATAGTACTACACATTTATTTTGTGTAGGCTCTGGGTCTCAGTTCTGAGTTTGAGCAAAGTGGAAAATGTGTTACCAACCAGTTCAAGTTGTGTAAAACAATGAAAGATGTGACTGAGACGCACTTTGTCCTTGAAGTGGAGCTTTGACAGTGTGAAGAACAGCCATGATGATGAGGATGGTGAAACCCAGCAGTGCTGCTACTGAACGCGTACATTGTGGACAAAATGGACTGAAAAGTGAACAAACCCTAAAATCAGGACACTCAGTTCAGCTCACGCATTGTGAAATTGACAACAGGTCCACACTAAGTCTCATCATAAAGTCTCATCATAAACAATATGTGATCAAACTGGGACTCGTTCACAGAGGTTTGATTTGATTTACCCCCAAATCAAATGCCACACCCACCCTTGCCCCCTTATGTAAACCAGAATCATAAGATGTCAGAGGGCCGCATAAAAAGCCTGTCCCTTTTACTACCATGAACAGTTAGTGAGCCCCAGAGAATATCCCTTATCACCCCAGCTCTAATTACCCCTCAGAGAATGCTAGGAGACAGATGCTCAGGGAGCCAAGCCCCATTCGTCACACTGTGAGTGCATGGCAGACTCAATATGGTAAAAAGCAAACTGTCACACTCTGCACTGTCATATAAATTCTCTCGCGTCTCAGTTTCTCTTTTCCAGCTGCTCCCTTGCCCACTGTAGATGCAGACTACATTAGGAAGCCCATTCATGTCCAGCCACCAGCAGTTGGCTGTAATTTGTTTCGGCTAGGGGGTGCAGAGTTGGATTTACATGTGAAAGGCCATGGCCTATTCAAATATTGTAACACTTATTTTTGTCGCAGGGTTATTGACACCAGCCTCACAGAATGCAGATTAAAGATAGATGCGCTTCATTGCCATTGTGCCGAAACTGTGAAAGTCATGTAATAACGTCTCAGATGGCCAGATATCAAATTTGTTGTAGAGAAGAGAAACCTCACCTTGACTTGCCGACTCGTCAGGAACATTTGCAGCAGAGAACAATCCTATGCCTATGGAGAACAATCTTAACAGGTTTCAATGCAGCCAATCGAAGCAACAATAAGAAAGAGAGAAACTGAGTGACAATGTGCATTCATCGCATGTGCATGTGTTTGAGGTTAATGTGCAGAGTGCATGGTATAGGTGAAAACTTACTTCAAAATAAGAGCTGGTTGGAAAGTCTGAGTAAAGTAGAAAGCTCCATTGCAGTGGACAATTTGTCCTTTTGGAGTATGTAGGCATAAGGACCACATTCCAACCATGCTTGTTAGTCCCGATGGCTGTTTGAGAAAAGAGACATGGCTGAAATCATTGCCACCTTCAAGGCTGCACAAAATCCTGGACAGACTTTTTCTGCCTTATTTTTCAATTCAACCAGAAAATATTGCGTAACAAGAATGTTCCTTTTTTCTTACTTTTTTTGTTGTTGGTCTAGATAGACTGTTGAGTAGGCTCCACATTGGTCACACCAGTACATACTGATAGATGTTATCTTGGCCTGTGTTTGCAGTTCTAACCATCACTAGTCTGAACTGTACACACAACTCAAACTAAACATTTTTCATTGCTAAAGAAAAAAACTCTTTGGATTTTTGTGAAGCATACTCTGAAGAACTTTAAACTAAAGGTGTATACAGACACATGTTGGTGCAGTTGACATTATTTCTTTATAGCCTGTAAACCATGAAAGAGATGAAAATGCACTTTAAACAAATTTGTATATCATTATTGGAATATGGGATGAAATATTGAAATATTGACGCCTCTGTCACTGTTCTCCTCTGCTGGTTTATAACACAACTCACCATGACAACCAGTTCAGGACAGTGAAAACACAAAAAACGTTGCATTCCGGTGGTCAGTGGACAATTTGCATGGTCTTATCAATTTTGATAATATTTCTACATGAAGGGAGCGCCTGCATTTGGACTCTGTAAGTGTTGAATGTGAATGATAGAGTGTGTGTGTCATGCACCTGCATGCAAAGCATTGTAGGTGAATGCGTGTGTGTGTGTTTGTGTGTGTGTGTGTGTGTGTGTGTGTGTGTGTGTGTGTGTGTCTTGTCCAATGTCCTGTAGGCAGATAAAAACAGTGAAGTGATTAATATCAGTTCTTTCAGACATATGTTGGCCACTCTCAGCTAATGAGGGCATCTCTCTATCCACATCATACATGACGTAACACATAACACATCATCCTCAGTTCCAGGCAGCTCTGCATCCAATATTAACTGTTAGTGGAAGCTAACATATTAGGTCCTTCATTTGTACTGTCTGCAAATTATATGAACTGTCAAGGTGTTAAGGTGGCGAGTCATCTATTGACTCAGCACAGCTGGACCAATGAAGATCACATCGTCCTGTTGACAAGACTGGAGAAAGAAGATCCACAATCCACTGAAGTGTCGTGGAAGCATTTATCACCACAGTTGCCACTGTGCCAAAACGCCCTCACCTCTTTCTGCTAACATTTTGGGAGTTCCACTTTTTTTGTGGTGAGAGTGTTGCTGCTACTAATGAGACAGACCACAGTAAAGATTTGGAAACATTCTAGGTAACAACGTCCCATATGAGGCAGCATCACTAAATATGTTTTTTTTCCCAGGTCCGTCAAAAGCAGAATATGAACCTAAACATATACAACCCTTCTGAATGCATTTTCTTTCGGTTTGCTATTTATTAGAATGACTTTCACAGTCAGGTAGTTGTCCGATTAATTCCAGGTTCAGCCTAATGAAGCCTCTGTGGCATCTTTCATAACACTACATTAGGTCTGAATGGAGTCTGAAATTCTGTCAACTTCAGCTCTGCATCTATTAAGCAGACCGATTGAATCATGGTTTGGCTGCACGAATCCTGTCTGATGCTGACTCAAGCCCAGTTGTGACTGATGGCTCCAGCCTTAGCTTTAAATCATTGAGTCTAATGCTCAGAGGGAGACATGGGGAGTTGTGAAGACAGATTTTCTCCATCCTGCTGCCCTTGCTTACGCCTTTTGCAAATCCTCACCTCATTTCCTCATCTCTCTCTCTCTCTCTCTCTCCACTTATGAAGATAGATGGAAGCCTGGACAGGCGCTGACTAATTGCCACTGTCATTTTCAATTGCCTTCATTTCTTTCTACTCTTCTCCTTCACCTGAGCATTCTAACATGCCATTTTTTTCTTCCGCAGGTCGGGCTGGCGTTGTCTTGTTTTAAAGGCGTTTTAATGTGTAATACGCATGATTAGGTGTAACATCTTCCAGGGAGTCAGGATGCGTGCTCTGACATGTGACACGTTCGTAATCCGCCTTCAGAGTGAAGGCAGTTTCTTTAACAACTGATGCTTTTAATGCAGAGGTTTAACTGCTCCTCTGTCAGTTCAGGGGCTAGGCAAGCTTAATGTTGCTTTTGATGAGCTGAAGCACGAGATAGAGAGTGGAATCTATGTGTGTTTGTGTGTGAGTGCAAGTCTTTTGCCAGGGCTGCTGTAATCAACCCAGCTCAGGCAGTATATCATTTTAAAGCTGCTGCAGAAAAAGTACTGCAGGGTATCACAAAGCCATTCACCAGAAGTTATGACAAAATCAAATAGTCTGACATCATTGAGAAATAGTTCAGTTTCAACCTTCAAAAATAGGCCAGTCATTAAATGAGATATGGCTGTGAGGGTTGAGAAGTGTTTTATTTCCTATTTAGAATACATTCCCTTCATAACACATTTTGTCTTGTGAAATTGAAGGATTCCCACCAGGTTTTTTTTACCTGACAGTGAATATCTCCAGTGGCCAGGAGGTGAAATCCTTTGGAAACCAACACGCTCATTCAGTTTAACTGTAGCTTTGGAAGAGTTTGCAGTGACAGACGTTGGAATTTCACTTGCTATTATATGGTATATTACAGTTATATATAGTTATTGTATATTATCATATGTCATTCATCTTCATGGTGTCAGACAGGACTGTGTGTGTTACAGGCCGAGTGAAAATTAAGATCTGAAGTGACAAGCTGAGAAAAGACAGACCATCAGTGCTACCCAGTCAACAAGAGTCCAGCACAGGGGTCAGGAGTCACATCTGTTTCAAACCTTTATCAGCCCTGTTACAAGACAGGAATCCATCTCGGCTTTATAATATCCCTCAGTTACTATGACTGTATATTATAATATATGCAGGAAGGCATCATGTATGGATGCTGCTAAATCTGTTCACTTTTCACATGAGAAATAATTCAATTCAAGGTCCAATCAAGGTCAAAGCATTCCAAATTAGAAGCTGTGTATTTAATTCTGTGTGATTATCGTTGCTAGCCACCACCATAGAAAACCTCCATTATCACTTGATTCTGTCACATTAGAAGGGAGGTTTGATCAAAAAGAACCAGATGAGAGTCTCCTCAGATGCGTGTAGCTCCTCTGTCCAGGCAGAGGCAGCGGCGGGTAGGAGATCCTCTGTGGAGTGGACGACCACAGCGCAATTTGTCTTGTCTTCACGGACATTAGCGTCCATCTCTCCCTGTCTCACATCGTTCTTGCAGTGGAGCGCTCATCATTTTGCAAACTCAATACAGTGGACAGCAGAGATGTCCCACGTGATGTTTTTGAGCCCAGGTCACGGTCCAGTGACACATAGTAGTGTGTAGCCTTCTTTTTGCATCACCCCCCCCCCCCCCACCCTCCTCCAAGCATTTATCTCTCTGCATGGTTTTGGCAGTGATGTGCTTTTCCCAGCATTTAGCCAGGAGAGGGAGAGAGGAGGGGAGAAGTAGCGCAAAGAGGGTCTTTTCAAGAGAGGAATGATGGACGCTTTATTAAAAGAGGCAGGGCCTTTTGAGAGGCTGGCCCCTTCATGCCCCCCCACTCACACCCTGTGTGTCTGGCCCATTGTCACGGGCGGTGGCAGCAACACCCCCCCTTCCTGCCAGGCGCTTTGTCACTGTAAGTCACCTCACAGACTGAAACAGAGCCACCCTTCAAAAAAAAAACAAAAAAACATACCCATTTTCCACAGCAACCCTACTCTAGTCTGGTAGAGCTTGGTCCGTGAAAAAAAGATTGTCTGGCTGTCATGAAACATACAGGAGACACCGAGATGGGGGTGACGTGTGGGGAAGAAGGGATTTTGGGTTTGGGTGACAGTGTTGGGATGCAACAAAACCCGGATGGTGGAGAGCGAGTGATAGTGTGATGGAGGACAGGATGAGGGGTAGATGGAGTTAATGGAGAAAGAATAGAGAGTTGTTGGAGAAAAGGGAAACCAGTGTGATCCAGGATGTCGGCTGGAGACCCATGGTGAGGCTCGGGGGGGGGACCCTTTGGTCTTTGGCTCCGTGTGAAATGTATGTCTTTAGATACAGGCAGCATTCCTCCAGAGATAAACCCCTGGGCCCCCCTGCCCCCACCCTCTCCGGTCTCTCCACCCACCATTCTGGATCCTGCTCACTCAAGTGTTTGTGCGTCAGGGTGTGCGCTCATGTTTACGCTGACCGGGGGTCTGCGTGCCCTGTACCGCAGCACTCGCAGGGGGCAGCAGGGAAGACAGCTTTGAGCTTAAGGGAAACAGAAGGAGTAAGAAGGCGAGTGGAGGGCCAACAGGCATGCCAGTCAAGACCACCACCTTTGGAGTGAGTACCACAAACTTCTCCGCTCCTGCACTCACTGCATCCCCCCCACACACACATCACTTTGGCTTTCTCTTCACATCTATTTCCAACTGCACTTCAGCTCTCATTTCTTTTTTGAAACATTTATAATGTTCTGATATAATTCACTTGACAGCTTCTTTCTCATTGTTCATTCACATGAGTCACTGATGGTTCAATAACTTTCTCTCCAACACGATTTGTCTCCTCACATCCTCACACAGCTACTCTCTTGGCTATGTACCATTTTTCGTTTCGTCCCTCGTCCCTTTTCCGAGGCTCCTGCATTCCGACTTGTTTTTGGTCTTCATTCTACTCTTTCAGGCTGCAGAACAAATGGACTGTGGTACAGGATGGCTCAGATATGCAGTGCAGCTCAGTGTGGTTAAACACCTCTCCTGATCTATGTCATCGGGGCCTCCCGTTGCAACATGGGAGGGAGCTCCATTACTTGGCAGCATCTCCGAAGAGTTTTTATCCATCTGTAGGTGCGAGATTAGTGTACGCGTATTTGTGGGTGTGGATTGCGTTCCTTTTTTCTTCTTAATTTTGTTTTTGACTTGTTGCCCCTGTTTGATGTGGAGATCGCGTGATGTCAGGATTAGCTGTGGTAAGTAAACTAGAGGTCAAGAAACACACTAGCAGGTCATCTCACGATATTCTTACAGCGTGGCTTCAAGGAAAGGGGAAGGATTGGTAAAGGGGCAGTGGCTAAATGAGAGCAAGAGCTGTGTATTAACTAGGTGCTTCTGCCAAAAGAAATAAAAGTAGTTGTTTGACTGTGGATGATGCAACCTGCAGTAATATATCCTTTATTTTACTGCAGGCTACTGTACTACACTGTCAGGGGAGGTTACTTTTTTGTGGGAGATATTTTTACACCCAACAATATTTGTTTACCTGAGAATGATACGGAATAACAGTGGAAAATGTTTTACTTACTGCAATGTAAGTTGGAGTTAAAAGTCATTTAGAAAACTAGTTAATTAAACTAGTTATGCCACACGACGCAATACGCAATAGATGGGTTCATATTATTATGGAAAACACGTTTTAATGTGTATGCAATTCTACATAATACTTTTAATTTTGTGTGAATCAACACATTCAAATACTGATTCTTAGTGTTTTTTGTAGATACAGCAGGAAAGGTGAGTGACAAATTACAATGTTATACAAGTTATACAATGTGTATTTTGTAATCACTTGGTACATTACCGATAAACAGTTCAAGACACTGGCGTCTTAGTAAATCTAGAAATAATTGAGATATAATTTATTTCTCATTTTGTGTTATTTTTACAGATATTCTGTAGTCAGGTGAGGTCCACACACCAGGGATTTAAAAAAAAAAACTGATTTTTGACTTTGACCTTTACAAGCATATCGACATTCACGATTCAATTCTCTGATTCTGTCACAGGTTAAAGAGGGTAAATCACCCCACTCTCTCTAAATAGTATAAGACAACAATGAGGGCTCGGGTTGTTCTTAATCTATTTAATTTTTGTAAAAAATAGAACTCTGGAGAGTATGCACTTCTGTAAAAACAGAAATAAAAGAAGTTGAATAATTCACTTGTTGGGAGTCACACAAATCCAAGTTGAGGTACAGAGCTTTTTAAATTGATTCCATGACCATTTAGGGAAACTTTTATCCTCGGCTTTACACAAAGGTGCACACTCTGTGGGTGCACTAATATCGATGCTTTCAGATAGCAGGCCCAATACTGAAAGCATCCTTGTTGTTTTATTTTGTACATGTGACATATGAAGCTTTGTCATCTATAAAATAGCAGATCAGTTCATCTTGGTACACTCAAGTACGTCACATGTTTGGCTCCTATAGACTGCGTAAGGAAACACTGAATGTTTACTTGATCTTCATCCCATTGTTCTCAGACTCCAAACCCAATCTGCACCCTATAGGGTTCACCCTCTCACCCTCTCACCCCCACAAAAGATCACAATAACCATGACAATCTCATATATAAGCACAGTGGCAGCAGCAGGGCCAGTTATAAAGAGACAATCGATGAGTGACGGTTGGGGGGGTGTGGACTGTGAGAAAGTAAACAGTATAAATGGGACAAGAGCTTTGGTCTCACACAGACGCTGACAAACGGCAGGTTAGACAGCTTTACATGAAGACAGACAGTGTTGAGAGGGGGAATGTAACCTCGTCGTTGCCCAACTTGCTTCCTGTAAACGAGTCCTTGGCTGAATGGTTGTCAGTCACTTACTACATCCTCAGAGCCGGAAACAAGCCGCTGCCTTCTTGACCTCTTCCATCAGCCTGAGAGATGGATGAAGAGATGGAGGCCAGAGAGGAAAAAAAGAGCAGAAAAAATCAATTTATATAACAAATGCAAGTCAGCAGAAAAGAGTGATGAAACAGCTGCTCAAGCAATTTTCATATCCGCTGTTGAGTGTTTCTCTAAAATGTATAGAAACTTAGCTGGAGCTTGTTGTGTTTGCACCATTTCTGTTAAATATCAGGGTGCATGTGGGGCAGGACTTGTTTGTGACACGCTATCTCCTAATTTTTACCTTTATTCTGAGCAGCCAAATCTTTATATTGGCACTTCAGATGTACAAGAGAAGACAGAAAGAGCGAGATGGAGGGAACACCCGTATGTGCTGTGATGTTAGGAAGGAGAAACATAGCAGACATAGCATGTCTGCTAATGTTCTACCATGATGTTCTCACTCTTTTTCCCTTTGCAGTACCCAACCCTGTGCCAGTGTCATAGAAAAACAGTGTGCACACTAGTGATAAATGTGACCAGGATCCTCCATGAACAAGGTGATAATTTAGTCACAAATAGGAAACAAGATGTATTCCAATGACATTGTTGCCTTAAATAACAAAAAGACAGTCCTAAAGTGTTTATTAATATGATGGAAAGGAGCATACACAGTAATAACCAGTGAGCACGTTTCATGTGGCAACTCCATATTTCTATGTATCCATATTTCACTTCAGTGAAATGAATAATCAGAGGGAAATTCAGAGAAATACCGATGTTATGTTGATGTTACAAGACCCTTTTCTGAGGGCAGCCATTTTTACCGTCATGTAAACTGACCATTTTAGGCACATACACACTTGATTGATCCTTTTGTGAAAACAATGCGCTGCTGAGCATCCTGACATGCCTCATGCACACACACGCACATCAAGCTCTCAAACACTGCAGTCTGCTGGCGAGAGGGTGATGTCATTTCTGTCTGGTTGCAGCACCAGCTGAGGAGAAGAGAGGGGAGGGGAGGGGAGAAGCCGGGGGGGGTTCTGACAAAATAGGATAATAATTTTCATGTGGAAATCCTGAGTTTCATAATGAGACTGTGCATGCATTTGCATGAACAGTACACAAGAGCGTGTGCAGACAGTTCTAATACAATGGAGCTCTTTCATTGTCTGTTAACAGTTTGATGAATGAGCTTGCTCATCTCAGTGGGAATAAAGAGAAGAGGACATATTCATCGAAATCGAACTCCGGGTTCAGTAACGTGTAGCAGAGGATGCGCCACAGGGTATTTTTATCACCAGAATGTGCTGAATGCACCTCTGGTTTAGGGGATGGGTGGGGTTCACACATCTTTATCTCTGCGCACATTGACTTCATGGTACAAACAGATAAACACACATGGTAATGCAGGGTGCACGACCAAATGAAAGTCAATTAGTTGTAACCAGCGACAGCATGCCGGACAGCTTTCACTTTGGAGGCTGTGGGTTGCAGAGTGAGTCCAGAGCAGTGGGGCCTCCGTCGGGGTCACCATGGTGTTCCCATGCCACTGTGAACCGTGTATATTGTATTCGATTGTGGGTGCGTGTGTGTCTTTGCATCAGCTGTATTTGCTCCTTCTTTGATGGGAGGATTTCCCCGGTGTCACCATGGTAGAGCTTGAAAACATTTAAGCAGCTAAATTCTTGAGTTGAGTTCCTCTACAGTGGACATAGCTGGTGTATTTATCGCCTGCTTACCTATGTTATGTAATGTAATAGTTTTGTTGAAGTTAACATGTTTCAGAGTTTCTAATAATTTATAAAACTGATTCATTGTTGAAAAGACCTGAAATAACTTCAGTTCGCCGTTGTCATTTGCAGTTGTAATTCTCTTGGCAATGTTCTAGGAGTACGTTCACACATACCGAGCACACATGTTCACGTTCATACACACACAAACACGCGCACACACACACACACATGCAGGCGCATGTGACCAAATACGGCTGTTGTGGATCTGGATCATAACTCTGGTGACAAGTGTGTGTAAGAATGGGAGATGGATGAGGGTCTGTCTGCAGCAGCAAGGAGGTTCGTGGGGTCTATTCAGACAATCAGAAGAAAGGGATCATGGCTCACCAAGAGTGCTACTTTGAGTAAACAAAGCAGAGACTTGTTTTATTATTCATCCAAATGTCCGTTTTTTCTTTTGTGGGAGGGTGTGGTTTAAACTTGGCTTGTGTGACAGCTTGTGTGCCGTGTCCGTCA
This sequence comes from Aeoliscus strigatus, assembly GCA_901007665.1. Classification (NCBI taxonomy): domain Eukaryota; kingdom Metazoa; phylum Chordata; class Actinopteri; order Syngnathiformes; family Centriscidae; genus Aeoliscus; species Aeoliscus strigatus. The sequence goes on from CAAKHB010007709.1 coordinate 79,511, forward strand.
GCCTCTCAGTTGTCTGTTAGTAAGCAGAAAATTATTATAGTAAAAGCTAAAAAACAAAAAGCATCCCAGGGAGAGAACAACAATGAGTCAGGAGCAAGTGGCTCAACAGGAGGAGGTTTAGTCCAAATTTATTACCTTACCCCAGGATGCTGCGTACTGCTAGAAGGAACATGCTAAGTCAAAAGTTTTATTGGGTTTGCCTGATGTGAGTCACACACACATACGGACTGTCACATAGATTGTGACTTCATTCAGCAAACAACTTTTCTCTTTATGGTTTCCTCGGCCCCTCCTGCGGCACAATTTTACTTTTTTACCATGACCCCTCTGTTTGCACAATGCTGCAGCATTAGTGGTATGTTGGGGGTAGTTGTGCCATTTGTTGCTATGTGTCTGCTTGAGGCATGTGGATTCCTCCTCTGTTTCACTCAAGTTCTTTCCCTCTCTGTCAACAGGGGACAAACGACGACCATGTTTCAACAATAGACGACACAGCTTAAGGCGCTTCGTTATGAGGTTGAGAAAATGAGATTCTGTCTTTGTGGAGCTTTTTGTGATGATAAAGTTTTGGTGACTTGGCATCAGGAGAGCGGGGTTTCCAAACAATTTTCTCTCATGATGTTGTATGAAAACACTTGCCGTTCATTTGTTTGAAGCAGTTTCTGACTGACGTGTTGAGATGGAGTGAGGGGAGATTATGTAAATGAAGTGAAAAGGTGCAGGGTTTGCCGCAGTCGACTTTCTCCCTCGGTCACTCCTTTGCCGCATGAGTGATCCTGTATCAGCAGCACCCCTGCCTGCCAGAGATGAGGCGTGAAGGCACAAACAAAACACAGACAAAAACACCAGACGTGCCATGTGCCAGCTCATAAGCCACAACTCACCAAGCTCTCGCTTGCTCTTTCTCGTGTCCCCATTCTGTGTCGTTCGCCAACACACAAACACACCAGACAGTCCAGACAACAGTCTGGAGTGCACACGAGACACCAAACTGTAAGTACCACCACACCTGCCACACTTTGGTGACTAGCAGACACATTTGTAGGACATATCAGACATAAGTCTGTGCTCACCACACTCCTGAGTCTGTCAAACACCTTCGTGTCAAGGTGCAGACATTTTCTAACTGCACTGTCTAAAATGTCAAGGGAGGAGTAAAATGAGAGGGAAAATGATGGACAACCATCATCTTGAATGGTTTCCGTCCTTCACACGTCCTTTCAAATACCAAGTAACCATATTTTGTCTCTCTCTTCATTTTCCTTCATGTGTCTCTCACTTTCTCCCTTATCCCGTTTTCCTCTTTTTGCCTTTTCTCGGTTTGACTCGCAGGCAGATGCTGGCAACAGTTTTCTCCGTGCGGCCCGTTCTGGCAACCTGGACAAGGCTCTGGAACATATCAAGAATGGCATTGACATTAATACAGCCAATCAGGTGAGAGAGCTGCGTGAAATGATTTGTTGAACTGACAGACACGTCTGCCAGGTGGTGGGGGTCGACCCACTACACAAAGAACAAGATGAAGCATTTTCATTTTTCATGATTTGATCCAGATAAAGTCCAAACAGCGTTGCAGCGAGTTCAGACAAATTATTGGAAATGATTTTCTTTTCTATACAAGAATTCTGTGAACACTCAGAAGGCCAGGATGCAATGATGTCATGTTATCACGTTTAAACTGCACTGTAATTCATGTTCATGTTTGTTGTGTTCATAGTTTTGTGAATGTCTTTAAATTGTGGACGACGTGTTGCTGTTGTTTGTCTGCCTGTGCATGCCGTTCTGAATGTGCACGCTCAGGTAGACTGTTAATCAGTCGCTAATAGGTTGCAGGTACACTTTAAACGGGGTCTCCGGGGAGGGTAATAAATGGGGCAGGGGCTCCTCTCCATCTCTCCTGCTCCATTCTGCAGTCGTTCCTCTGGTAGTTATTCCCAGAGTGTCCAACCGGAGGCAGAATTAGTTGGGCAGGACGACTTCCCAGAGCCCCAGGCAGATTCCTCCAGCTCATTAATCTGGCGTAGTCATGGTTTCCTTTCCTAGTTCTGAACGTTTGTTGCTGTTGCTTTTGTCGGTATCACGATGAGGTAATAGAAAAGACACCTAGTGGATTAAAACACTAAGACATTACATATCTAATACGAGAAAGTTTAGGACGTTGCCAACTGACGATCTTGTAGATCAGATGTACAGTTGCATAATTAGAAACATTACTTTTTAAAAATATTTGAATGAATGATGGTGTCAAAGTTACACTGATTATCAAAGTCAAAGTCAAAGACTTTATTGTCAAATATACTGTGTATGCGTGATGTTACAGCATAGATGAAATTACAGAGCTCTCAACACACGGTACAAACGGTACAAAAAATTAAAAAGAAAAAAAATACAAATTATCATAGAATTTTATTTCTTTAAAAAACATTTACCAAAATAGACACTACTTACTTTCTGTAAAGCAGCCAATTGATTTATTGTCTATGATCCAAAATCTTACAGTATCACGTGGTGGCGCCAGGTGGCATGATGTTTATATTTCATAAAGGTGTCGTCATAGGTGTCGAGGGCCTAGTTGTTTCTCGTGCGTTGTACTGATGTTGTTGTGGCTTGTCTACCAGCCTCCCTCTCTCCCACCCGGCTCTTACGATGTTTCCCTTCCTCTCCTTTCGCCCTCAACCTAACAACCCACTACCCTCTCTCCTGGTGTTTTTGTTTTGTTTTTTTGCCTCCGTTATCGCCTCGCCGACGTCTCCTCTGTTTGCAGTAGAGTGATGGTGTGCTGTGGTCTCCCCACTCAGAGGAATAATATCAGTGGTGTGGGAAAGGTCCAACCTCACATGTCCTGTGCGGCTGAAGGAAGGCTGTGTGAGGTCAGACCTATCCCACACGGCTCGTATTCTTCCCAGCCACGAGACCAGGCGTGCCATCCCCCTCACGTCCTCCTCCTCCAACCCTCATCATTAATCAAGTGAAAATGTTTACATCCTGATCTTCATCCCAGTAGACTTTGTTTTTGCTAATGACCACTTTAATTCTTAAGAGTCTGCATGCGTGGTGTCCAGTGTAAGTATTTGCCTGCCTTGATTTGTGAGTGCTTCACTTACTGGTGTAACACTAATCGTCGTCAGCTGGCATGGCATTTGTGTTTGTGTGGATGTATTTAACGTGATGGAGTTCTTTCAGTGGAGGACTATTTGTGTGACAGGGCTGTTCACGACCCTTCAGTCTATTCTGCTCTCTCACTTTAGAACGGGCTCAACGGGCTACACCTGGCCTCCAAAGAAGGCCACGTGAAAATGGTGCTGGAGCTACTTCACAATGGAATCGTATTGGAGACGACGACAAAGGTGACAGTGATATTCTCCCGACTAAAACATCCGCTGCACTCCTGTGGCTGGATATGAAACCTCACAACTAGAATAAAAGATTTGAGCAGGTTTTCATACTTTTCAGGCTAATTTTACTGGCTGTTTTCTGGAAATGTGTGCTGAGAGTTTCAGCAGATGCTACTATGGAACCATGTGAAATAATAATGTCTGCACAGTGAATGAGCTGTCTGACACGTCCAACAAACATCATGTCATATCCGTCAGAGCTCATGGTGGCTGTTTACTGCCTCTTCACACAGAAAGGGAACACCGCCCTGCACATTGCAGCTCTGGCGGGGCAGGAGCAGGTGGTCACGGAGCTGGTGAACTATGGAGCCAATGTTAACGCTCAGTCTCAGGTGAGACTGTGCTGCTCTGAGCGCTACCTCTGCTGTATGACTGACACCTTCACATGTGTCTTCTGTGTGTCGGTGTTTTTTCTCTGTACATCTCTGTGTGTGTGACATCGGCAACTTGTCTTTTCCTGTGCTGCTGTTACTGTGGCTCCTCTGCCGCTGTGTGTGTGTGTGTGTGTGTCCTGCTCGTCTTTCTGAGACAGAAAGGTTTCACTCCACTCTACATGGCTGCACAAGAAAACCATCTAGAGGTTGTGAAGTTTCTTCTGGAGAATGGAGCCAATCAGAGCATTCCTACAGAGGTACCAGATAACAAGAGATGTTTTCAATCAGTAAACTCCCACATTCCTCAGTCCCACCCTGCTCATCAGACTCACTGTCGTCTCATTGTGTTCCGTTCATCAAAGCTTTCCTCCTGACATCTCCCAGCTTTCCTCTCCATCGGTCAGCTTGTCGTCTGACTGTCTCCTGTGTGCTCTAGGATGGATTCACTCCTTTGGCCGTGGCTCTTCAGCAGGGACATGAAAATGTCGTAGCCCTGCTCATCAACTATGGCACCAAGGGAAAGGTCCGCCTCCCTGCGCTGCACATTGCAGCACGCAATGACGATACACGCACAGCTGCCGTGCTTCTGCAGAACGACCCAAACCCTGATGTACTCAGCAAGGTACTTAGATTAGATCAGATTGAACATGAATCACCTGGGGAGTCCCTCAGGAAATTTCAGTTTGTCAGTGTATGTGGATGAACATCTAGGACCCTAGATGGTCAAGTGTCATTGCATTTTAGATGCAGGTACAGTTGTCGTTTTCACGCCGTGCGCCCTAGCCATCTAACTAGAAAATGAATTTGTGCTTCTCTGGGCGTGTCGGTCTAAAATGTTAACTAACTGTTACTTGGACCCCCCCCCCAAAAAAAAAAAGGTCTAAAGTCATAGTGCAGTATTTGGCTGTCAGTCAATATAGTAACATGTGTCTCCAGGCAGGGACACAATGCGTGTGCACTCTGCTCAGACACACACGGAGAAGACACACATGCACAAAAGACTACAAATAAAAATAGGATTACAATGTGACAGTTAGTGATTGTGCACTATTTCTCATTATGATGGCCAGCCATTAATCAGAATGATCTAATCGCAGTAATGATCATCATAGTTTCCTTTGTCAAAAGAAAGTTCAATCAGGAAAGACAGGTGAATGAGGGAATTAATACTTTTTTTCAAAAGATTTTTTTCATTTCTTTGTATTTTACACTTTACTTTTTTACTTTACTAATACTTTTTTTTAAAAGATTTTTTTCATTTCTTTGTATTTTACACTTTGAAAGAGCCTGAAAACTGAGAGAGAGCATATCTAAAAGTGACAGAAGAAGCTGATGGACCGAGATGAACATCTGACAGTTAGCTGATAAGATGAGTGACAGACCTTTGTGATAGCGTCAAGTTCAATCGTGAGAATGTGAGAGAGTGATATCATGTTGAGGAAGTAACAGGCTTCCTGTACGGACGACGTGTCTCTGCTGTGTCCATGCAGACTGGATTCACACCGCTCCACATTGCCGCACACTACGAAAACTTGAATGTAGCTCAGCTGCTGCTCAACAGAGGAGCCAATGTCAATTTCACCCCAAAGGTAAGGGCTATGGAGTTATGATCACCTGTCTCCTCAGTTACTTGTGTGTCGGAGTGTGACCGTGTCTCTCTTCAGAACGGCATCACCCCTCTGCACATTGCATCCAGACGAGGGAATGTGATCATGGTCCGACTCCTTCTGGACAGAGGGGCCCAGATTGATGCAAAGACCAAGGTGTGGCAGCTCAGTGGTCCCATCCAACTCTTGTGTTCCCTAACTGTGTTGGTTTTTCATTAACTGAAACACTAAAACATTCTCCCTCAGGATGAGCTGACTCCTCTGCACTGTGCAGCCAGAAATGGTCACGTCAGGATCATAGAGATTCTGCTGGACCATGGAGCCCCCATCCAGGCAAAGACCAAGGTAATCCACATCTGCTGCGTCCTGTGTTGCAGACAACAGCCCTTTGCCTACAATGTGACCATCTTTCTGTCTTGCAGAATGGCCTGTCTCCAATCCACATGGCTGCACAGGGAGACCACATGGACTGCGTCAAGCAGCTTCTGCAGTACAACGCAGAGATCGATGATGTCACACTGGACCACCTCACGCCCCTGCATGTGGCAGCACACTGTGGCCACCACCGCATGGCCAAAGCCCTGCTGGACAAAGGGGCCAAGCCCAACTCTCGAGCACTGGTTAGTGACAAGCACAGTCACACAAATATGCACAACTGATTGATTCTGACATGGATGAGGTGAAGATCTATTGGCCCTTTTTTTTTCAGAACGGCTTCACACCTTTGCATATTGCTTGTAAAAAGAACCACATGCGTGTGATGGACCTCCTACTGAAACACTCAGCTTCGTTAGAAGCTGTGACTGAGGTGAAGAAACTAATATAATTACATAAAAAAACAGAAGATATGGATTTTACTCATTGTGAAAGTCATCATTTTTCATTTCTGTCTTTTCAAATAGTCTGGCCTGACCCCCTTGCACGTGGCATCATTTATGGGTCACCTCAGCATTGTGAAAATCCTTCTGCAGAAAGGAGCCTCTCCCAGCGCATCTAATGTTGTGAGTTTTAATCCAGATCCTGGGTAGTTTATCTCTGCAGTGAGGGTACTGTGGTGGTGGTGCTAAACCAAAGCGCTTGTGTTTCTCTGAACAGAAAGTAGAGACTCCTCTCCACATGGCATCCCGGGCAGGACACTACGAAGTGGCAGAGTTTTTACTGCAGAATGCAGCACCAGTGGACGCCAAGGCCAAGGTGGAGACACAAACCGCCACAGAATGTCTCTCTTCTGTGACACCTAGCATTCATGTTAAAGTGAATCTCTGCTGCTAAAGGAGAGACAAACATACACACGCCACAGCTGCTTTTCTCATTACGTTATACATGAGTAACATGATCCAGAGGATGAAGTTACACCATCATACAGCATGTCGTGATCTCTCTCTCCCCCCTCCCTTACCAGGATGACCAAACACCTCTACACTGTGCTGCTCGAATGGGTCACAAAGAACTGGTGAAGCTCCTGCTGGAGCACAAAGCCAAACCAAACTCCACTACCACTGCGGGACACACGCCCCTACACATCTCTGCACGTGAGGGTCATGTACAAACGGTACGCATCCTTCTGGACATGGAGGCACAGCAGACGAAGATGACCAAGGTACTAGATCGCATTGTTTTATTTAAATAATCGTCCATACACAACCTAATACTGCATCTCTTTCCCTTTTGGTGCTTCTGTAGAAAGGCTTCACTCCGCTCCATGTGGCATCCAAGTATGGCAAGGTGGATGTTGCAGAGCTGTTGTTGGAGAGAGGAGCTAACCCCAATGCTGCTGGCAAGGTGAGAAAAATATCAACAACCGCACGGAAGCGATGTGTAATGCAAACATTCTGGCAGACATCATGAGTTTTTTCATGTGTTCTTGCAGAACGGACTGACTCCGCTGCACGTTGCCGTGCATCACAACAATCTGGATGTTGTTAACCTGCTCGTAAGCAAGGGAGGGTCCCCACACAGTGCAGCCAGGGTAATGGACAAATACATACATTCACAGCAAAAGGATCATTGTCAGTTGTTTTCTAACCACATCTGTTCATCAGAATGGCTACACCGCCCTGCACATCGCATCCAAGCAGAATCAGGTGGAAGTGGCCAATAGCCTGCTGCAGTATGGTGCGTCAGCCAATGCAGAGTCACTACAGGGAGTCACGCCTCTCCACCTCGCCTCGCAGGAGGGAAGGCCTGACATGGTCTCTCTGCTCATCTCCAAACAGGCAAATGTCAACCTTGGCAATAAGGCAAGAACCATGACTTTTGACCTTTTCTTTGTATGAACCAGAGGTATTTGTGTGTTTGGTCTCTGACTCCACCTTTTTGACTCTCGTTGCCCCAGAGTGGACTGACTCCGCTCCATCTGGTGGCACAGGAAGGGCATGTTGGTATTGCGGATATCTTGGTGAAACAAGGAGCTTCCGTCTATGCTGCCACTCGTGTAAGACTTTTGTATTCACATGGCAGAAAAAAATATCAGTGAACATCAATACAAAGCCAGTCCATGTCTGTGTGTGCACGTCTGTGGGAGTGTGTGAGGAGTTTAGACCAAAATAATAATGGTAATAATAATATGTCAGGTCTGATGAGTTTGATGAGTTTTTCTGTTTTGTGCACCAAAAATAGTATCAGCGTTCATGCTGCCTGTTTCTAGTTTATTTGATACGCATGACCTGGAGCCCAGTTAGAACAAATTTGATGCTGTCAGATTAATTGATTCAAGATGGGCATCATCATGACATTGATGTGAATAGAGCTACAAGGATTTTATGTTTTCAAGTTCAAGACTTTTCTCTCTTTCCTTTTCAGATGGGATATACCCCTCTCCATGTCGCATGTCACTATGGCAACATCAAGATGGTGAAGTTCCTCCTGCAGCAACAGGCCAACGTCAACAGCAAAACACGGGTGAATGAACTAAAACTACAGGAATATTGAGCCATTATACAGTTTCCAGAGGCAAATATTGCACCAATTATCTGTCACTAGTAGCTGACTTTATGAGCTTGGAAGTGCTCTGTGTAGAGGGGTTTGACACATAGAGGGTGGAAGAAAACTAGTGCCTGAGATGATAGAAAATAGTGAATAGGAACGCCTCAGATGTCGCAGTCACTCAGTTGTTGGAATGAATCCTACAGCTTATTTACCTCTCATGAAATGACTAGTCAGACATGTAATCAGCTCGTCATGTTGCATGAGCGCATGCATAAACCAGATAAGGGTGTGTTATTTAGCTGTCATCAGTTCATGTGAGGCTGAAATCTGTCGTTATCTCGCAGCTTGGTTACACTCCTCTGCACCAGGCCGCCCAGCAGGGACACACAGATATTGTAACGCTGCTGCTGAAGCACGGAGCGCAGCCTAATGAGACCACCACGGTGAGTGAGCCCCTCCTCCACCACAGCTCCCTCATAAAGTTGTTCATGAGACATTTTACCAATCTGCTTCTCCCTCCTCCCGCTAGAACGGTACATCAGCACTGGCGATTGCGAAGAGGCTGGGCTACATCTCTGTGATTGACGTCCTCAAGCTCGTCACTGAGGAAACCGTTTCCATGGTGAAGAGTTTATAAATTCAGCTATGCCCTCAGGGTACAGTGCAGGCATTATGTGGAACTTCTTGTGCGGTTCCGTTTATAATTGTTTCTTTTCCTGTTCCCCGCAGACCACCACAGAGAAACATCGCATGAGTTTTCCAGAAACGGTTGATGAGATACTGGACGTGTCTGAGGATGAAGGTAGACCGTGATATCGTTATAAATAACTGTTTAGAACTATTTATGCTGTTCAAACTCGCTCCACAAGTCATCATTTGTTTTTGCCTTTTTCCCCCCTGCCCCTTTTTTAGGAATTGCACAACTAACATTAGGTATGAATGTCTTTTTATCTCTTTGTTCATAGGTTATTGTAGTGAATTGTGTGAATCCATTTCAAGCTCACTCTCTCCATTGTGATCTCCGTGCACCTTCACTGGTACTCACTGTAACGGTGGCTGTGGTTTCCCATCGGCATGCACCCATAGCACTTCGATGCCTCTTCAGTGACACTCTCGTTCACTAACTCTCTAAGTGTCCTTCTCTTTCACTCTCAGATCTACAGTTTAAACTCTGTGAGCTTGTGTTGTTCATTGTGGAGTTGTGTTGTTGGAGCCATTGCTTTGATGTGTGTATGTCTACACTCATGTGTCCCAGTGTGTGTTGGTGCCATGTGAGGTGTGTATATTGAGAACATTTCTGGACTGGATGCGCCTTCACAGAAGAATGCAGCTCTTTCACTTGCAGGATGTGACTTTCCTCCTCAGCAGGCCGCAGTTTCTGGTTAAAAACAGTTCCACTGCTGAGTTAAATCACAGGCGTGTTTTCTTTAAGACGTCCCACCACTCATCTGAGACACTTGTTGAGTTGGCCAGTGTCTGTTCTCTAACTACAGCTGGGCCCTCACCTCCTTCACAGGCATGTGGTTTTTACAGTCATCATCTGAACAGGAACCAGACTGTAAATGTTCTCTGGAACAACTTGTCAGTGTCTCATTGCAGCAGTGTCTGAGGACAGTATGAATTGATCATCTACGTGATAGAATGTCCCTGTTGCTGTAAAGATAGAAAGAGTGGTGAGGTCATGTATCTGGAATGGTTCAAATAGGCAGGTACACACAGTCACACATGGTAACCCATCGCCTACATGATGTGGCACACATACACAGCACACACTAGACACGTGCTGACTCATGTGAGTCTGTGGGCAGTGCGCTCGCGCTCACAGTGTAATCACACCTACGACATCACCTCTGCTCTAGAACACGTACGTCACCTGCTCGCAGCTAAACTGAGAAATGCCCACAGCTGAAAAAACAGCACTCACGTTTGTTGCTCATTCATTGGGCTAATTCAAGATACCCTGTTCTTTGCTGTCCTGATGTGTGCGGCTGATGTTCACGTCCTCTCTGTTTTAAAACAAATTAAAACAAATTTAAACCCTTCATATCAATAACTTCAGCACCAAACCCCCAAAAAAACATGTTCTTCACTATGGCCCCAAAATTCAACCCCTGTGTGTGTGTGTCAGTGACTGAGCAGGTAGTTTATGTGTAGTCCTGTCAGCCTTGAAACAAACACAGACCAACGGTGAAACAAGCAGCCTGAAACAACTGAGACCTGCCGTCTTGTTCCGTCATTACTCTTTTAAGATCCATTCTTAGGTGTGCCGGTGTTGATTGTTAGTCTTTTCTAAGCGGTTACAAGTTCAGTGCCCAGACCAGCCCCCATTCAGCTCATCTCATCTGTCTAACCATGTCAGCACCATCTCCACACTCCCAGGTCACTGCGCTGTGGAAACCTTCTAACTGCTGATTAACATCCTCTCTTTCTCTCTTTTCCTTTTGCTGTCTCACCAACCTGACAACGGTCTGTTCGCTCTCTTTGGCATGTTGTTCTCTGAAGGAGAGGAGCTCTTGGGGACAGAAGGGGCCAGGTACATGAGGATGGATGACATGAAAGACCATGATGACGATTTCCTCTCCCCCAAGAAATCACTGGAGTACGAGAGAGGGCTGGGCACAGCGTAAGGGGGGCTGAGCTGGGGAGCGGGGGAGAGATTCAAGCTGGTAGCCTCAAGCTAATCAGTGGATAGAGGGGGGCGCACCATAGACACTCAATGAACACCAGGGGGAGCACTGGGAAGGGAGCAGAGAGGGCAAACAAACGTATTCCATCTGACTCATCTTTCTCTCCTGTCATGCAACAGAAATTACTCACCAGCCATTCCCAGGATTCCCCGTGTTTCTCCAGAGACTGTTATCCTGAAAGAACATGAGATAGATCAGGTAAAGTACAGGGCAGTGCGCATTTTTACAGTTACACAAAGCCTTACCACAACCTCTGTGTGGATTTATTTGTCGTTCACATTTATATATACTGTTACTGTTGGACTTTTTTTTTCTGGACTCAGTCCAGTTGCAGTTTACAGATTAAAAATACAAAATAAAACACCAAACAAGAAATTGCAGCAGCGACACACTTCACAGATGTAGTATATTAGATGTCAGCCTCATATGATGCAGAAGTTGCTTTTGTTTTAACAATTCATCCGTTGTCTCTTGTAGCAACACATGCCCCTCCCACTGCCGAAGGAATACGATGAAGACTCGCTGATTCCCAGCAGCCCGGCAACTGAGACCTCAGACAACGTCAGCCCAGTGGCCAGTCCCATCCACACAGGGTCAGCTCAGCAAGGATGACAGACGGATATCGTGCTAAAACATTCGAGCTCCATCCGTTGAACTTGTGTTGTCTACGACAGGTTCCTGGTCAGTTTTATGGTGGATGCTCGGGGCGGCTCAATGCGGGGCAGCAGGCATAACGGCCTGCGCGTCATCATACCTCCAAGAACCTGCGCAGCCCCCACACGTATCACCTGCCGCCTGGTGAAGCCCCAGAAGCTGACCAGCCCCCCTCCACTGGTGGAGGGAGAGGGGCTGGCCAGTAGAATCATCTCTCTCGGTCCAGCCGGGATGCAGTTCCTGGGGTGAGGAGACCACCAACACCTGACGGAGATCATTTCCAATCAGAGAATTCAGCCAATCCCAGAAGAAGAACTGGCGTAGCTGTATGTGGTTTACATGTGTTCATGTATACTTGCATGTTGGGTGACAGACCGGTGATCGTGGAGATCCCTCACTTTGCTGCTCTGGGTCGGGGTGACAGAGAGCTTGTGGTGCTGAGGAGTGAGAATGGCTCGGTCTGGAAAGAACACCGTAATCGCTATGGCGACGAGGTCCTAGAGACAATCCTCAACGGGATGGACGAGGGTAAGATTTCCAAATGAGAAGGACCCCAGCCCGATTGACCTGATCACAGTTTCAACCCTTCATTACCCCCACAGATTTAGAGAGTCAAGAGGAGCTTGGGAAGAAGCGAATTCGCCGCATCATCTCGACAGACTTTCCACTTTATTTTGCTGTCGTGTCACGGGTCCAGCAAGAGAGCGACCTGATTGGTCCAGAGGGTGGTTCGTTGACAAGTAAACTGGTGCCGATGGTCCAGGCAACGTTTCCTGAGACGGCAGTCACCAAACGAGTCCGTCTGGGGCTGCAGGTGAGATGGGACAGTGAGGAGAAGGAAGGAGAAGAAAGACAGAATCGTTAATGTGCAGCGCCTGAATAAAGCATGTTGGATGGATGTCCATTGATCCTTGAATGACCTCATCGTATTCACATCTGTGCTTCGTTGTCCTGACATCTGTTGCTTTTCGTTTACCCACTTTTCGTAGTTATTGTGGCTGTCCAGTGCATGCACCCAGCCCCTTGATGTCTCATGAATGTATTAACGTTCCGTATTTGTATTAGTGTGTTAATTGGAGTTCTCAAGTACGATCACTCTTCAGTTACAACAGAAGAGAACAGTTCACCTGTAGGTTCACATTCCACGTCTGTGCAATCTGTATAGAACTGAGTTTACGCACCCCCCAGTAAAAACAGTAAAAAGACCTAAAGAACTTTAGTCATGATAATGTCTCACTTTTAGATGAAAAATGTGGATTAATTCATATGAACCAATGTAAGATGACAACCCCTAAAAACAATAACCTGGTTAGAGTATTCATGTATTTATTAAAGGAACTTTAATACATTTTTATTGCATTTTAAACATCTGTTATGTTTTCTAAAGAAGAATACTGTCGTATTTTACTTATGTTTGCAGTATTTCCTGATCACATTTTAAAGACTTGTTACATGCACTGTCATGCACCTTTTCCATTTCATTCGATTGTGTTTTTTAATTGTGGCTCGAGACTCTGATTGTACAAATACATATACAAACCTGAAACCATCCAATTTCAGACATATTTATGTATATGTAGCCTGGCAACACATGCAGTGATTGTTTTTTAACAAATGCGTCTGTGTTTTCTGGTAAACGTACGTGCACATGTCCTAACCTCTAAGTTGGAACTAGTCAATGGGTGAAAGTACCATGGTTGTTTCTAATATTATAATATTAGCACTCAATATGTTTATTGTTTCTTTTAGTTTTAGGAGCACATGTACTTGAGTCATGTTGCTGTCGTAACCTTGATGAATCCTCGTGGCCTTTTCTTTGATATCACTGTGTTGAAAGTTTCATGTTGGCACACATTGTTCATTTACAATAAAAGACACTTATTACGTCCTACAACCAGTTTCTGCTGCCATTGTTTTTTGTGTGTTTAGGATTTAAAACCATGAGGAATTTAATCACTGATGACTTTTCTCTCTTCTCTTTCTCTTCTGTCTTTAATTTTTCCCTCTTTGGTTTCTGTTTCTCTTCCATTGTGATCTAATTCGACTCACTCTTCTGTTATCCTGTTTTTTTGTCTCTTTTAACCTCCATGGCTTGTACATATGTTATGTTGTATGTCGTATGGCCATTCCCACCACATCCTCACATCTCCATCCATGTCATGTACCCCCTCTCCATCACTGACCTCGTCAACCTCAGGCTCAGCCAGTTCCGGATGAGCTGGTTGCAAAGCTGTTGGGTAACCAGGCGAACTTTAGCCCGGTCGTGACCGTAGAGCCTCGGCGCCGCAAGTTTCACCGGCCCATCGGCCTTCGTATTCCCCTGCCGCCGTCCTGGAGGGACAGCCCCCGAGACTCTGGGGAGGGTGACACCACCAGTCTGCGCCTGCTCTGCTCTGTCATAGGTAACTGCCTGGGGGATGTGTGTGTGTGTGTGTGGGGGGGGGTGAATTTGGTGTCACTGAGACTAGGATCCACTCCTTCCATCTTCCTTCCTCTTGTCTGATTCCCAGGTGGCACAGCTCCAGCCCAGTGGGAAGACATAACAGGCACCACAAAGCTCATGTATGCCAACGACTGTGCCAGTTTCACAACCAACGTGTCGGCACGGTAAGTTACTGCACGTTACGCTGACCCTTCTGCCGTAACGCTGGGTTTGACAGAGCATCTAGGGTCAAGGTTAGGCTTATGTTTTGCCGTATTGACTTGTCTTTGTGTCCTCTCAGATTCTGGCTGGCAGATTGTCCTCGGACAGCCGAGGCGGTTTCCTTTGCCAGCCTGCTCTACAGAGAGTTGTCAGCTGTGCCATACATGGCGAAATTTGTCGTATTTGCTAAAATGAACGAGTTGAGAGAAGGCCGCCTGCGCTGTTACTGCATGACAGATGACAAGATGGATAAAACCCTAGAGCAACATGAGAACTTCACAGAGGTGGCCCGCAGCAGAGACATCGAGGTTGGTTCAGAGACAGACAGGGATAACACAGCATCTTTTTAAGTAAGTACGTTCCCTTGAGCTCATACCTGTGCTACCCCCTGCAGGTGATGGAGGGAATGCCGCTCCATCTGGAGTGTTCAGGAAATCTCGTGCCAGTGCGAAAAGCCACCCAGCAGCCTCGCTGCTTCAGCTTCCAGGCCTTCAGAGACAACAGACTTCCCGTCTCTGTGAAGGTATGAATCCATAGCAAGCTTCCAAAGCATTCCAATCCATTCTGCATGTAAAATATGCACCTTCAAGGTCGTCTTCATGTTTGTCTGTCCAAGGTGAGAGACAGTAGTAAAGAGCACACTGGATTTCTGTCTTTCCTGCGTAAGACCACCAAGTATGAAGACAGCCAACATGTGCTCTGCAACCTCAACATTACCATGCCTCCATGTATTAAGGTAAAGGTACTTCTCTACCAGTGCAATCTAGGATGGTAACAGTACAGTTACCATCCCCCATGTCGGTGAATTAAGGGTTTATTTACAAACTGGTATTTATATGTATTTGTGTATGTACATATTGATGCTGTATGATTAGCTATGATCTATTTTTCTGTTTCTTTCTGCTACAACTCTGCTTCTGTGTCAATGGAAACGTATTGATATAAAATAATCTAATACATATCCCTGCTGTGGCATCATCTGATCTGAACTTTTTATATCATCTTATACATCTGTCTTTGACTTGTAGATAATAGGAAGTGAAGATCGGAGACGAACTCTGACCCCGCTGGCGTTAAGAGAGAGATACAGTGCCCTGAATGAACCTGCCATGGGTATGACTCGGTTGTAAAATCAGATTCTTTCATGCACAGACAGTATATCATTTTGTTTATATTTCGGTTTTGCTAAATTTGCAAGGTCTGTCTTTGTGATGTGTGTTTATTTTTCTCCAGCATCGATGAGTGCCATGGAGAGGACAGAGCTTAAGATGGCTGTGATTGCAGAGCAGCTGGGACTGAGCTGGGCTGGTACGTGCATGGAAATACCTGTGTGTGTGTGTGTGTGTGTGTGTGTGTGTGTGTGTGTGTGTGTGTGTGTGTGTGTGTGTGTGTGTGTGTGTGTGTGTGCAGGCATGGGAGGACACTACGTGCTGGATGAATATGGTGACAGGGATGTTAACTTCACAATGATTTACACGTCAACGCTGACAGGAAAGGTGGGTTGTAGGAACTCTCGACTCTGCATTAAAGGACCAGTATGGAGGTTTTTGTTCTCTGTTCAGTATCAGATCCTGTCGATGTTTGACTCGTCCAAAAATAAAACCATCCTGACCGACCCAAACCCAGCTCTGTTCTGGAAAGGAAATCGTCTGCCGAGTGACGTGCCGGAAAATTTAGACGGTAGTACACACACACGCACACACACACGCACACACACAGTTGGAATAGAAATGTAAAGAAGTGAAAGAGTAGAAGGAAACAGGAAAGGAGTGGGAGCCCTATTAAAAGGTGCCGGTTCGTGTGGGTAATGTTTGTTTCTTTCCAGGACTGAACACTCAGGACGTGATCGTGATCGTATTGAGTCTCAGTGTTGTCGTGGTGACGGCCATCGCCCTCATATTCTACAGGTAAACACACATCATAAAGGTGCTGCACAGGTAAGACGTAGTTCACCAGCATCAGGGTCTGAATGTGGAGGGACTGAATAATGGAGCCACGGCAAAGTGTCTTTGAGCTCTGGAGAAGGGACATAAGAGATTGATCCATTATTATTATTATTATTAACAGACGTACATCACCGTGTCAACTGTGTAACGTCTGTTAGCACTGGGCGCTGCGCTCACAGGAGGTGATTCTGAGGCCAGGAAATAGAAATAATTAGAGGTGACATCACAGTTGTTGTCTGTGGAGGTCCTCGTAGCCACGGCAACCAGTTACACTCCCGGAGAGGTGACTAGGTAGGTGGCTACAATGTACCCCACGCCGTCGTTACGCCGTCAGTGTGAATTGGGCATTCATGAGAATGGTCCTGACAGGTCAAAGGTCGTTGACATTCTGTACACGTTCCGTTCTTGTGGTTATCTGATAGAAATGTCGCTCATTTGTCTCACGTTCATGTGTGTTTGTGGGAACGGGTCAGGCAGAACAGGAAAGAACGTCTGGTGCAAAAGAGGTGGTCTCACATCAACCCGCTCCTCATTGGTCCGTTGGACGAGAAGGCTGTTTCTCTGAAGGTAAACGACTGTTCCTCACCCAGAGAAACAGGACAACTACGATAAGGACAGATAGGACAAGATGAAAATCAAAAGAAGGAATGTGAGCGTCTGGCAGTTTTATTATGATTTGATATAACTTATTTTACAGCTTTTAACATAAATAGATTTCTTGGAACAAAGGGACCGGTCAAATATCATTGACATTGAAATAAGCGTCTGGGGAAAATGGGCCCGGGATGTTTTTGCAGAAACAAACAAAGCCAAAGGAGCGATAATAGTTTGGTTTGACCGTTCGCCCCAGATGAAAGAACCTGTTGGGTTCTTCAGAATGTTCTAATGAGAACATTGTGTGTGTGTGTGTGTGTGTGTGTGTGTGTGTGCGCGCGACAGATCGACGATGACAAGAGGAAGGACAGCACGTACTTCGCACGTCGAGGTTGCTACGACAAGAAGGTACCAACACAATCCACGTGAATCCATTTTGAAAACTACTAAGACTAAGACTACTAAACTACAAAGACAACTCAGCACCCGCGTCGTTGTTCTCCTCAGCCGGTGATCTTGAAGGAGCTCAAACACACCGACGGAGACTTCACAGAGGCCCAGAAGATCGAGCTCAACACTGTGAGACGCCGGGACGATGCTCTGTGTCACTGTTGACCCCGAATCACACAAACGACAGGAATGAACGCCACCACATAGGAGCTCATCACATCCATCGAATCAAAGCAGGAAGGCTCCAGCTTTCCCCCGGTCCCACACAGCGAAAGTGAATGTCTGGTGACCTTTAACCCGACAAACGGGGATCGGCTCCAGTACGGGCCGCGAGTGGGAGATGATGAACAAACGTAAATCACAGAAGTGTAATCCAATGAGTAAATCCCCCTTCAGCCGATTCATGATCGGCCTGAGGAAGCAGGAAGAAACAATGAGTGCGATTAACACACACACACACACACACACACACACACACACACACACTCTCCCGACTGTTTGTTGTCTTTGAAAGCAGAATGTCACGTGGAAATGTACGTCTGAAGTTTCCAAAGAAACCGACGTTTACTCACTTTTCCAGTTGCTGCGGATCGATTACTACAACCTGACCAAGTTCTACGGCACCGTCAAGTTTGAGTACGGTTTGTTTGGGGTGTTCGAGCTGTGCCAGAGAGGCTCGCTGAGGGTAAGAACACACACACGTGGCAGTGACCCACATTCAGTCTGACCCCTCAACACCGACGGTGTCCCCAGCGCTTCACTGGTGCTAGCACACTTTGGGTTGGGGTGAAGTGTAACGTCTCAGTTCTCAGTAACCGTTAGTAACCACCTGTCTGTCTCCAGTACATCCTGAATGACAGAATCTCGTACCCAGATGACACCTTCATGGACATGGAGTTTAAGATATCGGTCATGTACGATATCGCTAAGGTATACTGGATGTTTGCTGTGATTCTCTGCCGAGGACGTGCCGGGCTCACCGCTGCCCTCTGCTGTCCGCCCCCAACAGGGCATGTCCTATCTCCACTCCAGTAACATCGAGGTCCACGGGCGCCTCAAGTCCACTAACTGTGTGGTGGACAACCGCATGGTGGTGAAGATCACAGACTTCGGCTGCCACACCATCCTGAGGCCGGGAAGAGGTGAGACAGAAGACGTGTTCAGACCGGGACCTAGGGCCCCCGTTGACGCGTCGCCTGGCGTGCACCTCTCCAGAAACAATGTCTGTGTCACGTGACTACCCCAGCGTGAGGAGCACCACTTACAGAGGGTCGTTCACATTCTCGTGTCCAGACCAACGGAACGGTTCCATCATAGACGTCCATTTCAGGGACGGAGGCTCCATGTATCCACCACTTTTCATCAAGATTCATTTTGTACCCACCGCTTTTTTGTCTTTTTTTTTTGATGACGGTATGAAACTGACAGTGAGAGCAGAGTCACGGTGCTCTTCCACGACACAGTTCCACTGACCCACCACATTTCCAACCAACCTGTTGCCCACGGGTTGCAGCAACAGTGTCAGCAGTCTGCACGGTCTGTGTCTGTGTGACGCAGCTAGCTGCAAACATGCTAACAACCATGCTGACTGTTGGACGGAGGACAAGAAGGATGCTGATGAATCCTTTTTGAAGCCCAACCGTGTCTTCACAACATTAGCATGGAACGCTAGGCTAACAAAATCACAACAGAAATTCACGGACAAGAAGAGTTCAGTCCTCTGGTGGGTTTCCCAATGAGTGGTCACAGCTGGGAGCCTCAGTGGGAACCGGACTGTTGCTGGAACGTTCTGTTGCAGGTGGAGGAACGTAGTCGTACGTTGTTGCTCTTGGAATCTTCGGTCTGGACTCGACCGTAGATGTCGGAGTGGCATTTGCGCCAGTTGTAGAGCTACGTCCCAAAGACCCATGTTTTAGCACCATGACCCCACACTAGAACCAAAGAGAAGAAACTTTGACCACAGTCCATGGACACAGTGACAGCGGCGCTGTGCCAACCTACATTCTCACTGGTCCTGTGATGTCCTCTGCTCTCCTCCCAGATGTTTGGACGGCCCCCGAGCATCTTCGTAAAGGAAGCGTGTCTCAAAAAGGCGACGTCTACAGCTACGCCATCATCGCCCATGAGATTGTCATGAGGCAGAGTCCGTTTTACACCCAGAGCTGCTTGAGTCCTGCAGGTAGAAGCCCGGAAGACTCCGTTTCTCCATCCAACGTTCATATCCCGCTCACCATGTTCACGTCCATGTCCTCAGAGAAGATCTTCAGGGTGCAGTATCCCAGTGGGATGGCCGTCTTCAGACCGGACCTCAAGTTCGAGGGTGCGTCAGAGCAGGAGATCGAGGTAAGATGAGGACCGGAGAGTGGTGGAGGAGCCGCTCGGATCCTTCAGAGGACTCATTTGTGTGCGTGTTCTCGCAGCTCTACATGCTGATAAAGAACTGCTGGGACGAAGACCCAGAGAAGAGGCCGGATTTTAAAAAAATAGAGTTGATTCTGGGTAAGATTTTCAGGTATGTCAACATTTTTACAGTATGAATCAAGGACAGTTCTTTAAGGTGTACCAGCAGAATGTGTTCAGTAAAGATTCGTTACAGAGATTTGTTCGGTCGCTCAGGTTCACGTTCAGTATGTAAATCTATCCGTTCACTGCCTTCACAAACCAGTTCCCCCAGTGATTTGTTTTGTCTTGTAATGTAATGAATCTGTGTGGAGGTTCCAGATTTGGTTTTCAGTGTAAGTTTCGTGTTCAGTAGGCGGTTTGCGTCAGTCAACTCACTGGCAGAGAAGGAACCAACGAATCAGATTCACTGACGCACTCCGCTGAACTGTGAAATCAAACAAATGTTTTCAGAAAGTGATTCGGTACCGTTGCGAACGGGACCACACTGCTGCGGTTTTCACCGATTCATGAGTCGTGTTCACGTTCGTCCTGCACAGTAACCTCCACAATCAGGCCACGGAGACGTACATGGACAACCTGATCCGCCGCCTGCAGATGTACTCGAGGACTCTGGAGCGTCTGGTGGAGGAACGAACGTGTTTGTACAAAGCTGAGAGGGACCGCGCTGATCGGCTCAACTTCATGCTGCTCCCCGGGTGGGGTCGTCCGTCCGGACCCGCTCTCCCTCCTCCTGCAGGACGTGTGGCCGTGGTCCGAGCGTTTGACCGCTTTCCCGTGTCTCCTCAGCCCCGTGGTGCGTTCACTGAAGGAGACGGGCAGAGTGGAGCCAGAGCTGTTCGAGGAGGTCACCGTCTACTTCAGCGACATCGTGGGGTTCACCACCCTCTGCCACTACAGCACCCCCATGGAGGTGGTGGACATGCTGAACGAGATCTACAAGAACTTCGACAGCATCCTGGACCATCATGACGTGTACAAGGTGGGTCAGAGGTCACTGGTGACATCACAGCTCAGGCGGGAATCCCCACAGACTCACAGTATCGTCGTGGTTACCTCCGTCGTGACGCTTTCTCACCACGTTGTGATATGTTCTGTCACATTGTGACACAGGTTTGATCTGAAATTCAATAAAAATCTACTGACTCGTGTCACAATCATACGTCTTTTCATTCGATTTTTTTTTTTAATCTTAATTGTCCAACGTCCCCCCCATGTGTAGTCTCTGCCAGACCTGTGAACAACATTCGCTGGCTTGCAGGTGGAAACCATAGGAGATGCCTACATGGTGGCGTCAGGTTTGCCCAACCGCAACGGCGACAGGCACGCCGTGGACATCGCCCAAATGGCCCTGGACATCCTGGCCTTTGTGGGGACGTTCGAACTGCAGCACCTGCCGGGCATCCCACTGTGGATCCGGATCGGTGTGCACTCAGGTACCACAGGTGTCTGTGATTTCTGACTGTTGTCCCTGATGCAGGCCGTGGTCTGTTCCTACGCTCACATGAATTCATCACATCACATCCGTACATGTGCACACAGTGGGTGTATTTCACATTCACGGCCCTGAACGGGAACTAAGGACCCAAAGAAACATGCAGGATTGCGCCTGACTGGCAGGTGAAGAGTTGGCCTGGATCCAAAACATGTTGCCATAGCAACAGATCATGCTATTTATCGTGGCTGTAAATTTGTAGCAGCTACAAAAGCACAAACCAGATGAATATTTGAACCCTTCAACGCCGACGCTAGCACCAGTGCTACGGTCATGCTAGCATTCTATGGAGTACCGTAATTACATGACCATTTCTGTGGTCAAAAAATGTCCATCGGTTCCCGAAAGTTGACAACAGCCATGTTGCTGTCATTACGGTAATCTCATTACCGTAATGACAGCGACTTGGCTGTGAAGTGCAACTTCTGAACTTCAGGAACCATTCGACGTGGTGATACCCTCGGTGTTTCTGTGTAGAACAGACGAACCTGCCTCGGTATCGTATGTTCATAATCAGAGCAGCAACAGTGGTTCAATATAAACTTTGCATCCGGTGTAATTCTGACACACCAACATCTGGTGGCAGGAACGTATCGCCGGTGATACCGTTGGTGTTGAGACGGTGTGAACTGCCATATGTGTTCGCAGGTCCGTGCGCAGCAGGAGTTGTGGGGAACAAGATGCCTCGTTACTGTCTGTTTGGAGACACGGTCAACACGGCCTCACGCATGGAGTCCACAGGCCTGCGTAAGACACCACGCACGCGCTGACGACGCACGCGCTGACGTTGTGAAGAGTTCAACACGTTGTTTTTTTCAGCGCTGAGAATCCACGTGAGTCAGTCCACCATCAACATCCTGCAGAGGACAGACTGCAAGTTTGAGTATGAGCAGAGGGGGGAGACGTACCTGAAGGTGAGTTCAGATGAGTTCGGAGGCTCAGAGGAACAGCGGGTCGTCCAGTGATCAGATGGGTTCTAGTTCCCTCAATCCCTCAGTCAGTGTGTGTGTGTGTGTGTGTGTGTGTGTGTGTGTGTGTAGGGTAAAGGTAAAGAGATGACATACTGGTTAACAGGCGTGACTGGGAAGCAGTACAACCTTCCACCTCCACCAACGGCGTGAGTAAAAACATATTTTAGTACAAATTCTCAATCCTGAAGGAAGTGGTTGTAACAGAAGACGCTTGAGGGACGTAACACAAACAGAAATAAAAAAAACAACAACACAAAACCAAGATAAAAATATATTTGAAAATATGTGAGGTCAGACAGAGATTGACTGATACAACGAACCAGGTCAGTTCTATCTATCTATTCTGTATAATTAGTGGTTTACTCACACCAACTACTGCAATATTCACTGAAAACATTCTTGACAAAAATAGAGAACTTGTCCATGATATTCCGTTTTTTTCGATGCACCAGTAGACAGCTGACAGTTCCAATCCGAGATAAGTCCTGGAGACGGTTTCTCTGTTGTCACATTTGAGTCGTACGTACGTATCTTTTCCAAAGTAACATCCCCAACATCTCAGGGAGAACTTCCAGCGGCTGCAGCAGGACCTGGCAGAGATGATCGTGTTCAGTTTGGAGAAGCGTGGACGGGGGAGGGAGAGCTTCGAGAAGAGGAAGACGCTGTCCACCAAAGTCCGTCACAGAGAGAGCAGAGACGGTCAGCCCGAGTACTTCCACCTGGCTGTGACCGACTGCCCCAGCACCTACCTGTGATCGCACAGGGACCTTTAACCCCGCTCACGCCGACCTGTGACCTTAGATTCAGTGGGTCTGTAATTGTCCTGGAAAGTCAAACACAGAAGTTGAATGATCCAGTGACGATGATGACGATGAAGGTGAGCGCTGTCAGACGTGTCGACCGTTCAGTAGCTCCCCCTCATTCATGACAGTCATCATAAACTTGCACTTTTTCTTCCTTTGGTGGGGGGGCGGGTTTGGACTAAGTTTGTTTTGACGTGTAAAGTCAAACAAACAGAGGGTCAGAAGATGTAAATAAAAGAAACCAGCTTCATGAATGAAAACAAACGGACAGCGCCCTCCGGTGGAAACCCAGTTGTTCACGTCAGTTTCATCGTCAACGTCCCACAAACGGCAGGTGACACTGGGCGCCGCCATATTGGATTGTGATCTCTGGGGTCTCGTATCCGAGGGAAGACGACATGGGACCCGTAGAGGGTCATCGACTGTCTTCTCTGCAGCATCCAAAGAGACACAACGACACGCTACCTTGTTTATAGACGATCAGAAATGTGCCTCGGATGATTTTTGTTTTATTAAATGACGTTTCAGATGCAGCACAAGAGAGTTTTTTGTCTGCGGGTGCGGCTCTGCCGGAATCCAAAGCTGTCATAGAACCATAGAAACATAGAGGAACGTAGAAGAGAAGATACCCCAAGATACACACACACACCCTACACAGTTTTAGCAGTTACTAAGGCGGTGCCCCCCAGCTCTGTGGCAGGAAGTGGGACCCGGTGTCCCCTCACAGGGCTGCGTGCCGGCTGCTCTTCACGCTCCTCCACCCCTGGGTGCCTGGTGGAGGCCCTGGTGGAGGCCATCTGGGCCCCCGGGGCCAGGTGAGGGCAGGAGGGCGAACAGCCCGAGGCTGTTCTCCGGAACATGTAACTCTCTACGGGGGGTGCTTGGTGTGGTTTGGACGGTGTGTCTGTTTTCTGGGGGGGCTCCTGGCCGGCGTCTGGTTCTCCTGCAAAAACAACACAAAACGGCTGATTTAAGATGCAAACATGTGTGTGTGTGTGTGTGTGTGTGGGTGTGTGTGGGTGCTTAGTCTTAATTTAACAACATTATCACCATCTCACAGGACAACATCCTCTAACCTTCCATCAGGGCGGGGTACAACTGGCTCCCAGAACATAAACACCTCCAACAATCAAAATGACACAACCTATTCATGTGTACATGGAGAGAATGAGACCAGACAACCTGGGCTCCATCTCTTCACCCTCCCGTCTCCACTGAGCTCCACACAGTTCCATTGTACAAAGAATTTACAAGGATGTTTCTTGCTCAGTGACTCAGTGCAGAGTCTGCCGTCTCTTAAACCTTCCATACAAAGTGCTGAGTCGCCACATGAGGCACCAGGCTGCATCAGGAGGAAAACAAAAGGTGTGTGTGTGACAGCGGACGTCACCACACTTATTGACCTGACCGACTGACTGACATTCCATGTCTGGTGTTTCATGACACATCAACATTCTGTGTCCGTCGACCTTTTTCCACCATCCTTTACTTTGGACACTTTCAGTTTTTACAAGACAAGATGAGCACTGATCCATTAACATCCTGGTTCCTTGGATCTATTCATGATGTTTTATTCCTGGTTTTGTCCATTAATATGAGTTTGCCTTTGAAATAAATAAGTACAAATACAAAACCACAGGAGTAGTAATGAGGGAATAATCAGGGAATTTTTTTCCTGTTTTTACGAATTGTTTCTTTGTAATGCACCTGAACTTGTCTTCATGCGCCACAAATCAATGCGCCTTGTTGTCTTTGCTTTAGTTTGGAGGCCATTTTTGAAATGCATCATGTCTCTCTTAACCCCTTAGCACCAATGGTATCCCCGGCGCGAGGAAATGGTTCCTGAAAGTTGACATGTTGCTGTCATTACGGTAATCCCATTCACTCTGTTGGTAGATGCCAGCGACTCATTGCCGTAATGACAGCAATGTGTAATGTGAAGTGCAACTTCTCCACTTTCAGTAATCGTTTGATGCACAAAAGTCACGTCATTACAGTACTCCAAAGTATAAATGTATTAGCAGAGATACTGTCGGTGTTAAAGGGTTGAAGCCGGGCTGAAGTTCAGTTTGTGAATCTGAGTTACGACAGACCTGATGTGACCTGATGTGACCTGATGTCACCAGCGGATGTTCACTCAAACCAGAGCAGACGAACCCATGGGACGTTTGAGGGGAGGAGAGCAGAAAGTGCAGAGTTTCTACGGTGGAGAACGTCACCGTTCAGCACCTGGACTTCACGTTCCATTCACCAGAGAACCAGTCAAAACATTTATTTCACTCGGGTTGAATTCAACTTCAGCAGCTCCCGTGATGAAGGTAGAAACTAAACACTGAAGTCATTTGACAGACAATGACAGGAACTATTACAAAAGGTTAAAAACTATTTTAAATATTTTAAAATGGTTGTGAGTTAATTAACTATTAATATTGTATTTCAATATAAAGTGGAATCATATCAACAAATCAACTATGTGGGGTAAATGAAAGTGGAGAGTTACTTAAAACTCACGCTGGACATGTTTGTCAGTCCATCAACATTATTAAATGAAAAATAAGTAACAAGAGATAAAATTGCATATTTATAATTTAACTTTGCATTGATAACATGTGCATGTCCTTAGAAGTACGATATCATCGGTACATGGTTGGAATCGGTCAATGTGGACTTCACCTGCGCTGCTGCGGAAGCTGCTCTGTCGTCTGTAGATGATGAACCACAGAATCAAAGTCAGGATGGAGCCCACGGTGGTCAACACCACGAAGATCCACAGCACCGTCACCGGGTCGGACGGGTCGGCGCCAGGAGGCGTCGTCCGCCGCTGACCCAGCACGGCGACGCGAGGTTCTGTAGGAACAGACTCATCGGGTCAGTGGCGTCACACTGGACGTCGGCCGACGTGGAGGAACTTCTCTTCACATCCCAGTGACGTGAGTCAGACCCTCAGAACGTCCAATGCAGGAGACTGACGGAGGAACGTCAGAAGAACGGTCACGTTGGCGACGTCTCTCACCTGTCTGAGTGTCCGGCGCCGTGGGGAGACACAGTTTGATGAGGCTGTCCCACTTGCAGCCAGCAGGACATTCCTTCATTGACATGACAGAAGACGCAGTGAGACCTTGTCGTCGTCCTTGGATGTGGTGTTTGTGAGAAAACCCCTCAAGAAACGCTGAGGAGGAGCGGGGTGCTGCTGGGGGATCTGCACCTGAAACAGACGTTTCAGTTCCTCCATCTCGTCAGGAAGTAGTGAATCACTACACGTGTCCCCCAGGGACCGACAGCCCGAGACACATCTTATTTCTGTTAGAACAGCACAAAGAAAAAGAAAACATGGCGTCCATCGCTCTCAGTAGAACACGGGACAGTAAAAGGTGCGAGTGTAAAACTTTACTCGTGATTCAAATGTGACATTGCACAAATTTCAAACCCTGAGACATTTGTTTGGTTGTGTAGGGCACACGCAGGATGCAGCACAACCACAGCAGAGTAGTCGTGCAGCGAAAAGGTGTTTGCATAATGTGGAGTCACTCCAGTCCTGAGCTGAGTGAGAAGAGCTTCAGGCACCAATGACTGCAGCTAGCGAACATGACTGCGTCACCCTGAGGCCCACGATGGACCGATTTCAGACCTGGCAGGTTGGTTTTATCATGTAGAAATCATCAGAAACGTCTGACTTCACCTGAACGAGGACTGTGATTCTTGATTGTTCTAGTTCAGCTCTGACATTTCAATTAAAACAAACAAACAAACAAAAAAGCATACGAAAGAAGAACATTTGGGCCACGTCCACACGGGAACCCGAACAGTTAAAAAAAAAAATGTGTGCGTCCACACCAACCCAGTGAATCCGTTGCAGTATGTCCTCCAGACCCGTAGGTGGAGCTGTAACACCTCCACAGAAATACACCATCACAGAGAAGAGGACATGGAGCATGAGATGGAAACAACCACAGGAAGAAGAAGAAGAACAGAACCAGAAGGAGACGAACACACACATCACATTCAACACGGGGAGACGCCATCGTTGTTGTTGTTGTTAGCCAGTTAGCATTTTCAGTCTCCCTGTATTAGTGTAAAATGAAAAGATAAAAAAAGATTGTATTCCGGCTCCAAAATGCCGATTCATAAAGACCAAAGGCCCAGATGATAACAACTTTTCTGATTCACCTGAACTCCTCTCCATGGAGACCGGTTCACGTGAACTGGTCTCTGTGTGGACGTGGCCCAAAGACAAAACCTCCGACAGAGGTAACATACACATGATGGTGATTTGGCGCCACCTCTTGGCCACTGAGAGGCTGCAGATTGCAGCTGAACAATGTGGACAATGAACAATGGACAAAGATCATTTTTGGACGGTCATGTGGGGCGGGGGGTTGGGGTAATGATTTTGAGGGTGGTCACTGCGCCATCACGGCTTGAAGAGACGCGGCTGCATCCTGGTGAAGGTGAAGTTGTAGTAGAGTGGCAGACCCTGGTGGCTGACGTTGCTGAATCTATCCCACGAGAACGGTGGAAGGCCGTCCTGGGTCGTCGGGCCGTTCACCGCCTCCGCGTGGAACTCGGCAGCCATTAGGAAATCTGTTACCTGCACAGACAGCGACATCTGAGCTGAGCCGTTCTCACACATTCCCGCGGTCAGAATCCATCGTTATGGTGACGGGAGCTCACTTTGGTATCGTAGCAACCTCCTGGTGATGGCTTCTCCGCCTGCAGGTCGTTACGGCAGCAGATGGACTTGCAGGGGTCACCTTTGGAGTACGGGTCCTTCTTGTACTCTGACACAAAAAGGTAGAATGGAATTGACTTTGGTCTGACAAGTCGACACCAGTCAGGAGTCAAACCAAACATCTTCTGGCTGCGAGGCGTCAGAGCTGCTCACAACTGGAGGTGTGAGTTTTCTTTTACACACAGAAACAGACAAATCAAACCACCACACACCGTTGAACCTCATGATGTGCTTCAGAGAGTCCAGGTCCTTGACATCGGCCTGGTCGCGCCGGAAGATTTTGGCTCTGGGACAAAGGTCATAGGAGAAGTCGTCTCCGTGCTCCTCCCACATGTCCCTGTACCCGCTGAGCATGTAGATCTTCTGGTGGAAGGGGACGTTGTAGGATGGCCAGTAACCTGTGGTGAACAAGGCACACAGCCTCCTCAGATGTTGGTCTTTTTATTCTTTTTCATTTCATTTTTTGGTAGCTTTCTACCTCCATTACAGGGGCTGAAAAAGAGCCAGCAACCGGTGTAGCTGCTAGCATCATCAACCAGCATAGTTGTTAGCATCATCAACCAGCATGGTTGTTAGCATTACAAGTTTTAGCCACCACTCTCTGACTCCCAGAAGTCTTTGTTGGAAGGCTACCGAACGGTACAGTCCCATTTGCTCATAGAACACCTTTCACCATGAACCCGTCCATCCCTAAGAAACAGTCACCATGATTGGTCTCCATGTGATATTTGGTCAAACCTACAGAGGGCCATTGGACGGGGGCTGAGGAGCCGTGGGTCGCCGACCCCTGCTCTACTGACTTTGAGAGAAAGCCCCACATAATTCCTCTGCACTTTGGCAGGGTGACAATACAAGAATTCTGACACTGACTCTGGAAGTACTTCACTGTCTATCTGCTGTTACCTCTGCGCAGTGCCTGTGTCTGGTCTGAGAACTCCACCAGCCCGGGGATCTGCTCCACCACGATCAGAGCTCCAGCCTCAAGGCTGTGGCCCAGCTTCACTCTGCTGCGGTCCAACACCATGTACTGGTTATTGTAGGTGCCTGCAACAGACCAGGTCAGATCAGACAAGTCTCAGGGGAGACGAGGTTACTGACTCATGAGTCCTTGTTACAAGTCTCTTGTTACACGTTTTCTGTTCCACATGCTGTCGTAACACCGTTCCTGTCATCTTTTAAGATCATCTGGTCCTGGTCCATTAGCAGCAGTTACTCAACATTTCATTCAAATCTGGTCAGAACTTTCGGGGTTATTTTGCGTACACACTCTGAACAGACTTGCTCAGAGGTAATAAGTGAGATCTACTAACCAGAGTTGTACATGGAGAAGATTTTCGCCCACTCTTCTCCGCTGTGCGCCAAACTGTGAGCGAGCCGGACCCTCTGCCACGCCAGCAGGCTGCTGGGGGTGATGACGTCAAACAGAGAGGTGTTGAAGACATTGTTGGTGGTCTGGGTCATCATCAGACCACTGCCCAGGAGGTAGAAGTCATCCAGCGACACCAGAAAGCCTACATCACATTCACAACATGGAGCAGAAGATGGCGCTGAAGGGTCCTACACATTTATCATCCGTGACCTGTCTCGACTCCAGGATTAAATGTGGGACTAAGGGACCCTACTGATCCGATATCATGACATCACAAAGTTATGATACAATATTATCATGATATTATCATCTGTTCAGTATTGTGATATTATATGTTATGATATATTGCAGATTTTTTTTTTACCAAACTGTAAAAAAAACTTTTTAAACTCTTTCTTCATGCAACTTACCTGAAAATGAAACAAAAATAAAAAATGAATTTAAGACTACTACAACTAATAATATAATAATAAAACTGATAATAATAATACATGCACTTATATATAAAATAAAACACAAATAGTCTTATTTTGCTCAGAGTAAAGCTGGACTCTGCTGAGGAGGACCCACCTGGGTAGCTGCTGAAGGACAGTTTCCCTGTCGCCGTGTGCGCCTCAGTGATGTGGAAATCCCAGTGTTTATAGATCCGCATGGTGGCGGCGTACGTGTACCAGCTGGAGTGTGCAAAGAGGAGGTTCTCAAAGCCGGGAAGCATCTGATGGAGCCAGAACATTGCAATGACTCCAAACAGTTTGAGTGAGCGATAATATTGATGAACGATGGAAGTTCCGTGCGGCAGCTTGTGACGCGTGAATACATGAACTCTTCTGTCGGTATCCATGACGATACATTTGTGCTAGCACACACTGGAGTACCGTAATTATGTGACTCTTTGCATATTTGAAAACGTCAAACGGTTCCTGAAAGCTGAGAAGTTGCACTTCGAAGCCAAGTCATTACGGTAATGGCTGTCAACAGAGTGAATAGGATTACCGTAATGACAGCAACATGGCTGTTTTCAGCTTTCAGGAAGGGATGGACGTTTTCTCTTCCTTCTAGTTCCTTCTTCACACCGGTAGAGGAACTGAGTGACACTTCTCAGCTCTCAGGAAACGTTGGATGTCTTCCGATCGCGCAAATAGGAATCAGGAAATTATGGTACTACGCATATGTAGTGTCAGGGATACCATCGGTGTTAAAGGGTCCAATGTGCCTTAAAGCTTTCAGAGTGAACTGAGAAGTGGAAGTGTTTCGACTTCCTCACTGGTTTGAACTCTGACCTTAATGAGAGCTGAACAGTGTCCCATCCCTGGGAGTTGGTAACGCGTGCGCAGAGACTTGTGGGTGGGGGCCAAGGCAGGGATCAGGTCCAGCAGGTCCCCAACCGCGTTCAGGAACTGGACGGCGAACAGGGACAGCGGCTGTGGGAAGGTCGATGAGTGAACAGATGTTAGAAAAACAACAGCTGGACCTGCTGCCAGAGTCACACACACAAAGACCATTTATCCTCAGAGGTTTGTACAGTCTGAACACAGAATTGTTCTTCTTCACGATCCACAGCCATCACACCTTCTTCCCGGATTTCTTGGCCCATTCTGCAGCTCCTGCCTGAAGTCCGTCCATCTGGGCCACGATGAACCCGGCGTGTTCCCACAGAGGGTCAGAGGCCTTGTTCAGTTTCACCTGCTCTCTGGTCCACGAGTCCTGTTTCCTGGAGGAACACGAGCGACGGTCATTGTCTTTTTTTGGGTGGGGATGTACTTTTCCATAACTTGAGGATATTTCCTGCTGCTGTGACCGTCCCGACCTTGATAACTGCAGAGTCATGTTTTGACACTCCCATTATTTGTGTCTGGTCACCCTATAAGCATCAATGTGGCGAGACAGGGGTCTCTAGAAACTGATTGATGGTCACTGATCACACCGACGTAACAGGGTTCGACTGAAGGGATATGAACTCACTTCATGAACTCCTGAACCAGGACCAGGATCTTGGGGTCGTGGATCAGCTGAGGATACATGTTGGCGTAATGGTCGATCATCTGCCTGGGCAGGAAACAAAGAACGGAATTGTTTTCATTGTAATTACGCAATAGAGTTGTCCGGTTCGCGAAGGATTCACTGGAAAGAGCGAATCTTTTGGGTGAACAAATTGTACCGAATCACTGACTTGAAGTTTTCATTCATTCCACAGTTCAGCTGAGTGCGGCGGTGAACTGCTGAGGGTGAACCCGATTTGCTCGTTTCCAGAGAATGATTCGACTGACACGAGTCACTCGCTGAAAACAGAACTTACGTACACTCCAACCGCTGTGCAGAGGGCACAGAACAGTTGAACAACTCTGAACTAATCTTTTTCTGTACCCCTAAAAGAACTACCCATCGCTAAAGAATTGTCCAACAAAATATTACAACAATACAATGCAGTGGTGCAGTGGTGAGCACTGTCGCCTGGGGGTCTCTCTTGTCGTGTCTGCGTGGGTTCTTTCCGGGCTTGGTAATGCTTCAAAAACATGACACATCATGTAAAAGCAGCATACGGCGGCAGACATTGTGAAAGAAGTTATCTTCTGTCGTCACGTTACTGATGACGTCAGCTGGTTTGAGTGTGTGTTGATGTGTCAGTCAGGACCCTGCTGGAAGGAGCAGAGGTCAACACACTCACTGGGCCGTCAGGAAACCCTCCAGGTAGCCGGCCAGGAAGAACGTGACCTCATCGGTCTCCGGAGTTTGTCCGTAGCCAGCACGGATCTCCAGGATGCTCCAGCCGGTGCTGACCAGCGTGTCGTTCAGGAACCCGTAAGCGTCCCCCTCCTTCTCCAGCACCCCCTCCTTTAGCTGGACGGTCTTGAACTGAGGGTCCCAGTAAACTGTGGCTGCTGTCATCTCTGGGACAGGACATTTACAAGGCACTTCAGGGCCACCGTACAACTGACTGTACAGGTACTTGCAGTGACAATAAGCAAAACATGGTGTGTTAAACCCACTCTCTACTCATCCTATGGTCATAATCTTTGGGTGAGTGGTTTTATAAGGAAAATAAACAAATACCTTCCAGTGACACAAGTTACTTCAACTGGTTACAATTGAAAGTTCCTCTGTTCCAGTCACGTAACTATTACAAAGACTTGATAAGTAATTGAGGACATTTTGTGAGTTATAAACATTGAATGAATATTCTCAACGGTTTCAAGTGTGGAGATGTGTGACTCCCACACCAGATCGGGACAAGAAACGACCCCAGAATTATTATTTAACATACACACTGAAGGTTTTAGCAAACATTGTTAAAGTGGAACTTAAACTGTCATAACGAATATTTACACAAGTTAATGTAACTTAATGACACATTTGTCTCCAGTAATGTAACTGATTTCAC
>CAAKHB010007709.1:111955-133547 GCA_901007665.1 Aeoliscus strigatus
TCTCCTCTCCTCAAATGAATAACAGGACAAACATGCTAATCTGCACATTAACAAAAACCCTGCATCTCATTTTTGCCGTCTGTCACTGAGAGATGAATGTCTTCATTTGTGCGTCTGTGTGTATGTTTGTGTTTATTCCAATCTGTGTGTGTGTGTGTGTGTGTATGTGTGTGTTACAATCTGTCTGTGTGTGTGTGTGTGTGCCAATCTGTGTGTGTATATATGAGGATTATGCAGCATCAGAGCCAGATTTGGTCCGTATGTTCTGAGGCAATCAGTGCCCCTCCACACACACACACACACACACACACACACACACACACACACACACACACACACACACACACACACACACACACACACACACACACACACACACACACACACAGAACCAGTTTTCTTCTTCAATCTGAGCAGAGAAACAGTTTCTGTTCCTGAATTCCTTCCTGGGAGAAGTTCCAAACCACTTCACAGCCTGAGTGAAAACGTGAACGTACTCACTGTTGGAGGCAGCAGCCGCAGAGAAAACGCACAGACACACGAAGACACATTCCACTGGAGACATGACCGGAGTTCACGGAGTAAACCGACGGCGGACAGAGAGCGGGAACGTTCCGACCGAAGACCGGGAGAACAGCTGACCCGAGCCGAGCCCGGACGAAAGTCTACGACCGCCGGACAGAGAGGGCTGTGATTGGCTGCCGGAGCGGAGAGGGCTGTGATTGGCTGCTGGAGCGGAGAGGGCTGTGATTGGCTGCCGGAGCGGAGAGGGCTGTGATTGGCTGTCAGAAACAGGAAGTACAGTATATGTGTCATATTTGATATCGGCTGAATTGTACATATCTACAACGAGAAAGAATGTAGATTCAGATATCTAAAATGTTCTTTTTGACTAGGACAGAGAGGGCTGAGAGTAGCATTTAAAGGTTTGTGTGTTGGAAGCCACTTTTTACTCGGCGTTTTCTTGAAAACATGATTTATATTTATTTTTTGTCGTCACATAAAAAATACAGTTACTGTTACTTACTTACGTTAACGCTCTGTTGTACATAATCAAATGAAAATGTGGGGTACGGGTAATGGAAAATGGAGTAAATAAATGCTTAAGATTATAAGTGACATTCAGACACAGCAGCTTGTTTCGTCTTGGACGTGTTAATGACATCTGCCTTGTAGGTGTATATTTATCAGGTAATAAAATTCACGTTCAAATGTTTCGTAACTAAAAAGCGTTTCACCCCAGATGGGACTCGAACCCACAATCCCTGGCTTAGGAGGCCAGTGCCTTATCCATTAGGCCACTGGGGCTTCCGTTTGGAAAGGATTCCAGAAACAGACAACTACATTACACATTACGTGAGGTCGCTAGCACACAGTACTTCCATGGCTCAGATTAACACAAATGCGGACAAAACAGACCGGAAATGAAGCAATTCTTTTTATTTCAGTCACATCCTAACTCACGTGGGCTGGTTTCAAGTGTATGATGCGACGCTGCCCCCTGGTGGCAGCCTGAAACATCAACGTCCACGTTGAATAAACGCATAAAACTCGGATACAATCAAAAGACAGTAACTCAGATACAAGTTTTCCTCAACGTTGTAATTTAAATACATTTAAAATATATTAGGTTTTGACAAAATGAAATAAATACAGTGGGAATGCCAAGAAACACACTTTCTTATTTTTCCATTCAGCTCCACACAGGAGGAATTCAACAGAGCACATGATCAAAGCAGACAAATGTTAGAAGAACAGAATTCCCTTCACAGACGGAATGACCAGGATGAAACAAAGTGAATACATGAGGAAAATTGAGGTGAACTTGCCAGTTCCTCTAAAGCCTGTCAATTGTCTATTTATATTTATATAACAGGACTTCAGGAGCCGTTAGTTCATCGTGAAATGAGGAAAACTTTTCATCATTTCTTCAACGGGGGTTCCCAATAAATTGAATTCAAACATATGAAACGTTTAAGATGTTTGATTTGGTTTCTGTCAGTTTATGGGAAAACACGACTGAAACGTTTCCCTCATTCCAGGATGAACACACCAGGTGGACGGGTGGACACATCATCCCCTGAAGAGAAAAAACACAAATGTCATTATCAAAGAAAGACATTTCTCAAAGCAAACACAGCAGAGACTCATTCCATTGATCAAACTGACAGTGGAGAAGGCACGACTCATGTGCAGTGACATCAAACTCTCCCCGCCATTCATTCATTCATTCATCTCCTGCTTCTCGTCACAAGTGGAGGAAAGCAACACGTTACTTTGAAAGAAAACCAACGGCAGCGAGTTTCAGTCCTACTGACAGCGGCGTCAAACATTCCGATTGTTGGTGACGAATGACTCACTCTTTCATCCGTCCACTCATTCATTCATCATCAATGAGCTTCTCCGCTCCGTTCTCTGCTCGTCCTCCAGAGCTGCCTCCTCCGTCCTCCTCGTCCTCCGTGTACGACTGGCTGCCGTAGCTGATCATGGTGCGGGACAGGTCCACCTCGATGGGGAAGACGTCGGCCTCTTTCAGGACGGCGTAGCACTCGTCGTAGTAGCGCGACATGCCCGACACGAAGCGCTGCAGCTGGAACACGATGTCCTGCACTGTGGGCGGAGAGGACACGTCGGACCGCTTGAGTGTCCCATGCAAACGCAGCAGTCGTGTTGAGAGTCACATGACGAGAGCTGATGCTGGGGCGCTGCGAAACCTACTGAAAATAGTTCTTATTTCTAATCAAAATGTCCAATTTCTAGTTTAAAATGATCCATTACACTTTTCACAACAATTTTTACTAATTTCAAGTTAATTTTCACATAAAAAAAGGAGAAAAATCGGCTGCCAGTGGAGGAGGATTTCTTTTTTGTGTCATTATTTGTTTGTTTGTTATTATTATTGTTGCTTGGGATGATTATAGACAGAAGAAAACTGAAATTGAAATAGCATAGTGATAGAGACGAGTTTAAAAAAAACAATCATCAAATGAATAAAAACTAACAATAATACATGAAACGTATTCAATTCTCTGATTGGCTGGCAGCCGTCTGTTAAACTGTTTAATGCACACGTATTCAGCTCTACTGACGACATTCAACAACTGTCAGTCGTAACAACTACTGGACGTTTGACGAGGACAACAAGCATCCGACGTGAGTTAGGGCTGGAGAACACATGAAAACATGAATAAATAATCCATTCGCTATATATCACTATGTAACAGCGGCGCAGTGGACAGACATCTTGGTGAGTACACTGACAATAAACTTACGGGACTATTTCAACTACATTTGTGCTACAAAGACAAAGTGGGAAAAAACAACGACAAACCGTGTTTCTGATCCAGCAGCTCGATCTTCTCCAGAACGTCCTTCCTCATCTTAGCGAAGCGAGCGCGAGCCTCCTGCCGACACCGGAGCACCAGGCGGTACTCGTAGTTCCCGGTGCTGACGCGGTACAGAGGCTCTCCGACAGCCTGCAGGGAGGGAGAGGACCAGGAATCTCATGTCAGGAATGAACGCTTCATTGTCCAAATCAGTCACTCTAGGTGTGTGAAGACTGTAGTTTGTGGACGTCGTTAACTACAGTCAGCTAGCATTCTTTGGAGTACCGTACTAACACGACTCTATACATGAGAAAACAGCTCCTGAAAGCTGAGAAGTGTCATCGCCTGCTCTGAAACGTCCATATGGGTTCCTGGTGGTTGACAAGTGTCACTTCACAGGCAAGTTGCTGTCAGTACGGTAATGAGTCACCAATGGGATTACCGTAATGACAACAACATGGCTGCTGTCAACTTCCAGGAAGTGCCAGTGTATCGCCGGGGGAAACCGTCAAGTTTAAAGGCTAAAAAACAAACAAACACGTAAGGTGATGTCGATGGTGAAAAATAATGGAGTGAGCTCAGGTTTCCATCGCTTCCCGATGTGACTGGAGAGTAACGGAGGAATACTCACGATACTACTGTACTCCTCATCATCCATCTCCTTCACCTTCAGACAGTACGACTGAAAGACAACAGGCATCCGTGTCACCTGAGGCCGTCGGACTCAGACAGCCTGGGGAGGGGGACTTACCAGGTATTCAAACTTCACGTCCAGGTACTTGCGGATGGTGAGCTTGGTGTCGGGTATGGCCTTATGAAGGTACGTGTTCAGGTCGTGGAGCATCTGCACCACAGCGTTCCAGTCAGTTCATTGGTCAGTGACATGTCACGTCGTCGTGATTCTTTGTCAAGTGTCCAGGCTGTTTGATTTAGCTTTTCTAATATTATCTATATTTGTATGTTTTATTTGTATCATCTAAGGCCACGCCCACACAGAGACGAGTTCAGGTGAATCAGTAGCTGTCTATGGGCTGGACCTTTGGTCTCCATGGAGACGAGTTCAGGTGAATCAGTAGATTGTGGTCGTCATGGAGCAGTGATGTTGATCGTTGTTGAATCAACCAGTGTGTCCAACCTGTATGATGATGTCATAGCTCCTCCTCTCCTTAGCCTCATGCTAACTGGCTAACAACAACAACAACAACAACAACAACAACAACAACGACCTCTGCCCGTGTTGAATGTGATGTGTCTGTTCGTCTTCTTCTAGCTCCTTTCACATGCTCCCCCGTCTTCTTCTTCCTGTGTTTGTTGATGTCACACCAGCAGCATTACAGCTCCTCCTACAGGCCTGGAGGACATACTATAACGGATTCACTGGATCTGTGTGGACAGACGTGTTTCTGGAGACGATTCCACGTGGACAGAGAACGCTTTTCAAAACTATTCCGGTTCTATGTGGACATGGCCTGAGTCTATGTCCCAGTCCGTTGCTCTCGAGCTGTTCTGCCTACGCAATAGTTCTTCTGTTCCTGGACTTGTCATCATACTCACAGGCTTGATGGTCTTCAGCAGCTGAATTCCATATTTCTCAATGTTGCGGTGAGCGTCAGCAAACTTCACAAAGGCTTCGCTGGCTGCAGCCTGGGGCTCTCGCACTCCGATGACAGAAAAAACATCCCCGAACGCTGCAGAGACCAAAGACGTACACAACGTGGAACACAAAAAGATGTCGTGGCGTGTGTTTGTTTGGACTTTTGGTCGCACCGACTCACCTCTGTGCGTCTGCGAGAGCTCAAAGAAGGCTCGGAGCAGTCTCTTTGTGTGCTCCATCAGCCCTGGCAGAGAGAAACGCAACATGCATGATCATCACATGATTGTCATTTCATTTCATGTTATTGTATTTGATTTTTATTGTGTTTATATATATTATATGAAAATATGATCTATATATTATTTTCATAGTTTATCATGACGAAACGTCACAATAAATGATTAATATTATATATATACACACACACACACATCACACAATTCTGATAATTTATCCTTTTCTATTTTCATCAGTTGTTTATTTAAATCTTGTTCACTGTGGATATTTTCTGGTTTCTTTACGGATAGAGAACTGAATATATTTGGTCTGTGGACAAAAACATGTTTGTTTAAAGGTTTGGAGAGAACAAACGGACAATTTCAGCCGTTTTCTGTCTCTTTAGAGACCCAACAACTGACGGATGAATCACTTCTGTTGGAGACGTGCTCTCATCGTCGAGGACCCGGGGCTGTACCTCTGTAGAGCTCTGCTGTCTTCTCCAGTTCTTCCAGTCTCTTCACCAGTCCATCTGCAGAATGGAACAGAGCCACGGGCTTGACGACGTTCACGACATTCAGCGAGGAAGTTAGTGCAGCATCGCGCTCAAACTTACCGTTACACAGAATCGCCCGACTGAGTCCGAGTGCGTCTGCCGTGCCTGAGCTCATATTCTCCACCAGGCGATGTTTGACTTTCTTCAGCACTGGAACACGAAAACCGAAAAGACACAACACATCC
This sequence comes from Aeoliscus strigatus, assembly GCA_901007665.1. Classification (NCBI taxonomy): domain Eukaryota; kingdom Metazoa; phylum Chordata; class Actinopteri; order Syngnathiformes; family Centriscidae; genus Aeoliscus; species Aeoliscus strigatus. The sequence continues at coordinate 117,833 of CAAKHB010007709.1, forward strand.
TTGAATCATTCATGATATTGTCATGTAAAGCTTCCTGCAAGATACCATGACCTGGATGACTGAGAACCTTCACAGACCTTTATAAATGCACTGTGCATATGTGCACACATGACCCCCATCAGTTCACACCTTCTCCCTCTATGGTACCAGTAATTGACAGTAATCATGTAATAGTATGTCTATAGTAGTGTGTAACAGAATTTAATAGTACATCACGGTATGCATGTCAAAGCAGCGTGTCGCAGCTCGTACCGATATCCAGAGACTTCCCCTGTTTCGGGTCGGCTTGCAGTTTGTTGTAGTGGATGACTGCTTCCCCCTGTACAACGATTGACAAACAGAACGGGACAAATGAAGCATGGAAAGGAAGATGACCCTCCCCCCCTACCAGAGACAGAAATTCAACTTCAGGTTGTTGTTCTCAAATTCATCTTTTCCCTGAGTTCGATGTAATCACATTATTTACACTGACGAGGTACCAACAACACGGTCTAATCCTTTAATCCCCCCACTGGACGCTGGCTTTCATCCACCGTACAAGTCCGTCAGGGCATTTCCTGCCTGCTAACAATGGGTGCCAAAAACAACAGCAGAGGTGACTGGACGCGACCGGGAACACACGGCAGTCTGATGACTCCACTGATTCATTTCCAGCCAAAGCAGGACACCAGCCGGTGAGTACCACTGCATCTCTTCTTCCAGCTCTTTGTGACATGGACGCTGTACATTTTCACGTCAAAGGCTGTTTTCACTGGGGAAGTGTCAGTTCAGGGGTAAAGTCCAGCGGACACTCAGAGGACAGAATGACTCTGACAGGGAGCAGTTTTCAGAAGCTAAGGCTCTTCTCTTCATAGAAACACGAGACCCCTTTCTGGGGTTTCTTTCTATTTCCCTGTTAACTTTGTCAGTTTTTCCAGATTGGGGGTCAAAGGTCCATTGGAAACAACTGGACAGGCTGTAGTTTAACCTCCAGACCTCTAGGTGGAGCTGAAATTCACCAAAAACTGAGAAGAGAAGGTGGAGCAGGACTTCCTGTCCACTCAGCAAACAGAACTGACCCAAATTAGTTTTATTACTACGGTCACAAGATCCGCTGACTTTCAGTCGCTGTCGCTTGAAGAAAACAAAGAAAAACACTGAGAACTAGAAAAAAAAACACAGTGAGAGATTCAACGTGGAGCTACGAGACAGACAGACGCAGAAGAAGAAAAAGAAAAACAAACGCAGCATGGACACCGCTGAAGAGGTCAAAGGTCGGCGGTAAGGGGGACGGGGGGTGATGACACCTGGATACAGAAAGTCGGAGGATTCAATGTCCAGACGTGACAGTGAGGTTTGATGTGACGTGGCGCAGTGCTGCCGGTGTGAACGCTGATTGACTACAATGACCGCCATCAGCTGTTACACGACACAGACTCGTCCGGTGCAAACCCGGGCTCAGGCCCTCGGACCGGTCCCCTCCCCAGCTCGGGTACCTGGACAGCTTGGATCATCTTGGCCACCTCCACCTTCGTCTTCCCCTTCACCGGTTTGCCGTTCACGCCCGTGATCTCGTCACCTGCTGCCAGCGTCGTGTCCTGAGCTGCCGGGGTGTTATCAAAGACCTGCAGGACGACACCGACACGCCCCTTTCATAGCGGCATCAACTGGTTCATTAAAATCACAACGTGACCTCCATGAACATAACACATACCATTCTGATGAAGATCCAATTAGATAGGATCTTTATAAATACCAACAGTACTTATGAATAAGGTTAGAAATCATTTCAACGGTGGTGTAGGTACCTGGACAATGTAGAGACACGGACAGTATTGGGCCCCGCCTCCGATGCTGATCCCAATCAGGTTGTTTGCATCTTTCTTTAGACTCACAGTGCCTGGAACTGTCGGTATCCCCCTGTACCGGACGGAATAAGGTAATTTCTACACAGGCAGCATTTCATTTACTTGTGTTTTTGTTTGATTTATGAAACAAAAAGGAAAACAAAAAAGTTAGGTGTCTGTGACATTTTTAAACCTCTCTTGTCAAAAATGAGCCATAATATTGACCTCAGACAAAAATGTCCATCTGACCCCCATTATAACCACACTTTTAATCCCACGCCATTACAAGAAACACTCATGTAAATCTATATTTGTCCATTTTTACTGGTCATTACTTACTAGAAGATGCTTGTAGAAACATGATTTTGTCTCTCTCCATTAAAATGACACTGATGATCTTGACCAACTCAGCAGGGGGTCATATTCCCCAATGTATACGTTTTAGTTTTAAAGTGGTCATATACGGATGTCAGAACTCACAGCTTGTCCTCCTCCAGTTCATAGTCCATGTCTGTGAACATAGCTGAAGGTCACCAGCCCTCAGAAGACCCGCTGTGATGACAACAACAGATGTAACAGTACACACAGTCTGACACTGCAAAAACCAAGAAGATTTGTCTTATTCCCTGTCAAACAAGTGAAAAAAACAATGTGTCTTATTTTCATTGGAAAGTGATCAGACGTGATTATCAATAAGCCAGATGATTTTAGTAAGATTTGGGTCTTTTTCCAGTGTAGTAGTAGTTAGTTACCATTAACTTCTCACACATATATCGAGGGAAAATGTTGCTCATGTCAGGTGGCCAGTGCTTTATATTAGTAATCACTCATGGGAGAAACTGGTGCAAAAAATGAGCATTCTAACAGCATTCTGCCAAATGTGATAACTATTGTCTATAATGACAAAATGACAGGGTGACAGCAGGTGGCTGAACAGCTGTTAGCTAGAATACGCTAGAGTTAGCATGTCGACCACCGTGGGTGTAGTCGTCAGCAGAATCATCAGACCTGTTCTGGGAAATCATTTACCCAGGAACGTTTTCTTCTGGTGACGAAAAAAATAGCACAGTGTGTTAACTAACCACAGCTAGTTAGCTGCTAGCTAACCAGCTGCTAGCTCGTGCAGACCTGTGGCAGGTGGAATAGCATCAGCAGTGAAACTTCGCTAGCTCGGTTATGTTTTGTAGCTTACCTTTATTAGAGTTTGCGCCGGTTTGGCATTCAAATGTCTTCTGTATACATCAAAATCGATGTCTTTCTTAAATCTCTCGCTTTTGTGATGAATAAATTCGGTTCCTGTTTACTTTTCGCGTCACTTCCGTCATTGGGCGGAAATCGTATGATTAGCTGATAGTCAGCTCCTTATTTTGCCATTAAAATCCTTCCTGTCATTATACACACGGAGTTATATTTTGTTGTCGATTAATATTAATCCTTCCATCGCGTAAAACATACAAAAATGGCCGCAGTCAATTGAGGATGTTGTAGTGTGTATGTGTCACCGCTAGAGGGCAGTAATGATTTGTCCCATCCAGCCACAAGCATGAAGCAGTTTGTGTTGACGTAGATGTGAACACACAGGTTGCGGTGACCTTTACTGACCCTAGTGGTTATGTCCTCCGTGATTATTAAAGATGTGGATCATCAGAAGACGATACTCAAGTTTAGGTGCCAAACTTTCGATATGCAACACATTTGAGGGACCCTGGAGCCTGCAGATCCGAGGAGCCGTTCCAGAAAGGTTTAGTGAAAACCCTGACTTTAATTGAGAAATTGGTCAAAACAAACAAACAAACAACAAACATTTATCAATGTTTTCACGTACAAGTGACAGAAATGAAATGTCTTTAAAATGTAATATGTTTCATTTCAGCTTATCAGTAACATGAAATGACTTTTCCTAATTTCAGGATTAACAATCATCTTTTGTTTTGTTTTTCTTCACAATGGGGGCGGCGTCACAAGTGCCATTCAGAATCACAATGCGTTCATCATCTCTGCGTCAAACGTGTGAAGGTGATAGATAATGTGACTCTCAACCCTCATTCAGTGATCAGTGAGGGGAATAATAGCATTTAAATGATGATGATTGAATTTATATTATTTAATCAAGTTGCCTGACTGTGACTGAGTATTTGCTCACCTGATTACATGTTTACACGAGTGCTCTTTTGTTTTCCGTTATAAATTGAGTGAATCGTCACAGCCACACTGCTTTTTGCTGTAGGACAAACCAGAACCATCTCCACGACTGTCCACCAACACAGCATCCAAAATGAGCATGGTAAGAAAAACTGTTCCTTGGAGCTGCTTTTAAGTCCCTGTGCTGAAATACTGAACGTTTCTACACCCGGCAGGACTGTAAAGAAATGATGCTGACTTTGGTTTGTTCTTAAGTCGGTATGTCATTAATAACATATATTATTATGTTGTTGTCAGTGCTTTTCTACGTACTTCAGATATACATGTCACATATGAGCTTTACGCATCCTGATCTTAAATCACATATGTGACTTCCATCACTCCTTACACATTTCTCATAACACGTACGGACGTTATGTTAAAGAAGCTGCATCATTGATTGAAGACGACTTACACGACTTTACCGCAGATGTTCACCGCAAGAAAACAGATGGATACTTTATCAATCTCAAGTGAGAAATTCACAAGTAGATGTAAATGAAAACAGAGGTACTTCGCAGTACTTTTAGTCTGATGAAACTCGCTGCTCAACCGCCCCGTTTTCTTTTAGAAACTTGAACTGACCGATGTGTGTCTGAGAGTTGGAGATCAGCTGAAAATAAAGGGGGACATTCTTCATGATGCTGAGAGGTAAGCTACCTGTGTAGTTACACAAACAAACCATCTGTGTGCGCTGACAACACAATCGTTGCGTCTTCTCGGACACTCAGATTCCAGATCGACCTTGGATGTGATGCCGACAACCTGGCCCTGCACTTTAACCCTCGTTTCCATGACAACACAGACGGCGCTGTTCTTGTGTGTAACTCCAAGGTTGGTGGCTGCTGGGGCGATGAGAAAAGGGACATGCACAACCCTCTGCAGAGGGGCACCGATGTCAAGGTGAGGACACGCCCTTGACACAACCAGTCTGAATGCTTCAGGTCCGGTTGGAAGACGGTCACGCGCATCTTTCGTGTTCCGAGGGTCGTTTCTGTGGTTCAGCTGTGTCATGTCGGTTGTAGATTGTGCTGAAGCTCACCGGCGACGACTTTGAGGTGGAGCTTCCTGACGGCCATGAGGTCAGCTTCCCCAACCGCGCCGGCATGGACGTCATCAACTACGTCAGGATCACAGGAGACTTCAAGCTCACATGTTTGAAGATCTGCTAAGAAGCCCCCTGTTCTCACACTGCATGCAATGCTTGATGTTGAAAGATGTAACACGAGTTCCATTTTCTCCTGGACTGCATCAGAAAACAAAAGGCTGAAAATCAAATGGTCTTTCTTCTTTCTGAAATGAGTTTTCACAGAATAAAGCCTTTTCCTTTCACCTTTTTATTTGCACCCTCTGACTGGACACGTGTCGTCAGCATGTTTCTGTTCCTTTAGGGATCATCTACTGGTTAAATCCGGTAGATATTGTAGTGACCTGCTGTAAGAATGACGGGAACGGAGAAGGTACGGAAGTAAAAAAAAAAACAACAACTCCATTTCATTTCAAATTCAACGTTTGATGGCGTATTCTATGAAAGGTTTATTGGTGAACACAAAGTAAGTCACAGCAGCGTATGTTCGGTAACTGTCTTAAACAGCCCATGAAAAACACAGGGTAGGACTAGATGGAAGCACATAGTCGGAGCCTTCTGTTCCTCAAGGAGCAAAGAGTACAAGTAAGTACATGGTACAATGGCAGGTTAAAAAACAACTTCCATTAGAATACCTCCTAAAGGTGTGTGTTTGAAAAACTCAAATGAATTGGAAACGTTCTTTGGTTGATGTGTATTTATTTAACACCTCTCTTTAATTTTCACATGCGTAACATAGAAAACACAAGTGATTGTCACATGTCCTCAGAGAAGGGTCAATGTTCAGGACATCTTCAAAATAAGTAGCATCGATCTGTAATCAGTCATCAATCTGTACTTCAATCGAGGAATGGCATTTCTGTCAAAGTGGTTCTGAGCAAAGATACGACAAATAATAAACAAGAAACAACAAAGATGGCTGCGGCTGATGAAGAGCCGTTCTTTGACTCGACAGTCAACGCGTACGAATAAAGTCACCTAACCGGGTTAGGGTTAGACAAAGGACTTGTTGTCTTTATATATAAACCCCACCACTGACTCGTTTCTTTTCTTTCATTCTGACAGGACACCTTGTTCTTTGATTTGCTACAGCGCCACCCAGTGGTGTGAAGTGGTACTTTGATTATGGTAACGTTGGTTGTCCTCGGGCTAGGACCGTCCATCCATCACTTCTCCACGCCACACCACAGGGTGACTCTACGATGAATCCCTTCTTTCAGGTGATCAGATTTACTGTTTCATTGTCATCTGATTGGTTTGTGAAAACAAAACGGAAAGATTGGGAATTGTCCAGCGGTGTGGTCTCACTCACACATCTCATCCAGACTTTCAATCGCATGTTTCTTTGTGTATTCTTTCCACTCACTGGGAATTTCTCCTCTTCCCTCAAATTTCAAGTTGTAGTGTTCCTCCACTTGCTTTTGAAATTGAGAGACAAACCATTTCCAGTAGATCAGTTTGGACTCATCAGCTGTAATTCTCCAGTTGGCATACTTTGGGCCAGCGGTTCGGTACAGTTTATAAGGAACGCTTTCCTCTGAGTCATGATGAGGGTAAAACCTCCCATCACTGGCGACGTTGGTCGTGCAGAAGTTGATGGTCATCTCCTCTGTGCCCCGATAGTGCCATCCTTTAATGCCAGAGGGTCGATGAAACGGCACGTTGTGGTCGTCAGGGTCGTGATCCTCCATGGTATTGGTGCAAATGGCGGCGCAGAATGGACACTGTACCCAGCAGCACTTGCAAAGCTGATCGATAAGAATTTGATCTGGCTGGACCCTGAATTCCTTGAGTTTGTCCAGGGAGACCTTGCTAATGTCCGTATTGACAGACGCGAGTCCCTTCTTGATCTCGTCCCTGAGAAAGTCAAAGTTGTTTATGTCGCTGAAATTGCTGGAGTTGATCGTCTCCAGCGTCAGATCATCCTTCAGCAGCCTGGAGAACTCCTTCAGCCACATGTGGGTATCTCCACTCCTGGCTTTCACTTTGTCTGTGGCGTCAAACGAAGCCTGATCAATGCGATTACCGATGTCTGCGACATTCTTCTTGAGAATAGTCTTGGCTTTGTCTTGGTGTTTGGTAAAGATGTACTTGTTCACCTCCTCTCGGATGAAAGCCTCGACCTCCTTCCGCGGTGTGCGGATGTAGGTGATGAAACCATCAAAGTTGTCCCTCTCTGCCAGGGACTGCAGAACATGTTTCTCTAAGTTCAGCCTGTTCCCGTTGAACGCTGGGAAGTTGCACTTCATCTCCCCAGCCAGATCGATGGCGGTTTTTATACAGACGGCCTCGACGGCAGAGCTCTTCAGTTTGTAACAGATCATTTCCCCGAGCACAACTGCAGAGGAGTTTCCTTTGCAAAAGCTTTTAAAAATCTTGTAATTTTCAAATTTCTTGCTTTGTACAAAAGTGACAGCGTCGTTCTTCATTTTGAATTTCTCGTGTGAACTTGAAAGATAAGGCCCCACTCTGTCAAACGCAAACAGCAAGAGATCAACGGAGAACTCTTTCTTCAAGGCATATTTCCTGCCCGACTCGAATTCTGTCACTTTTTCTTTGACATTTTTGGCCACTTCTTGCAGGTAAGTGGGACTGTAGCCCCTTTCAGCCACCGGTTTGCTGTGAATGATATCAACCGTCTGGTGTTCAATGGTTTCAATGAGGAGCCTGATGAATTCCTGTTCTTCATAGGGAAATCCTTCTCTTGCTCTCAGCGGCTCCTTTTCTGGCTTCGACCCCGATCTCCACAACTGTTGAAAACTCGCCCATGCGTATGCCAACGAAAATTTTCCTTTTCTCCTTTTGACATTATCTTGACATTCGTCGTTTTCATTGCCGAGCTCTTGGTCCTTGTTTAGAGAGACGTAATGGAAGTAGTCCCCTATGACTGAAATCCTTTTGTAGCTACCAGAGCTTCGGGATTCTTCGATCAGACGCCAGTCGATGCAGAGGTCTTGGAGGATAAGGTTCTGATCCTCCCTCAAGTCGATGTCGTTAATTGGATTAGTGTTCCCCGTTAATTCTTTCACCCATTCATTCCAGACTTCGTTGAAGTGCTTTTCAAGCTCCTCTTCATCCTTGGCTTTGTCTCGTAGCTGCTGAGCGAGCTCTTTGCTCCTCTGCAGCAGTGCGTTTTCAAACTCTTTCTTAGAATCGTCCATTTTCTTACAAGCCTTTTTCTGCTGAATCACCTCGTCCAGTTTGCGTCGGACTCCGCTGACTTGTTCGTCGTGGATCTGTTTGATTTTGCTTTCGAACCGGCCCCGCCACTGAACCAACATTTCTTTGTCTCTGTCGTCCTCAAAGTAGGCTGTCATTTCCTTTTTGATGTCCTCATATGTTTTGCTCATTTCCTTGTTCAGATAACTCACGTCGACTTTGTCCAGTTTTCCATTTTCGATCCTAGTGTAAAGCTGGTTTTCAACTTTCAGCATGATGCTCCTGAGCGCCCAGGTCCAGTTCCCATACTGGACTTCCAGTTTTCGGTACACTGCAATTTCCAGTGTGTTCTTGAAGCTGAAAACAAAGTTTTCTTTCAGAAGGGCGTTCCACAGGTCTTGAATTTTGCTCTTGAACTGGGAGAGGGCGATCCCGTTCGACTGTGAAGCTTTTGCAAGGATGATGTTCTTCAGCTCCTGGATGCTCTCACTATAACCAGGGTTTGGTGGGGCCATTGGAGGGCTCCCCTCCCACAGCTGGGAGAAATATTTCACATCTTCTTGTACATCAAAAGTAATGATGTCGTTGAAGCACTCTGCGTCGCTGACCTCCTCCTTGGCAGCTAGTTTGGCCATCTGGTCCAGTTTTTCTTGCAGTCGTCTCTTTCCGTCCATGTTTTTCTCCGCAGCTCCGATATCTGTGACATTCTGGTGGACAAAGATGCAACTTGGAGAAAGCTTGACTTTCTTCATTCTCATGAACGCCTGAACGACAATCTGCAAAATGTCCTGCATCTCAGCTGGATTCTCTCCGAAGATGTTCAACAACGTCATGTTTCCCAGACCGACGACGAACGTTGCCAGTTCATTGTCGTGGTGAAGCGTGTCTGTGCCGGCCAGCTCCAGAGCGCGCAAGCCCTCCGTGTCCACCACCAGAATGTATTCAAACTTAAAGGCCTTTTGGATCTCTTCCGACACTTTCACCAGCTGCATGAAGGCACCCTTGGTGCAGCGGCCGGCACTCACTGCAAACTGCAATCCAAACATGGCGTTCAGCATTGTTGACTTACCGCTGCTCTGTATGCCCATGACTGACAGGACAAAGACTCTTGGGCTGCCAAGTTTCTTGTTCACCTCATCCAAAAGACTGGAGATCCACGTTAAAGGCACGTGGCCTGCGTCACCGTCCATCAGCTCCATCGGGTACCCTGAAACCATCAGCTCGGCCGCCAGTTTGGGGTATTTAGACCAGTCGGTTAGATCCAACTTGGGTTGTTTCTGCAAAGACATGTGGGCTTCGAAGATCTGTCCCATTTCCCTAAAGATGTGCTCGATGCCGAATGTCGCTGACTGGAGCTTTTCTGATATGTCCTCCAGTTCAATTTGCTTCCTCATGAGCTGGTCAGATCTGTGATGCTTCTTCTTTAACTCCAAGACCTCTGACCACTTCTCATCGTATTTCTGGAGAATCGAAGACAGGTCCCCCGTGGAGAGCGAGTCCAACAGAATCTGAGTCCACTTCAAGAAATAGGCTTTCTCTTCCGGTGACAGGGACGAGAGGCTTTGAATGAACAGGCGCATGATTTGGCTACAGGACACGGCACATTGTTCTTGTCGTATTCTCACCAGCTGCTCTTGCCTCATGCATCTCTCTCTTTCGACGTGTCCCTTGAGGTTGTACTGGTCTTTGTTGATTTTGCACCAGTCGCGCCACAAACTGCCCTGACACGGCAGGAATGTTCCTTTAATGTTCGAAACATCCATCCCTTTGAGGAGAGCCACTATTTTTAACGCAGCAGCTTTCCCTTTCTGGCAAACGGTGTCATTCTCGTCCACACTGATCCCAGGGACGTCGGCCATGGCTTCGAGGATGAAGGACTTGTGTGGTTTGGACAGGATATGTCTGATGATCCCTTTCAGTTGTTCTGATACGTCGGACTGGCTTTTGTCTTTTAATCCCAGTTTGTACTTCCCCTCTCTAATCTCTGTCGATCCACACTCATTGTCAACAATGAGACACACGAGGGGTTTGGGGGACTTGAGAAGAGCCGAGACAACTGTCCAACTTCTGTCTTCTTTGCTCAAAGCTGGTAAGAGAACAACATTGACCGAAGACCTTTCGGTCAGTATGTCACGCTGCTGTTCCACCGACAGTGCGTCACCATGGAGATTACAGAAGGCAACGCAGTCAGTGAAGGCATCATTGGGTTTTCCGGCAGGGCAGTACCAGGCTATCTCTGCCAAACCGTCCATGAAATGGTAAGACTTGGTGCTGCCGGGGCAGTTCCTGTGGAAGAAGGTGTTGTGTCTGTCGTTGATCAAAGTGTTCATCAGCTGAGATTTGGACAGAGAGAGTGAGCCAAGGCGGAAAAAGGACACCATGGCTGTCTCGGCTTTGTAGATGGGCATACTCTTCATGGTGACGACCTCACAGCTGTTTTCAGCTTTAGTTATCTTCCAGTTTTTGGTTATTTGTCGGAACGTCCACAGTGGACATTCAATGTCCTTTGTGACTGGGTCAGGCACCAGCAGAGGTAAGGCATACTGACACTGTGCCAGCTTTGTTATCATGTTCTGCCTCAGGAAGCTGTTTGAGCAGTGAAACGCGGCCATCTGAACGTCCATCGGATGTATGTGGGACTGCTGCGTTGGTCCTAAGTCCACGCTGTAGCTAAAAAGAGCGTCAAAGTCACTTTCTTCTGGGTCTGCGTCACGTGAGAGCGTCAACTGGCTCACGTCAGAACTGTCCCGTCTCACAGGGATGTACCTGGTTCTGTAGTCTAACATCATCAGCCTCTGAAGAAACGTACGAGCTACATCCTTCTCACATGTATCGTGCTGCTGTTTCACAGGTGGACCTAATCGAAGAAAATGTGCTGGAGTCATTTTCTCCTGGTATTTGTCCAGAAGGTGAAGTCTCCTGAGCAGTGTTTCCGTTTCACTGTCGTGCGGTGATTCCCCGTTGCTCTTTTCAGAATTCTCCATCGACTGCTGTGAATGAACAATTGAGCGTGAAAGGCAAACGTCGACAGGTAAACTTCAAAGAACGGCCTTCAGTCTCTTACCTCGTCTTTGCTGTCCTCCGTGTCCATCTCCACATCCATACAGGCGAGTGCATCGACACCCACCTCGGTATCCACGTCCATGTCCACGTCAGAGGTACCTACAGGAAACTACATTATCAGAGGGACGGTGGGTTTGGAACCAATGCACTGTGTGTAGCGTGTTGGGGAGGGCGGTTGTGAGGTTTCCCAGCATGCTTTGCTGCAGTGATTGTGACAGTTAGAAAATAACTGAAAAGAGAACATGGCACCACGAGTGAGGCTGTGCGTTTGGGTGACGACCTCCCTGAATCTTCGTTTGTGACTCAAATAAAACAGTGAGAACACCTTTACCTTCCTCAGTAGTCACAGGCGGTCCTCCAGACATGACACCAGGCCCCTCGACACCCCTGCTATCCTGAGTCCTCTGGAAGGGTTCACCGGATGCATTAACCACATCAGTCTATGGGGGGGCACAAGGGTTTTTTTAGAGCTAGTTGTTCAGGTGAAACATTCAGTGATAAATGAAATAAACCAGTATTGGGCAGTGCTACTTTGGTTAAATTAAAGGAGACTGTTAATTAAAGGTCCTGTTCCCATACCAGGAGTTGAACCCGGGCCGCCTGGGTGAAAACCAGGAATCCTAACCGCTAGTCCATATGGGAGCTGTGGTGCACCATTACGGTATATCTGACAATAAAGGAAACGTTGACTTGGACTAAAACGTCTGTCCAACTTTGACCTCGAGGTGAAGTTTGTTAACATTCTGATTCCCAAACTTACAGCAACTTGTTATTGATCCCAAGCAGCATCACCAGGTGGATGCTAGTCATCGTTTTTGTACGATAATTTGGCATCTGTACACTGTTCCCAGCACGATCTCAATTCCCATCGTTTCAGCAGCAGAGCGAGAACGCCCGACAAGTACCACGAGACAACGAGGTAACATCAGAGTCACGCGACGACGACGACAACAACAACAACAACAACAACAACAACTCATTCCATGACTTTCATTTGTCCCGTTTCCTCAGGCGACCAAAGCAGTTAAAGCTTCAGACATCCTCCTCTTCTCGGGATTTCGACTTTCGACGAGGACTTTTCATGCGTCAAAAGCGAGTTTTGAAGCAGGCGGCCATCACTGGCCACAACATACGTCATCAATGCAAGCCTCCATACACGGACACACTGAGACACTGAGAATCCAAATGTACCACAAGCCCATTTGGATTGGGTGGTCTGTGGTTGCCAGAACCTTTGTCTTTCTAGATGTGGTTTCCGGACTTCCAAACGACGTTGCTGCAGCTGTCACCAGATAATGGTACAATGGTACAACGCCCCCTTGTGTCTGTCCAACGGCATGACAACCCAGATCACAGAATGGATGTTAACCCCAAACCAACCAACCAGACTTCCAGTTTATTTCTTGATTTGTCTTCAACAACCAGCAAGAATATGACAAACAAGGATTTTATAGGATTCTTGAGTCCAGATCTTACCTTTGGCTCGATTTCAGAAGCCTGACTTTTCAGCTCAGCTGCTGCAGGAGTGAAGGACGGATTTTAGTCCATCTGTTTCTGACAAATAGGTCTCGCACCGTGTTCTCAAATGACATTTCTGTCCAAGTAGAGGCCGATAAACCTGAGAGCTTCTATCATTTACACACACTGTCATTGTGAACATGAACAATATTAAAGTGAAGTCACAACAAACTGCACCTGTGTGAGTGTGCCGGGCGTCACAGGTCTTGGGGGCTGAGCGTGAGGCTTCCGGCTGCTTCCCTTTGTTGCCATCACACGTCGGTCCGGTGTAGCAGTGGGGATTGTTTTCACAGACCATCGTGTCAATTTTTGTCAGTAAAGCGATGATCTCGTTTTCATCCGTCATGCTCTTTTCACACGTGTGGAACCTGTTTTCAGTGAAGATGTCGCTGGTCTTCAGGTCTGTCGATGCGCGGTGGCATCTTTCCTCTGACGAATGCGTTACGAGCGTCAGTAAATAAGGAAAGGCTCCTCTGCCGAAAGTGTCTTGGAGCCACCGCGCTCCAGCGCCCTGCTGGCCGGTGTGTGAGCCGTGTGTGAGCAGCAGGAGAAAGGCGTGGACGCCCTCACCGACGGGGAAGCTGTCGACGCTGGGCAGGCCGAGCATGTTGATGACACGTATGTGTCGGCCGCACAGATCGTACAGTTTGGACGAAAACGGTTCAACGCTTTTCAGGTCGTCGCAGTCGAGTAGGATGTTGTTTGGGCCGATCTCCACTGAGTCGGAGTCTCCGACTAACACGAGGGTGAGCTCAGGAACCGCTGGAACAAAACATGAATCTCACAGCGGGTTTATTCATACCAACATGGGAAAGAGCAGACGGGAAGGAAGCAGCTCTTACTTCTGATCTGTGCTCCGACGGTCGGAGACGTTGGTTGTGTTTCCTCCAGCGAGCTCTTCTCTTCAGAAGGCTCCTCACGGACGTCACGGCTGCTTTCTTCTTCTTCTTCTCTGACGGTATCATCATCCTCCGCTAAAGCGTCAGAGCGTTTCAGACATATATATACGTCATATACGTAGTTTTCATCCATGCATTCATCAGAAAGGGACAACACCAGTAGTATCCCTGCTCATACATGGAGGACCGTGATTCCTGAAAGGTGACAGATTGCAGTCATTACGGTATTGCCCGCTTCCGGCAACAGAGCAAATCTGATTACCGTAATGACAGCAACATGGCTGTCAAGTGCAACTTCTCCCCTGTCAGGAACCAATGGACGGCCATCGCGGGCTTGAGTTTTACCTTCCTGCAGGGATGCAGACACAGAAGTCATTCCAGACTCTTCTGTGGTGGAACCTTCTCCACTGACTTCTGAGTGCTCAGTGGAACCAGGTTCATTCCCCAGATCCCTCTACAAAGAGAAGTGATGTTATTTAACAGAGTTTGAATCCACTCCAACATCAATCCACAATATGAACCCCAAAATAAATAAAGCTCATTCACTCGAGAGCCAGTCGTACTGAAGTCAAACTGAAGTCCGTTGGGTACCGATGAGTACGCCATCAAATAAACCCTCATGATTAAGATGTTTGGAGGGAAATATCTCACCTTGTTTCCAGCTGCCTCTTCATCCAACTCCTCCGCTGCGCGTTCATGACGTTAAAATGCACATCATCAGTGTGAGAACATCCTGTTTGCTGTGACAGCTGGATACTACGTTTACTCGTCTTAGTTTCTGAACGCGTCACTTACTGTTTTCATTTGCAGCAGGTGGATGTTCAGCTCTCTCCTCTCCAGCTGCGCTGTTGTCGCCGCTCTCTGCCTCCATCTTCTCTCTCATGTTCAATATAAATATGAGTTCAATGCTTGGACATACATGTGAGTCACATTTTTATTTTATATTTCGAGACAGCTCCATTGGATGAGGTTAACGTGGATCCCACGGTGAAGAGGAAACAAAAGGAAGGAGGTCAGAGACATACTCAGAACGCCTTTAGTTATTGTAAATTAAGAGAAAAAAAACCCACACACATGAACTCAAGGCGCTAACAAACAATAATAAATAACCCAGATGAACCGACAAGACCTGCAAGGAACAAAGAGTTCAAATAGGAATCCACGTAACGAGCAGACGAGACACAGGTAGAAGACCCACATGAACTTTTTACAACACAGACGTTTCCGTTTCCTCTGAGGTAGTTTTCAATGCCCGATGTTATTTTTTTAAATATAAATGACAATTTGCATGTCGCTGTTGTTTCTCCGTACATCGGATCACCGACCTTTGAACCTTTGGGCAAGGACAAGAAAAATAAACTCTTAGAGGTAAAATAAAAGTTCTCAGTTTGTGAGGAAACATTTCATGTCTGAGGGTTCTGTGGGGGAGCAGAGCTCCGAGTTTACGTCTGGATGAACTCACCTTTGTGTCCAGCTGTCTGCGGTGTGTCGTCCTCCGTCCTCCGTCCTCCGTCCTCCTGTCCTCTGCTCTATGAGCTGTGCTCTGAAGCACAGGAGGGAGGGAACGTTTTTAGCAGCAGTGAAAGTGAAACTAAGACTGAGTTCCCAGAAATCATGTGTTTTACCAGCTGGCAGCAGCAGCTGAACACTGGACCCCGTCCCTGAGGTTCCCAAATACATGTACATAACAACGTATTTGTAAATGAGTGGCATGAATCTGTTATCTCTGACTGTCAAATGAGTATTGTCTTTTTATTTTATTTCATTTTATTTTTTTCATGATGTCACTTTGGCACAACCTGGTGGCCACTGAGGGGATAAGTTTCATTTCTAACTTTCTGCTGCACATGGGTTATTGCAAACACTCCGGTTAGAAAAGGGTTACTGGCACACACACACACACACACACACACACACACACACACACACACACACACACACACACACACACACACACATCCAGACCGACTCCAAAGGTCCAC
>CAAKHB010007709.1:133567-144457 GCA_901007665.1 Aeoliscus strigatus
ACTCCAAAGGTCCACGTGTTATTAACCTATGAATTCTCATGTTTTTCACACCGAGGAGGTTAGATTTATTTATGTAAGTTTTTCTTTCTTTTTATTTTAATGAGACTGTTTTTGATCACTCTGTCCATCATCATCATCTCACATCTTTGTATATTTTTTTCTGTTATAATCAATGTGCCTGTAATGTTTTACTTAAGTCAAAGAGTCTGCAGATTCCAGAGAAGATTCCAGAGAAGATTCCAAGACAAATCTTAAATGTTGGGGATGTACCGTCGATCCATGTGTGGATAAAGGAAACGTTTGATTGTGTCACCTCACTGTTCTGTAGAATCAGCACGTTTACATGTGACTCGGTCCAAACGTTGGCCGAGTGTTCTTGATTTGTTTGTGTTTCTGTGGTGAAGTAGGACAAGGTCCCTCAGGGAAACCATGATCCTGTTGGTACAAGGTGTGGTCGCATGAGGAGACCGACCGACGTCCAGCTGAGTGCTGCTGTAACCTCCTGACCTGACCTGGTTGTCGGCTGTAACAGGCTGAATAATTATTCATGAGACAATGAAAACCCATTTACAACTTCCCTCACTGATAATCTGCACTTATCGGCATATTACTGTGCTGGTGAATGAAATATGACGTAGTTCCTCCAAAGACCAGTTTACGGAAGCTTCCTGCTGCCATGATAATATCACAGAATGATCCATCTGCTTATCTGGGGTGGGGTCGTGGGCGTAGACGCTCCAACATACAAATGGACTTTGAACCAAGCATGAAGTAAAACTTGATTAAATGGTGCAAATGAGCCTTGCTTTGTTTTAAAGTGAGTCTGCAGCAACAATACACACAAGACACCTGTCTCGTCTATGTCATGGTTGTGTGTTTTGGTTCGGTGTCTGTGTTTGTTTTCCTTTTTTGCCCTGTGTGTCTCCTCCCTCTGGCTGGCAGTGGAGGTGTGGCCAGGCTGATTGGGAGCAATCAGCGCACCTGATTCCCATCGGCGCGCTGATTGCTCCTGCTCTTAAGCCGTGCGTTGGCTGCACCCCACTGCCAGATTGTTTGTGCATTTTTGCCTTACTCTCCCGCCATCGTGTTCATTGCTTCGTCGTTCCTCTCCTCGTTACCGTTTCCTGTTTCCGCTTCGTGCGTGCTCTTGGTTATTCTCGTTTACCCTCCGGTTTATTTGGAGCGACTTTTGTTTCTAGTTTTCTCCCTGCCTCTGTGGCTGCGTTTGTGTTCTTCGCTCGGTTTCCCTGCCCGCTCGCCACGGTGCAGTGGCTTTTTATTTTCGGCTGATTTTGCGTTCGTTAGATTCAAGTGTGTTGTTATCATTACCCTGTTTGTGCAAAATAAATCTTTTGTTGTTTGACCTGTGTGTCTTGTGAATAACCTGCACTTTGGATCCACACCAAAACCTCGGGCTACGGCCCCCTGACAGTCTATTCTATGATGGTATCATGGAATAATGAGTTACTTACCTCGTTACACAACTTTTTATGTTTTTATGGCACCGGGATGCTTCCGTACCACCTGACATTAACGTATGTATACTAAATATATACATAAATATTGAGCACTTTGAGCTGCATGTAAGTATGTCAGGCACTATAAAATAAAGTGATATACTCTGATATATCACACGTATCGGGGTTAATTCAGTAACACGTTGAGGCAGAAATCCGTGTACAAATCCGTGTTTTATTACATGAGATGTCTTAAGAAAACTCTATTGTAGATGTTACAGCTGCTGTCATGTCTGTCATGTCAACTGCAAAATGTGGTTTTCTGATGTCGGTTAGTTGACGTCAGCGACTCATTAACATGATGGGATACAGTCCTGGGGCCCGTTCCAGAGCGCAGATTCAGTTGAAACCCTGAGTGTGTTCGACGTGAAATGAGGGAAAACTGGGACCATTCTCCTCACTGATGAACTCAATTCTTTAACTTTACTTTGTCAGTTGGGTGAACGTCTGTCGGTTTAACACCGACCGTATCGCTGCCGCTACATTCACTGCCAGTACGTTGGTGCTAGCATACGTCAGAGTCCCACTGTCCCCGATCAAAAACGCCCTGAAAGCTGAGAAGTGTCGGTGGGTTCCTCTACCTGGGGTGAAGAAGGAGCTAGAAGACGGAGGAAACCTCCATCTGTTCCTGAGCGTTGAGAAGTTGCTCTTCACAGCCAAGATCCTGTCATTACGGTAATGACTCGCCGGCTTCTTGCGACAGAGTGAATGGGATTACCGTAATGTCAGCACCATGGCTGTTGTGGACGTTTTCTCCTTTCTAAGAGCGCAAATAGTCCCATAATTACGGTACTCCAAAAGCACGAATGTGGTGCCAGAATACAATTTAAAATTCACAAAGTCAGGCTTTTTACTAAAGTTGCTTTCTGGAAGGGGCTGTTTATACCTACTCTAGTTAGACAAATAGCGTTTCATGTGTGAATATTATTGTGATTACGTGTCTTCACTAGTCAAAGTCAGTGTGAATGTTTAATGCCAAAGTGTCGTCGTTCCCCTTTCAGCCCTCGTTGGAGTCCTGATACCCAAGACCCCGTGTCAAATATCGTCAGCAGAAGGAAACTGGGCGGCATAGAGCTGTGGACGTGGAGAAAGTGTCAGTCTCGTTCACACTTTGATCTCCTCCTCCTCCTCTGAGAAGATGTACGGGGGTTTACGGGTGGCAAATGACCCTCCACCGTAATGACGGGACAGAACATCCGCTGCCCTCCGGAACCGCTCAGACTCCATTCCAGGTTCCGCTCTCTGAGGAGATCCGCCAGACATGTCTGGCCTCCTCTCGTCCTCCTGTCTGGTCTTCTCAGAGCTACGAGAGCGCCCCCTGGTGACCGAACTCCTGCTGAACGTCCTGCTGGCCAGTGAAGGGTTGGGTGATGTCACCTCGGGGCTCGGGACAGGCGTTTCCGTCCGCGAGCTGTCGTCCTCGTCGTCCTCCGCGGCCGTGCCGGGACTGGATGTGTGGAAGCAGCCGGGTTTGTCCATGAAGCTCAGCACCTCGGACATGAGAGACGGGCCGAGGTCCACGGTGAAGGAGGTGAGGGAGTCGGAGCGCGTCAGCGCGCCCACGTCGCCGTCCTCCGGACACGCTTTGTGGATGTCGCCATCTTGAAACTGTCTGTCCAGACGAGAGTGGCGCGGCAGCGTGACAAACCCAGACTGCAGGCCTACACACACACACACACACACACACACACACACACACACACACACACACACACACACTGCTGATGTAGTTTCACAGTGAAAATAAAAACCTGCTTAATTTTGTGTTTTATTATCTATTAGTTGGACTGATCTTAATGTCAATGTCAAAGAGACAGACAGGAAAGACTGAGGGACTAAGGACGGACAGACAAGGACAGAGGGACTAAGGACAGAAGGACTAAGGACGGAGGGATTAAGGACAGAGGGAGTAAGGACAGATGGTGTGAGGACATTTCATTTGAACTCATCCTGTCGTGAATGATTGAATGAAACGTTTCATTTGTGACGTCACACGAGAATGTTTGACAATGAATTCATCACCCGGCCTGTTGTTCACTTCTCCACCAGACGGGGGCAGTGTGGCACCATCCAACTGTTGTGCAATGCAGCAAACGTGTGAAAACATGGGGGGCAGAAGCCGACCAGTGTGTGTGTGTGTGTGTGTGTGTGTGTGTGTGTGTGTGTGTCTGTCATCTGCCACTTTGAGTGAGCAGGAACCAGAAAGCCTTAATGATGAATGTAATCGACCTGAACCCTCATCAAACAACATATCTGCTGCCTTATTCACCTGCTCTTCATTTTGTCCAGAAAAGCCCATTAGGTTTTAGACTGTTGTCCACGTCGGCGCAGCCACAACACACTCACGTGACAAAGTTGTAGCACTCATGTGAACTGAAACACTATGAATTAACAGCTTGAATTGGAGCAGCGATGCGGAGGCCCAACCAAAGCACCCCCCGCTGAATTCCCATCATCCCCCAGTTCACTGACCCTTTATGGCGGCTACACATTACTCAGTTTGGCTGAATTCCTTTGGAGCTGGGTAATGAATCTGGAAACACAACGGGGATTTCCAGGCCGAGAACAGGCTCGTCGCCGTCCGATCGTCTCCCATTGGCTCACAGCTCATAACGGCCTGTTTACGGCGCGCAGTGAGGCGACCACAGGTCCTCACGGAGATGATAGTAAATGTCCCTGGTGCATTTCTGTCCACACGACCAGCTGTGTGCGTTTGTGCTCGCAGACCTAATTGTGTACAGGTGTTGCCTAGGTGATGTCAGATGACTCAGAGGAAGGTTGTCTTGGAGGAATGTGGGAACTGGAACTTGCCCTCGTTTGAGTTGGCTGACATTTATTGTCGTGTTTTTCTGCTCTGGAGAACAGAAAGTAACACTGGATTTATGCCTCACAGCCAAAGCCGTAGCCTACAGAGCCCTACACTAGAGTACTACACTAGAGTCTTATGTTAGAGTCCTGTGCTGGAATTCTATGCTAAAGTCCGACACTGGAGTCTACACTACACTACACTAGAATCCTACGCTAGAATCCTACACTAGAATCCTACGCTAGAATCCTACGCTAGAATCCTACGCTAGAATCCTACGCTAGAATCCTACACTACAATCCTACACTAGAATCCTACGCTAGAATCCTACACTAGAGTCCTACGCCAGAGTTCTATCCTAAAGTCCTACTGTAGAGTCTGGTGCTACATTCCTATGTGAGAATACACCATGTGAGAGTTGTACACCTATGCTATGCTAATGTCTCACACTAGAGTCCTACACTAGAGTCCTACACTAGAACCCTACGCTAGAATCCTACACTAGAGTTCTACACTAGAGTCCTACGCTAGAATCCTACACTAGAATCCTACACTAGAATCCTACACTAGAGTCCGACACTAGAATCCTACACTAGAGTCCTACGCCAGAGTTCTATCCTAAAGTCCTACTGTAGAGTCTGGTGCTACATTCCTATGTGAGAATACACCATGTGAGAGTTGTACACCTATGCTATGCTAATGTCTCACACTAGAGTCCTACGCCATCTTGAGCATTTAGGCTTCTGCATCAAATCCACACCGTACCTATGGCATATGGTCCATGTTGCCACGTTACCGATCCGGTAGGACGTAGGCAGACATGAACCTCACGCAGGTAGAGTTGGTCATCCAGTAGTTGTAAGGTTTGAATCCCTGCTCCTCCAGAGTCAAGTGTCCTTGAGCAAGACACTGTACCCCAAACTGCGCCTGATGCCTTGTCATCAGCGTGTGAATGTGTACAGACTGCCGGCCTCTGATTGGTCACAGAGACAGATGGACGTCTCTGCCGTCAACATCTGATCTACTGGACCAGTCACCACAGGACTAAGGTGTAAAGACAACCAGAGGTAGGAAGCTGGAGTACCTGTGCAGACAGAGGGTGTCTGGAACCTGGGACGTCTGCTCTGTGAGGCGACCATGCTAACAGCGTGTAGCACTGTGTTATTCAGAAGGGTTGGTTCGTTGTCTTTCCTGTTCATGTACTGAATTTAACCAGTTTTATCTACCGTCACATCTCCTCTGCTCACTTTTAATAACAGCTGATCACTAAGATGCTTTACGGAAGCTTCAGCCGATGCTGGAGGTGATTAGCTACGTTATCTCACCATATGTGCAGATGGAGTTGTCTGTGGAGCTGATGGAGGTGGGTAGCAGCACCCTCTGCAGGCACCCGTTCGGAGAGTCAATGTTGAGCTGGGGCAGGGAGATGGCGTTCTTGATGATGGGAGAGATGTCCGGTGGCGGGGATGAGAAATCCCGGGAGCCCCCACGAGGCCGCGGCCCGGAGTTCTTCCGTATGTGGCGGAATGTGCGTGTGAAGAAGCCGGTCGACCTGGAGCTGCTTGTTGAGTCGGGACTCCCCGGCTCCCTGACGCCGCCGTAGTTGCTAAGAAAAGAAGTGTCACCAAACACGTCGCCACCGCGGCCGACGTGCATCGTGTGGCGGAAGTCGCCCAGCGGCGGGCTGATCATATCCACGGAGAGGTCGCTCTTGAAGCGACGTTTGTCGTGAGAGCCGGACACGAGGCCTTTAATCCCTTGCAGTTTTCCCAGACTCATCGTGTGGTTGCAGAGTTATATCCCTTTGAACGTAAAAAAAATCAACTGCGGGCCGATCACAGGTCAGTCAGGGGTGAGTTCCAGCCAGAATCCACTGCAAAACCAGAGAGGAACATCAGCAGCAATCTATGGCTGATTGATTTGCACAGCATGTGTGTACAAGCCATCCTTCTGTCAACTTCCCCTCCAAGACCTGAACTGACCGACGCCTGAATGGACCCAAGGACGCTTATGCTCTCTCGCTCTCTCTTGCTTGGTCAGATTACGAATTCATACCTTTCTAAACTTGTAGGAACATGTTATTATTGATTATTATCATGCAGGATTAATGAAATATGGAGGACTCAAGGTGACATAATAATTGCATCTGCACAAAAATGCTAAACAAATACACGTGTCTATCCTTTTGTTCACATTCGTTTTTATTGTATTTATTTTTGCTGTAATTAGTAGCTCTTTGCGAACGAGGAATCAGCCTTTTGCATGAACTCTGAAACATGAAACAGCTTTGACTCTGATTACGTCTGACATCTGTGGGATGGTTTTGTAGGTTTATTGTAGGTTATTTATTTATTTGCAAGTTCCTTTAACTCAGATTGTATTTTCATATTTTCTCTTTTTTTTTTTTTACTTTATTTATTACGTTGAATCCATTACTAATGTTTTGTGATTATTGGTCCTCCATATTTGGGAGAATCGTAAAACTATGCTCCACTAGCCCATTTCTACAGTTGTGATATGAGTTTTATCCGGTTTTAACTTTTTTTTAAAAAATATATTTTAATATTCACTTTGCGTCACTTTTCATCATTTTTTTATCATTGTACTGTCCAGGCTCTATACTCTAGGGGAAGTAAATAACCTACGTTCACGAGCAGTTAACTACCACTCCTCCCTGCTACACACTAATCACCTCACCAGAGCTTTAGACACACACACACACACACACACACACACTGTAACTGCAGCAGATAGGGTATTAAAAACCAAGATGGACTCAAGGTTTGTTGAACTTTGACTATTTTGGATTTATTCTCTTTCCAGGCCGGTTTGTACCCGGCTGCGGTTTCCACTTATATTTAGGTTTCATGTTGTCGGCAACAACAACCTGCTAACATGGCATCCAATGACACGCCCATCCAGTCCTTCTATGGACATGTGTTTAGTTTGTGGTCGTCCACATTTCGTTCATGGTTACCTGCTTCAAACAGCAGTTGACCTTTCTAATCGCTCTAATTCTAAAGAGTTGAACATCAACGCGGCGTCTTACTGGCAGTGAGGCCTTGTGTGTCTCCAAACAGGGTGGATCAGTCGCCACGCGTCATCTCCCACTGAAGACGTTCAAACGTCCTGTCACCAGCCCGGTGTCCCCGACACCTTGTCCTTTGTCCACCATCTCCTGGACCTCCTTCACGCAGGACGCCTGACCTCTGCAAGGTGATGAAAAGAATCCAAATGAAGGGAGAACGACGTGGTGCTGGAGGGAAGAAGAGGCTCCTTTGGGATTGTCCACCTTCTGGATTAACTCCTAATCCCCTCTGTCTCCCTCCCTCTCTGACTCCCTCACTTGCTTTCTTCAATCCACTTAGTTCCCTGGTGGTTTCCGTATGTGTGTGTGTGTTTGTGTGTGTGTGTGTTTTCATTCAGTTCAGTTCAGGGGAACTAAAGGAACAATCAGAGAAAGAACTGGAACAAAACGTATTCACGTTGGAACGTGTCACACAAACAACAGCTCGTACCATTCTCTCTTTTTGTACTACGAGTCTTACGAGTTTTGATCATTCTTTGTCATAAACATTTTAAATGACATATTTATTTGTGTTGGGAAAAGAAGTAGTGATCAGCCACTGAGTGATTGATCAGGGCCAGTAAACATAAAACTAATCTCTATAAACACTCCTTCCTCCCAATGTAACAAAATATCTGTAAATAAAGATTTTAAAATTCAAATCAGAATTTAATCAGCCTTTGCATACACTTCATAATTTATGCAGTTGTTACCTTTTTGCCTTTGGTTTTTATATTTTTGTTCACTTAAGCAATTGTTACGACACATAGAATGTGATATAGGATAGAATACGATGTGTTACGATATGATTCGACCAATACGATAGAATACAATGAGACACACGTTAACTGTCCTGAACTCTCCCAGAGCCGCTGTGGGCGCAGGCCGACCAGGATCTGTAAACCACGAAACCATGAAACTGTGTCTGGGCTGTCCTCTCCTCCGCTGTGGCTGGTTTTTTATGTTCCTTCCTAGAGATTGTTTCGTATGATAAATCTTTCAGCATTGGTGACGACAAGTTTCCTGCAAGTTTACCTGAATCAGAATAAGATAGATGGACAGGACAATAACAGCTGTTAGTTCGGAGGACTGAAGCTCCCGGAACGTGCCATCTCCTGCACAGGATTAATGTTAGGGCGTGCTGCGGCGGTGCCAGTTCAATCTGGACTTAAACCAGGTGATGGTGCCACTCGGAGCGGCTGGAGCTCTTAAACCTGCAGCTAATCCCACCGGCAGAAAAAGACGGATTGTCTGCCTATGAAAGAGGGACGGAGACAGGAAGGGATGAAGAACCTTTGTGTATGTGTGACATACATTATCTTAGTGACCGTTCATAAAGGTGTGTGTGTGTGTGGGGGGGGGGGGTCTGCGTTGAATTTAAACCATTGCCCGGCCACTCCTGATCCCTCACTTATCTTAAGAGACAGATTAGGACATGTGCTGCACGTGGTGGTGAGAGGCAGACAAACACTCTGAAGAGTTCGGATGGACTTCTGTCTGCAAACGCCTGCAGCTGGAAAGTGGCGAGTTAACGATTAATGTGTCTTCAGGAAGACAACCTCAAGGAAATGAATGAATATTTAAAACCAGAGGTAGAGAGAGAGAGAGTGGTGAAGGAGGGGGTCGGAGAGGTCTGGGCGTCCCTCACCTTCTTCTTCACATGAACAGTATGTGAGTCTTACATTTTTATTGGTCAGTCTTCACAGAGCCTGAGCAGCGTTTGACCTCAGAAAATCAGAAAATCAGAAAAAGTCTCCTCAATAAGATAAATAATCGCAAAAATCGTGATAAGCGATGTTTCCTGTTTTGTCTTCATTTTGTCTGTTTCATTTCAGCCATCTGAGGTGGAATCACATCTTTTCAAGGTGCAGTGAACGTTGACAACTGCCGGTTCCACTCAGCCCACATCAGTGTGTTCTCTGGCTGTGTGAGTGTTAAACACACCTCTACACACTTGTCAGTTTTTGTCCTCCATAGAGGTCTGAGGTGGCTGTGACATCCAAGGGTCAAGATGTCATGTCCCCTCACTGACTTTTACTCTCATAGAACCTTGTGAAAGCAGCAGTTTGCCGGCTGCAGACGGTCGTTTCAGAGGAAATGAGGCCGAGCAGCAGCGAAGAGCAAACACGTCTGGTTCCGTTTCAACAGCCCGGACAAAGAGCGTGTAAGGGACAAACTTCCACCTCGGCAAACGTACACGGAGCGCTGTAATTCACCACATGAATGTGAACGTCTGTGGAGGTGACGCGGGGTAACGCTGTCCTGCAGATCTGTAGCTACTTCCGATCTTCAGCTACTTCTTCATAGTTTTTATCTTTTAGCGTTGATCACGTGGTGCTGACCTGGTCTCTTGTTGTGCTTGTTTATTTTATTTTCTGTTTACTTCTTCCAACTGGATACCTATTTCTCCTTTGTGTATTTTATTGTATTATTTTACTATCATTTCATTCTTTTAGTATGTTTTTTTTTAATTGTATCCACCAGTCACAATGAATGAAACGTTTTCTTGTTCATTTCTCCGTCTACACCCCAGAGCCCCCGACCCTCTTCATGGGTCTGACCTTTCTGACAGACGTTTGCAAACGAAGGCCGGCGTCAGGACCTGGAGAGTCGTCGGTGCACAGATCTAAGATCTGGACGGACTCCAGGACGCAGTGACCGATGGGTTTGGATGCGTTCCACCAGACACTGGAAACTGCAGTTAACCCTTCAACACCCACAGTATCCCTGGTGCTGCATTCACGCTGGCATACTTTGGAGTACCGCAATTACATGACTATCTGCGCTGTTAGAAAAGGGTTCCTGGAAGCTGAGAAGTGTCACTCGGTTCCTCTACCTGGTGAAGAAGGAGCTGGAAGGAGGAGAAAAGCCATGTTGCTGTCGTTACGGTAATCCTGTTTGCTCTGTTGCGGAAGCTGGCAAGTTCGCGAGTTACCGTAATGACAGTAACTTCTCAGCTCTCAGATTCAGATTCAGATTCAGATTGACTTTAATTTAGGAGTCGTTTTCTGAGTCGTGTAATTACGGTACTCCAAAGTATGCTAGCATGAATGCATCGTGGGTGTTGAAGGGTTAAAGATCAGAGTATTTATAGATCAGCAGTTCATTCTGTGACGACATGAACCTGGAGCGGTACGTCACATTCCCCAGGACGATCATCAACTGAAAAGAACTTTCTAAGACCATTTGACCACTGACACGCCATCGACTGCCGCTCTGACTGTTGTCTAAACCCCATTTACTCTTTGTATGTGGAGTTTCGACGGGCAGAAGAGAAATGAAACGTGACAGAGAAGGAAGAAGAAGAAGAAACAAGATGAGACTTTAACCAGCTGCAGTCTGATAGCTCTTCCTACCTCAGGTCCTCAGGCAGCTCGTGTTCCCTCTGAACATCCTCCTGTTGGGCAGCGTGTGCGTCCACATCAGAGCTGCTGCTGACAGAGGACGGAGGAGGACGAGGAGGAGGAGGAGGAGGAGGAGGAGGAGGAGGAGGAGGAGGA
>CAAKHB010007709.1:166014-180579 GCA_901007665.1 Aeoliscus strigatus
GTTCCGCCACGATTTCGCTGCCAGCAGGACCACAAAGTGCTACTGAAGAGGGGGCAGCCGCCGCTGTCCTCGAGGAGGAGGAGGAGGAGGAGGAGGAGGAGGAGGAGGAGGAGACACTGACAATCCCTCCCCACCTCATTCTTTTCCTCTTGCCTCCTCATCAGTGCTTAATGAATGTGCTACGGGTGGTGGTGGTGGTGGTGGTGTTTGGGGCTCCTCCACCTCCTCTCCAGTGGAGGCAGCGTTGGGATCTACAGCATTTTACAATTCCAAAGTCTCCCATCTTTTTCCCGGGGCTCAAGAAAGCCCACTTGATGGCGATGGAAATGTTCCTGGTGCCAATTTGAACCCCCACACGAATCCCTCCGCATGGCCTGCGCTCGGGCAGAGCGGCACATCGACGTCAGCTAGCGCCAGCCTTCCCCTTCACTCGTCCATTATGTCCACGTCCACGTCCCCGTTCTCTGCCAGCACCACTGACTCTCTGTCGTCTGTGAATGAAACCGGTCTCAGCGGGCAGTCCCTGGAGACAGCACTGGTAGCCAGCAGTGGAGAACAGCAGCAGCACCCGGGAAACCCAGGGCTAGAAGTTGGCTCGGGTAGGAGGACCGGACCAAATCCAGAAAATGTAGACGGAAGAGAAGGTGCTGTCGATGTGGAGAGAGACGGAAGTGGGTATCACTCTTGCTCATCGTCTTCCTCCTCTGCCGCATCGTCGTCTTGGAGATCCACGCCTGCAGTGCCCTCGGACCTCGCTGCGGACGGGTTGGCAGGGGGTGGTGCTGGAGCTCACGGGCAGGAGAGGAATGTGTGGGGCTTTGGTACTCAGGGTGACCCGGCAGCAGGGTGGGGTGGGGAACAGGATGGTGGCTCAAATACCCCAGTGGTATCTCAGGGAGCATGGGAAGACGGTGGTGGTGTGGAATCACAGCGGAGTGGCACAGCAGAATGTGAACGTTGGAGTAATTTAGCAATAGGAAGTGGAGGAGGGGGTGGTGGGAGCAGCAGCAGCAGTGGGGGTGTCGGGGACTCCGTCTCACCAAAATGTGCAACCATGACAAAAGTTTGGGACAATCAGAAAGGGATAGAAAGTGAGAATGGGGTCGTTGGGGTGAGTGAAGGAGGAGGACAAGGAGAAGGCGCTGGGGAGGAGAACGCCTCGTCCGTAAGTGATGGGGGGTCCACATGTGGGCATGGTGGAGGGGAGAGTGGGAGCGAACAGAAGCCGGAACCACCCTCGTCTGCGCGCCACCCCTCCAACCAGACCTCCAATGCTGAAGTGGCCTTACTTAGCATGCTCAATCGATCGGATCTGGACCCCAGGGTTCTGTCCAACACGGGCTGGGGGCAGACCCAGATCCGACAGAACGTGGCCTGGGACCTGGACAGCAAAGCAGCAATGGGTACCCGAAATGAAAGAAGGTCTTCATCTTCCTCTGCATTCTCCCCAGGGACAATGAACGCCCCCAGTCGTGGTTCTGCGTACCCGTCTAACACCCCATCATCTACTAACAATCCATCTGCTGCCACTGTGAGTTCTGGCCCGGCTTCTGTGAGGGACGGTTGGGACGGTGGAGCTTCAGTTGGCACTGTAAAACAGCAAGGGACAGCAGACGGTGATGTGGTTGGCGACAAGGAGAAGGCAGCTCAGGGCTGGGGGGATCTTCCATCTACAAACCAGGAGAAGGGATGGGGCACTGACGAGAAGCAATGGGGGGATTCCAGAGGAGGGAAATGGAGGGACAATGGAGAACAGGGTACTGGCTGGACAGATGGTCCAGAGGATAAAGGGACAGGAGGATGGAAGGGGACTGGAAGAGGGGAGGTGGGCAGCTGGGGAGGACCGGGCGGAGACTGGGGACAGAGGAACTCAGCCCCTGGAGGGGGCTGGGGAGATGGGCGGAGCAGAGGTGGAAGCAACTCCAATGAGGGATCTTGGGGTAATTTGGATGAAGGTGGGTTTTCATGGGGAGGAGGAGATGGTGGTGGAAGCAAGTCCCCCCAGGGCTGGGGCAGTGCCAAGCCCCACGCAGCCGCAGCAGCACACATACCAAACAGCCAAGTGGCAACCATGAAAGTCCCAAATCAGCAGCATCACCAATCACAAGGCCAGCAACCGTCAGGAGGACCCCCGCAAGGAGGGTGGAACAGCCGGACGAATGTTGGAAGTGGAGGTCCACCGTCCAAGAATCAGAACCAAAGTTCGGGCTGGAGCTCTGGCCCCATCCCCCAAATCTTTGGAGGTAGTGGGGGCGGCGACTCCCTGCAGCCCAGCGGCTGGGACGAACCCTCCCCTCAGTCCATCAGCCGCAAAATGGAAATCGACGATGGCACCTCAGCCTGGGGAGACCCCAACCGCTACAACAACAAGAATGTCAACCTGTGGGACAAGAACAGCGCGACTCTTGGCCAGAGCCACGGTCAGCAGCCCCCACAAATGTCCATGCAGCAGCAGCCTCCAAGAAGGCAGCAGGGGTTGCAGCACAGCCGGGACGCAAACCCCGGTGAGTCCAGTTCGTCCCGTTACCACCAGTAAATCCAATATGGTTTTAGCTTCACCGGTTGTAATGACATTCACGTGTATGATTTAGCAGGTCCAGGTATGTGGGGAGGTGGAACGCAATCCGATAACGGTACAGCCACCTGGGGCCAGACGTCCGATCCGACAGCTGGGTGGGGGGATCCAGAGGATCCTGGCAAAGCGTTGGGCTGGGGGAACCCATCACCCAAACCTGGTAAGAATGACAAACACCCTTCAATACCTAAAGCTGCTGATCCATTCATGCTAGCATACTTTGGAGTACCGTAATTACACGGCTATTTGTGCTCAGAAAGCGTCAAACAGTTCCTGAAAGTTGGCGAGTTGCACTTCACGCCAAATTCCTGTCATTATGGAAATGATTCGCCAGTTTCTGGCAACAGAGCCAATGGGATTACCGTAATGACAGCAACATGGCTGTTCTCAACTTTCAGGAACCGTTGGACATTTTTTAATCGTGATTACGGAAGTATGCTAGCACAAATAGAGCACCAGGGATACCGTCGGTGTTAAAGGGTTAAGCATCATTGCATGTCTCTCTCTTGGATAGAAAAAACAGAGAATTTCTGGCTTATCATATGTGTACATATGTAACTGTGCAGGTACCAAGTCCATAGAAAGCTGGGGTGAGAAGGGGGAGGGTCCCGTGTCAGCCTCCCGTCACCCCAGCTGGGATGAAGAAGATGATGGCGGTGGTGGGGTCTGGAACAGTGCCGGTTCCCAAGGAAGCAATTCATCCTACAACTCTGGAGGCTGGGGGCAGACTCATGGAGGAAAGAGAGGCAGCATGAAGGTCTGTGGAGCTCATTGTAGTTCGTTGTCGCGAACGTTGAAAACCAACACATTTGTTTTGAGACCAAGCTCTTCTTGTGAAGTCATGTTTGAATTTCTTCACCACAGGGTGGAGGAGACAGCTGGATGAATCCAGTGTCACGGCATTTTTCAAACATGAGTCTTCTGGTAAGACATCACTGAGTTGATTTCACATGTCCAACTGATTTCACACTGGTGTCTGTATATATTATGTTTATTTGTTGTTACCATGTAGTTGTACATGGGATACTGCGTTATGTGGCCTGTTGTGTGATCAACTAAGATCTACTGCAAGAACTGCTTTTTTCCAACGGGCTTGGAATGTCAAGATGAATCCAGTTACTGTTTAATCTCCTTTATAAAGGTCACGGTGGATTCATCAAAAGAGTTTTAGAAATTGTGATATCTCTCTTTACATCAGACTGTGATCAGACAGAGCAGCTTACTGACTGGAAACAGCAGACACACCTGAGTTTACAGAGTTTGACCAAATGAATATCGTGTTGTGACAAACGGGGATGTGACCTGCAGCTGCTGCAGGAATCTCTGCTAGCTTCTCTGCTCATGTGTCTGCTAGCTTCTCTGCTAGATTCAGTGTTAATATGTTTGCCAGAGTCTATGCTAATGCATCAAATATGTCACAACCCCCAAATCTGACATCCCAACATCGCTGCAGCCTGCTATGTTGTGATGGAACTGGAACACACAACTTGGGTTTACGTTAGTTGCGAAGTAGCTCCGGGGTTTTCTTGGCCCTCATCTCTTCTTCCTCTTTGTTGTTTCACAGGGTGAAGACCAAAATGTCGAGAAGAAGATGGAAGGAGACAAGAGAGGAATAACCGACTACAACGGGGAGATGCGGAGGGGAGGCCGAGGGGCAGGAAGTTACCGCATGTCTGCTTCCAAAGACACGGGCGCCGCAGACATGGGGCTCTACGGGGACAAGGTACAAGTCCTCATCAGCGTTCTGCTGCATTCACATGGAACCAGGGAGATGGGAGAGACGGAACGGAAAAACAGACAAGCATTCTTGTCTATTATTTAGTGTTATTATCATCGAAATACATGTATGGCTATGAAATCCTGTTTTCTCTAGTTGTTGCCTCTCAAACTACATCACATCCGGTGGTGAATTCAACCGTTGTCTCTGACGGCCTCGCCAGTGTTTACCTCTCCTGCACTACAGTGACCCGGTTTGCCGTCTGCCGGTTCCCTCATTCCATTTTGAATTTGAACTCATTCAATCAATCAGTAGTACTTTTCACATTAATAAAAGTAGCATAACGTGCTTTAAAAAATAAAATCAAGCAAAACACAGCAGAAATGAAACACACACACACACACAGAGCAATGTACAGTACATAGAGATGGTGATGTGTATGTGTCGAAATACCGTACAATCATACACATCACACATCCCCCAAGGAAGGTAACTGACAGTCAGCGTTTAGCTGTGAGGAATCTCCAGAGACTGGATGTAACCAAATGAAGTAATAAATAAAAGGCGTAAATGAGTAATAATTAAAAGATGTTAAAACATAAATTCAAAGCAGCACTAAAATATGGAGCATTATTACACAAACATAACATATAAACAGCTAGAATTATACAATAAATAGACAAAATGCACACATAGATGAAGAACTTAACCTATATCCAATTCAGTCCAACCAGACTAAACCGGTCAGTGTTAAGGTTGCTTTTAAAGATGTATCTGAGAAGATGTTCACGTAGCCTCCAGTGAGTGATGTTGGAGTGAAGCTCGTTGCTTTGGACTTCAGAGCTGTCAGATGAGCGACTGTTCCCACTCTGCCCCAGATGAGCAGCCACGGAGTGTTTGTCGGCAGTGGCGGAGGCGTGCCCCAGCCTCGAGGGCTCCACCAGCCCAGCATGCACCCGATGAACCCGTCCCAGGGGTTACGTGCTCAAGTGCCTCATCAGTTCCTGTCTGCACAGGTGTGCTCCCCTCTGTCGCTGACCCGGTCAAGTCAGTGATCATCGACTAGTCCAGTGGTTCACGAGCTGTCCTACTGCTAAGACTACGACACATCTATCTGTTAGTACTGTAGTTATGGTACTCCAAAGTATGCTAGCACGAAGGTATCAGCAACAATACCGTCAGGGTTAAAGGGTTAATAAACATGGGTGGGGCATGTTCAGAGCAATTATTTCCCTGTTTCCTCGACTTGGGGGAGGGATTTCTTTTGTTGTTTGTTTTTGTTTTACGATTGAAATGAAAAAAAATAAAATGACAAACAAAACAAAAAAATAGAGGTCAGAGGTTAATGATTTGTGTAACGAGGTATTTAATGATTTTATGATTACTGACCATTAGATGATCAATGAATTTATTAGAGATGATCCAATGAATGGAGGATGATAGTACTGGGTGTGAATTACTTATTGATCGATAGATTGATACTTTATTCATCTCCAAGAGAAATTCACAGTTTTTCCATAGGTGATGTTTCAAGTTCTTACTATTTGAATTTGTCTTGATTTTTTTATGTTGGCATTTTTTGCACTGGGGATTGATTGTAACATGTTGTGGTTGAGCTGTCGGTGTCATCGGTGTTATCAGCGTCAGTAAGTGAGTGAATTCCTGTGCAGGTGCCGGGCCCTGTGCTGAAGCAGATGCCCTCTCCTGGTGGCAGCGTGGGTGGGATGGTTGGAGGAGTGGGAGGTGTCGGTGCGGTTGGAGGTGTCGGTGGAGGAGTGTTCCCTCCTCAGATTTCCCCGCAGCAGCTTGCAATGCTCAGCAACATCTACCCCCACGTGCAGCAGTTCCATTTGGTGCGTGTCCTCCCCGTTGACCCCCATTGAAAGATGTGCAACTCTGCATTGAACCACAGCTGAGGATTTTTTATTCGGGGGCTGCAGGTTCCTTTGGTTGTAACCCCCCAACTGAATAAATACTGTACAGCATCCGAAGCGGGACTATTTGCCATTCTGACCTGCGTTATCTTCTGTGTAGGCGTGTCAGCTCCTGTTACAGCAGCAGCAGCAACAGCAGCAGCAGCTCCTGCAGAACCAGCGCAAGTTCCCTCAGCCTCTGAGGCAGCAGCCCGACCCGCAGCAGGTGAGTCACGTCCTCGCACAAAAAGGACATGTCTGAGCCGCAACGACCCGACAAGGATGACTGCTGCTCCCAGACTGTTGGAGAAAAAGTCTTCAGAATGACCTGACTCCTTCATTCAACAGCACCAATGGGACATCAGTGTGATCCAGGGTTCAGTTTCATTTTGTCTGGAATGTGAAATTAGTAGTAGCTGTAGGAGTACACTCATGTTTTGAACATGTAAAACAAAAGATCACTATTATTATTACAACAATAATATGATATAATAATAATAATAATAATGATGAAATAAATAATAAAGACAGAAGTAGTTAAAACATTTAAAAATTATAATAAAATTATAAAATTATTATAATCAAAATTATTTTACATATTGGAAAAGGAGTACGACTTAATTTAATTAACTTAATTTAATGACTTTAATGAATTTAGAACAGTTTGAGTAAGCTGACAGCTAAATAAATAAATGAACAAACAACCAACTAAACAAACAACAAGTACCCTGTGTGTTTCTTCTCCACCTCCTCATTCCTCTGATTGAACCTCTGTATGAACATGTGATCTGAGAAGAACCAATTGTTCTCTGTCTCTCCGTCCGTCCGTCCGTCCGTCCTTCCTTCCTTCCTTCCTTCTTTCCTCTGATCTGGGTGTTCTTGTATCTGGAATCTCAGCTGGCCAGGATTGTGGCCATTTTGCAGCAGCAAAGACATCATCAGGGTGGAGGAGGAGGAGGAGGAGCAGCAGGAGTGAGCGCCAAACTGTCCCCCTCCCACCTCGGAGGAGGCCTGTCCAAACAACCCGTGGTCGACCTGCTCCCACATCCTGGGATGGGCGGGGCCCTGTCAGACCTCCATGGCAAAACGCAGGGGATGTACTCTGGTCAGTCCCGATGGCAAAATGGCTGTGGTCGTTAGTTGTTTTCATTTTACATTCACGCTGACCGATTCAGTGAATTAAGCCTTTGACACGACGGTATGACACTGCCGATACATTAGTGCTGGCATACTTTGGAGTATCGTAATTACATGAATGTTTGCTATCAGAAAACGGTTCTTGAAAGCTGAGTAAGTGTCACTCGCTTCCTCTACCTGGTGTGAAGAAGGAGAAAACGTCCATCGGTTCCTGGAAGTAGAGACGTTGCACTTTGCCAATGATGTCAGCAAGATGCTGACGTATTGATGACAAACGTCAGTTCCATCAGTGTCTCTGAACCGTTGTTGCTGTGACAGTCCTCAGTTTGAAACGTGTCGGCATGGCGATGAGAGTCCTGATGAAGTGTTTCCTTCACAGCAGGACTCGCTGCAGGGGGGAACTTGTCATCGTTGGACCTCAACCCCATGATGGGAGGGATGAAGGACACGGGAGGACAGCAGTCCCGCTTCAAATGGATGATGGAGGGCCATTCCCCGGCTCCGTCTCCCCCTGACACAGCACTTCACAAGAACGGTGGGTCACCAGATGGATCCCAGTCCGCCCACCTCCCGGCGTGAACTCGCCCCGATTCACGCTGTTTCTGAATGAACCTCTGAGAAGGAAACAAGGATTAAACCTTCTCACGTCGGCCTGTGTGACCTCGTTCTCCGTCGCTGTCTCCAAAGGTCCGTTACCCGGTGGGCTGAAGGTGAGAGGGGGATCTCCGTACTCTCAGTACGAAATGCTGGGCGGGGACGGTGTGGGACTTCCCTCTCAAGGCCTGGGAGACAACTGGCACCGGACCCCCGGGAGTAAACTGTCCAACAAACCTGCCACATCCAGCTGGCCTCCAGGTTGTGTTAGCGTGTGATATTCAACGGTGTCCCTGGCGCTAGATTCATGCCAACATACTTAGGAGTACCGTAATTATGTGACTATAAGCACTGTCAGAAAACATCTAATGGTTGCTGAAAGCTGAGAAGTGTCCCTCGGTTCCTCTACCTAAGGGGTGTCCCTACGGTCCTCCTGCAGGTTTTAGACGACACCCTGCTCCTCCCTCACCTGAATCAGTCTCTGTGAAGTTCTGGTAACGAGCTGCTGATTTGAATCAGGCCTGTAGGAGCAGGGTGACATCTACAACCTGCAGGATAACGGCCCTCGAGGACCGGAGGGAAGGAGGAGGAAACGTCCATCAACCGATTGACGGTTTCTCCTTCTCATACCCACGAGTGTCACTCGGTTCCTCTACTTGGTGTGGAGAAGGAGAGAGCACCATCATTACGTTAATCCCCTTCACTCTGTTGCATGGATTGGTTCCTGAAGAAGTCATTCCGATAATGATTCACTGGCTTCTGGCAACACTCACTCACTGAGTGTAAGTGCTCAGCTTTCGGTAACTGTTAGCACACATCAGGGCCGGGCGATGTGGACCTAAGTCATATTTCGATATATTTGGGCTGAATGTCGACACGTTTAATTCCTGAGATGACCTCGGCGCTTTCACCTGCCGTGGTAATCAGTGTGTCTTCTGTTTCCGCAGTGATAGAATTCCAGCCCGGTGTTCCCTGGAAGGGAAGTCAGAGCAGTTCAGACCCAGAGGTCGACCCCTACATAACCCCCGACAGTGTCCTTGGCTCCACAGGACCCCCCACCGTCAATGACTCCGACCACCAGTTATTGCGTGACAACATAGGTATTTGACTGAACCTTCACTGATCCACCACGGGGTCTCGTTAACGCACTAACTACAGCACGATGGGCGTCATTTTCTCACAGGCGAGCTGCGTGTTTGGTGTTTGAGTGAGTGGGTCTTGTTACCGCAGCAACAAACGGTCCAATCACAGATGTTGCCGTTGATGATACCAAACAGCCGTGTTTCGTGCTCCCGTCATGGCTGAGGTTCGGCGACATCTCCATACATAGTTTGTGTGTTTAGAGTGAGAGGAAGGAGGAGTAAATACTGGACCCGCAAGCTTTGTGGAGTGGCCCCATCACGGTCCACGGGCCGCAGGTTGACAACCCTCCTCCATCTGAGGTCACACAGAGACTCAAACTGTGTTTTACTGTTTCAGTGACGTTTCAAAGTGTCTCATCTAGAGTCACAGCATGAGATTTCCTATAATTCCACAGGTAACAATGTATGACACGGAGCGTTGTGACCAACTCTGCGTGACTAGTGTAACTAGTCACGCAGAGTCTTTTCCATGTGAAATCAACTGAGTTGTGGTTTCATCACAACACAACAACATAGGTTGGAAAGAATCTGTTGTGTGCTTGTTCATGGCTGACAAACATTAGCGGCTTTTTTTTTTTTTTTGGACCTTAAAAAAGAGTGAAGAAAAACAATGATGCCGATCATTGTTGCAGTCGCCGCGGTAACAAGATCCCCTCACTTTCAGCCTCTGGCGTTTGAAGTACACAAAGTAAAACACTGAGAACCAAAAAAATCCCAAAACACGGTGGAGAGATGAGACAGACAGAGACAGAAGAAGAAACTGGGTTGTGTTTGACCCACATGCACACAGTCAAACACAGACCAGGTTTCAGTCAGGATGGCGTTCCCTGAACGCACCGTTGTTAAGATTAAAGTGTGTATTGAAGAACATCAATACGCACTGTGGTGTATCGGTGGGGTTTTGCAAAGATTTTCTGCATTGAAATGATGATGTCATGTTCCCAGGGCCAAACCCCCCCATCAACACCTTGCTGCCTTCACCTGGTGCCTGGCCCTACAGTGCCTCAGACAGCCCCCTCAGCAACACTCACAACACAGGTACCTTCTCTCCCTTCTCCTGTCACTGCTTCTCCTGGGGGTTTACCAGAGGTCATTTCTGTGGCTTGCCCCAACCCCTCTCCTCGTTTCCTGAGCAGGAAAGTACTTGGAGTACAAGCCCAGCTGGCCCCCAGAGCCCATCGGACAAAACAAGTGGAAGACCAATCGCAACAACTCCCAGCTGCCGCGCCCCCCTCCTGGCTTAACCAATCAGAAGCAGGCCACACCTTCCTCGTGGGGAAGCGGGGGCCCGCGGTTAGCCCGGGGCTGGGGAGGGGGTGGGATTAACTCGGAGTCCAGATTTGGGCCAGGTACTGTGTCCATGGAAAGAATCCTGTTGTCAGTCTGGTAGCAGCAGTGAGTTGGTTTCAGTCAGCGATAATTCAGGGTCAGTTTGTAGGAATGATTTATGTCCTATGTTTATGATTGAATCTGTCGTTTACTGACCAACAACAAAGACAGAAAGACAGAGAATAATAACAATATAAATCCCATAATAATAATATAATAATAAGACGCAGAACTGGTTGGTTGGTTGATTCCTTGCTGAACCCTATCTGCACAGCTTGGAGTGACGGCGCGGCCTCCAGAGGCAGCTGTTGGTTACTGCTGAGCAACCTGACCCCCCAGGTAAGAAGGGAGCATCGGGCACAATGGACACATGTAGATAGTGTGGAAAACAATCCCTGAGCGCTAGCATGCTGCACTAGCATCTCTGGGGTTGCAACAGCATGCAACTGGGTTTGTCAGAGGTGAAAGGTCAGAACGCCCCAAGCTGCATTCAGGCGTCTTTGTTCCCTTCAGTCTATCTGAACGGTTCAGCGTGACCCGTTACCCGGTTGTAAGTGGATGAGGGAGTTAGACGAGAATCGCTAGCGTGATGCTACTCTGGGAAAGCTACAGAAACAGTTTGTATGAGACACACGCAGACTGACCCTGAGTAGAGGGGGTGTGTCTTAAAGGAACAGGAGACGTTTTCCCAAGGAACCTTTTTGAAAGCGTATGGGATTCTTCTATAGTCACGTTTTTTACATTCGCGCTAGCACACCCTGGGTTACCGTAAACACACAAGTGTTTGCGCCTCCAAAAAACATGGACCGATTACTGAAAGCTGAGAAGTTGCACTTCGCATCCAAGTCGCTGTCATTACGGTAGTGACTCACCAACTTCTGACCACAGATATAATGGTATTACCGTAATGTGAGAGCAGATGCTTTGACTCAAAGTTGATGTAAACACATCCGGACCAGGAACACAAAGGTCGTCGTGTGGTTCGGATCCATCATTTATCAAAGTACTCGTAACCTGTTTGATGACCCCTCCCCTCGCTGAGCCCGCTTCACCCCGTCGTCTCGTCCGTCCAGATCGACGGCTCCACGCTGAGGACCATCTGCATGCAGCACGGCCCCCTGCTGACGTTCCACCTCGGCCTGACGCACGGCAGCGCTCTGATTCGCTACAGCAGTCGACAGGAGGCAGCCAAGGCCCAGGGGGCTCTGCACATGTAAGTTCACCTCAGCAGCATGGGTGATACTCAGAGTGATCACCTGAACAACCCCCTAACCCAGTGAGCTACGGTGACTGGATGACGGAGAGGGAGGGGCCACACCGTACATGACAATACTGGGTCAAAATGAACGTTACGGTATTAATATCCATTCATTAGTTATGTTTATATTTTTAATTTGTTTTATGTGTTTTTAAAATAATATAAAATTTATTTATTTCAATAGAATTTAAGTATATTTATTGTTGAAATATTTTTCTCTTAAAATTACATTTTAAAATGTGCAACTATGCCGCATGTTTTTATATGTTTATGTTTTTCATGAATTTATTTTTAAAAATGTACATTTAACCCTTTAACGATGTTATCTTCATGCTAGCATCCTTTGGAGTACCGTAATTATGCAACTATTTGCAGAAACAGTTCAAGCGGAAACAAGTGGAGAACAGCCATGTTGCTGCCATTACGGTAATCCCAACTGTCATTACGGTAACGGCTCTGTAGTCAGACGTCAGGGAGTCAGTACTGTGCAGACAACAACACGGCTGTGAAGTGCGACTTGTCATCTTTCAGGAACCGATGGACGTATATTCATGTAACTACGGTACTCCAAAGTATGCTAGTGTGAACGTAGCACGACAGGTGTTACAGGGTTCAGCAGTTTGTCACATTTACAATTGTTGATCGTGGTGGTGCTGACATCATGACTGTCCCTATCGCCCCCCCTCCGTAGGTGCGTCCTGGGCAATACCACAATCCTGGCGGAGTTTGTGAGTGAGGAGGAGGTCGCTCGTTATTTTGCACAGGGGGGTGCAGAGGTCGCCTGTTCTAGCCCGGCGGCCGTTGGAGGGACAGTGGGTTCGTCCGGACCCGCCGTAGCCGGCAGCGGGGGCAGCTCCCCGGGGAGCGAGAGGGCCGTGGCTGGCACGTCGCCGGGCGGTAACGGAACCGGGGGCGGGGTGGGGGACGGTGGCGTGCGCCCCCCCCCCTCCGGCTGGCAGAATCTGGATGGTACCGGCAGTCCTTCAGATGGCTCCGCCCAAGGACCCGCGCTGGGGATATTCTCCCAGTGGAGCACCAACGGGGCGGGCGGAGGGGTTGAACCCGGCCGGTCTGGACTGTGGGGGGGCATGACTGCAGGGTACCCCGGCAGTAGCCTGTGGGGGGCGCCACAAATGGAGGAAGGGCACCAAATGGACAGCCCTGCTGCTTTGTTACCTGGTGATCTGCTGGGGGGTGGAGCCGACTCCATCTGACCCCTCCCCTCTGTCGTAGGTTTGGACACACTGATACAGCGTACACTGGGTTACATATGTACTTATTATAGCACACACTGCACAAAGTCAACATCTTATGTTTGTCTTATTCCTGGTCCAAATGTCGCATTTCTACTTTTAAAAAAAATCTCTTCAAAGTCTCATAAAATAAGACACATCGCCTGAGAAAGTCACTTGTTCCAAGATCATTGTCAGTTTCAATGTTCCACTGGCAGATTTTTTGTGTGATAATTAGCTTGAAACAAGTAAAAACGGTCTGAAAACTGAACTACAACTATTTCAGGTGACGTGTCTTGTTTGACGTTTTTTTCTAACTGGTAATGAGACATTTAGACTAAAAATGAGACAGACACGGTGAGATTTAGATTTGTTTTGCAGTGCACATACACATTTACATGGTATGCATATTAATGTACTACACATTTACACACGTGCATACGTACGTATACATGGTATGCAGATTGATGTGCACACACACATAAAGCAAAAATGTGGGACATGCTTACACACATTCTCGTGGCCAGACTTAAGCTATTATATAAACAAATGCAGGGACTGTTAGATGTGTATTCAGCCTTTTTTTTCCCACAGATGAAGATTTCAACTGCTAAGACTTGAAACCTGAAAAAAAAAACGAATGACAAAGTCTGAAAGACTTGACTGGATGTGCTTAGTAATTCGAGGACTTTTGAGCAACCGCACGCACCAAATACATGAGCCTCCAGACAGGTGTACGCAGCATCGCCCTCATCGGCTACGACGACGTGACGGGAGGTGAACGCGCAGTTTGTGTTCAGGTCCCGACGCAGCGGGAGGCCCGGTCCGAACACACGCAGACATCTGACTGACGACAGAACTGTGTGTGTGTTCAGGTTGTTTTTTCTTTGTCGGTATGTATGGCTTTAATTTGTTTTAGTCGTTTTGAAAACGCTGACCTCCTACTGTTGTGTCTCAGCCACTCTTTTCTTCTTGTTACGACCCGGTTTGTTACCGTTGCAGTGATAAGTGTCGGAATCGCCGGCGACCGTGTGCGCTGTCACGCACACACACCATGTGGACACGAGTGTGAGTGAAACCAAGTCGGTGGATGGTAAACCACCTCCGTTGATGTGCGTGCGTGAGAGTGTGAGGATGGATGGATGGATGGATGGATGTGTGCGTGCATGTTACCGCCTGTCAAACGTGGGCAAAGGCTGCTTCCTCTCCAGAAGGTCTATACACAATGTTGAGTGCATTCAGTATCCTGCTGACTGTGTTAGAAATATTGGCACTAATGCTTTTTTTCCTTTTTTTTTTTAAAGCAGATTTGTCTTTTTTATCATCTGACCTGCAATAATAATAATAATAATAATGATAAAAAAAAGAACATTTTAATGACACAAAGAGCTGAAGGCATACGCGTTGAAAAAAATGGACATGCCA
Organism: Aeoliscus strigatus; assembly: GCA_901007665.1. Lineage (NCBI taxonomy): Eukaryota > Metazoa > Chordata > Actinopteri > Syngnathiformes > Centriscidae > Aeoliscus > Aeoliscus strigatus. The sequence goes on from CAAKHB010007709.1 coordinate 180,337, forward strand.
AATCTTATCAAAATGTGTGCAGGGGCAGGGAGGGGTGGGACGGGTTGTTTACAGATGCAGAGTAAGATTTACCGTATGTTTCTAATGTCCTGTTGTTGTGTATTCGTTTTAACTTAAAGACAGGCTTTAACACTCCTGTTCAGTGTTTTCGTTTTGAGATTTTACAAAGGAAAAAATTTATTTAAACAAATGAGAACAACATTAATAAAGATAAAAGTATTGGCTTGTAAATGTGTCATGTGT
>CAAKHB010007709.1:180644-208105 GCA_901007665.1 Aeoliscus strigatus
CAAAATTCAAACATTTTAACCCCATAAATGTAAATATTTGTTTTTTAGTTGCATCTGAACAATTTCTGGAAAAAACTTCTCAGTCTGTTTACTTTTATCTGGTGTGTGTGTGTGTGTGTGTGTGTGTGTGTGTCTGTGTGTGTGTGTGTGTGTCTGTGTGTGTGTGTGTGTGTGTGTGTCTGTGTGTGTGTCTGTGTCTGTGTGTCTGTGTGTATAATCAGTTACATTACTGGAGACAAATGTGTCATTAAGTTACATTAACTTGTATGAATATTCGTTATGACAGTTTAAGTTCCACTTTAACAATGTTTGCTAAAACCTTGAGTCTGTATGTTAAATAATAATTCTGGGGTCATTTCTTGTCCCGATCTGGTACTCCAAACTATGCTAGCGTAAATGTAGCGCCAGCAATACCACCGGTGTTTAAGGGTTAAATAGTTGGCATCAAAGGAAGTTCAATGGTTGGCATCAAAGGAAGTTCATTGGTCGGCATCAAGGGACGTGAACCTTGATGCTGGTCAAAAGCAAAGTTTCCCTCTGTCGCAGCTGCTTGAATCAACAAGACAATGCTGGCAACATCACTGTTAACTTGTCCAATTCTGCTATGACATGGTTTCCAACAGCGCTAATTTCACGGACGAGATGGATATGAGGAACTTTTTTACAAAGAAGAGTGAAGTAAGTCAGACATGGTTTTGGACAAACAGCCGACTTTTCTGATAACAGTAATAATAGAATAATTTAGGAACTGTAGAATGATTGGGCTGCTATACAATAATCCACAGAACAATGGGGTGAAAGCTGATGGGTCGCTGACTGGTTCACCTCGTCTCCTGAATAACTCGCCTAACGTCGTTCTGCCGTGTTATTCTACGCTCAGTGAGCTTTAATGAGACACAAATGAAATGCGGTAGAGAGCCCCCGTCAGTCAGGTCGGCCTGAACAAGTCACATGTTTAAAAACACGTCTGAAAACATGCAGGAATGCAATAGAATGCGGGAAATTGCATCTGCCATCGACTTACTTCAAAGGTTTCTTGGCGGGGGCACACCCTAAACTATGACATTTTTGGAACAACAAAAAAAAAATTTTGGAACCAAACCTTTTATGATTCATGAAGGAAAAAAGATTGACAAATTAGATATGTTCATTGTTTTGTAACAAATCTATTTTTGTTTGTTTATGAAAGTAACAAACAACAAAAAAATAATTCCATACCAAATTGGATCTATTCACTATGTTAATGTTCATTCCATTACACATAAAAAGCATTGTTCATTATTTGGTCACAAATCTTTTTTTTGTTACAAATCGTTTGAGTCTCTGCTTTCGAAATTATTTTTTGGCCACAAAATCAGATGCGAATTAATTTCCGTTCACAATTAAACTGTACCGTATGACTGAAACAAATACACACAAATACAATTACAAATACAAGAAACTCGTTTGAGGAGGAAGACACGCCACCATGTGACGTCATCCGCGTAGTGCTCGGGCGTCTCGTTAAGTAACGGAGGCGGGACGGGGCGGGGGCTCGTGGAGGACGGCCGCTCGTGCAGCCGGAGCTTCTCAGGGACCGTCGACGGGGAGCAGCAGACAACCGAGCTCCGAGCGGGGGGAATGTCAGCCGCCACAATCCGCTCCCATCCGCCTCTGCCGACCCTCCTGTCCGCCTGACAACCACCGGAGCAGCGTCTCCTCCGAAGCAGCTCTCAGACAAACCCAGTATCGGGTGAGTGGTCCGTCGTGGAACCGGGAAAACCGGGGGGGAAAAGTGGCCTGGTTCGGCCGAGGCGGAGTGTTGTCTTCTCGGCTTAGTGGAGGGGGAGGGGTCGGCACCCAGTCAGACATGGGTGCGGTTTGTACGCGACATGTTCACGTTTGTCCAGCGACAATACAACACCCAAAGACCACGTCGGTGTTATTTTCCAGAAGAATGTCGGCGCGGCGGCTCCCGCTCCGGTTGGCTAGCGCCGTTTACTCCTGCTAGCATACTGTCACTAGTAGCCGTCACGCAACGTTAATACGTGCGGCTGGTTGCGTGATTTCACCAACAAAAAACTATCCGCGGATTTCCACTGGACGCACATGAGTCTTAACGTTGTTTCCGACGTCGAAGGCGACGTCATTTGTTGGACGTTGGACAGAAACGGTGAAAGTGACAAAGAAGAAAAGGAATGACAGCTGATTGTGAAATCCTCTGGCTCCCACTCCTGTTTTTCTCTTTTGCCTGTGATCGTTCTCTACAAGCTGGTGTACCAAGGTACAAGAATGCTGTATTAAAATGTAACAAAAGCTGCAATAATGGCAAAAAATACTATACATAAATAAGAAACTAAGTAAAAATAAAACTAAGTCAGAAATTCAACGCAATTAAAACATGTGCAAGGTGCAAATAGGCAGTGAGGTCGACACAGTGAAAATAGGACAAAAATTATTTTGACAAGTGATACTGTGTTTGCAAACACTTCCACCAGTGACTCCAACTACACACACGACAACAGAAATGACTAGAATGTTTGTGAAAGCAAGCACACACGATGATGCCCTGCTTGGAATCGACAGACGTCACATGTCCGGTCAGCAGATGTCAGCTGTAGCATGTTAGAATCAGTGTATTGATTCCATGAGGGAACTTCTCCTCTTACAACAGTAGAAACAGAGGTAAAATAGAGAAAACTTTGAAGTACAGTACGAATTACTAGCAAACCCAAAAAGAAACATGAACTAAACGTAAACATTTACAAATATCCTTTTTTTTTTTTTCAAAAAAAATTCTCTGTGAAGCGCTGTCGCATTTGAAATCTTTCTCAGAATTTCTCATGTCCTATTATTAGTGGCTGGAGTTGTGGCTGCAGTCTGACCTGTGAGAAGAGACCAGTTGACTGAAAAACCCTGTAAATGACTGTTCGCTGACAACTGCTTTCATCTGTGAAACACATGTTACCTTTTTTCTGAATGCGCTGCAACTCGTGTGACCCGTTAGGGATGAGTTGTGTAGCCCGGCACACGTCTTTAAAACGTGAAATAAGGTGAGACATTGATCCTCAGGGGATGCAGAGTCTGTGTGACATGTCTTTTCAGTGTGTTATCAAACACCCACTGTGTGGCTTTTAATGGGATTATTCAAATGGTAGAAACAGAAAACCAGACCCTTTCCCAACCTTTATGTGTAGTTTTATACTTGGAATTGTTTGTCTGTTATCAGATATAAATAACTAGTTGATACAGTTGCTAGTAAACAAACAATACAGTTCTTACCTGAGCATTGTCACTAAGTGGAATGTGCTGTTAGCTCAGCAACTGTAGCTGCAGCGCTCCATTTGGGACGGCGTTCCACGGATGTCACCATGTCTCCTTTTGGAGTTGAGATTATCTTCAAGGAAATCAAACTGATTTTCTGATTATTATTCAAACATTCTGTGAACTTATTGTGGTGTGTGTTTACACACACACACACACACACACACACTGGGATGATGGATGGGGCAGATTTGACGTATTTAGCGGAGAAGCTAGCCGACACATCAGCAGATGTTCCATCTCTGTCGTGCCAACACACTGGTCATTTGTTCTGTGACAAACTGAACCGTAGCACCAACTGGTGGAGTTCATTTGGTGATAAAACTGTTTCCATTCTCTGATCAGTCATCACACACAAAGAGATTTCTACATCTCTGACTGAACGAGAGGCATACCGTAATTTCTGAAACAGTCAGGATTGATCCACGTTATCACGACTAATGGTCAGTTGACTCCGGCCGGGCTCAGTCCCGTTCCCACACTGGGGGTGAAGACGCGAAGTTCCTCACGGAGCAATCTTTGTGAAGTTCATTGCACTGAACGGTCCGAGGGCTGTGACACAGATAAAAGCGGCCAAGCTCGGCGGCGCCTCAGCCTTCCCTCCCTGTGGCGGTGGCCAAACAGAAGTGTGTGTGCGGACGAACGAGTGAATAAATGATGATCCTGTTCTGACATCACGTCCCGTTGGCTCACACGTCCCCTCTCGGGCTGCCGGCCAGTCCAGGTGGTTGTATGACGTCACCGATGGGATGCTGCAGTGGCTGAAGAGCAGACGGGTGATCTCTGATCTACAGCCACGTTCTCACAACCCGCTCACATGCTCCACCCATGTCATCCGGGCTTCACCGTCACGCTGGGAGCGCCGAGCAGCTGACTCGCTCGTGGCGCTGCCGTTTGGGAGCGTGGCTGGAATTATGACGGCAAACTGGACATCACTTTAATAGAAAGAAGACACTGGAGAGAACCGACAGACGGCAACGGTGTTAAAATATGTGACCGTCTGCCGCTACGGAATTCACCACCGGATGTGATGTAGGTTCACTTTGAGAAGCAACAACGAGAGAAAACCGTGTTTTATAGACATGTCGATATGATCAGAACACTAAATAATACACATCAATATTCATTCATGTTCCCGTCGCTCCGGTTACGGGTCTCGGTTGTGCTGGAGTCAATCCCAGAGGTTGACAGGTGAATGTCAGGGTTCACCCTGGACGAGTGAAGGACAGACGACCATTCACACCTAGGGGTGATTGACAGTGACCAGTTAACCTCCACATGCTGTTGGCGGTGGGATGAAGATGGAGTACCTGGAGAGAACCTACAGACACGGGGAGAATGGAAAATCCACACAGAAGGATCCCAGGTCATGAAACGAAGGTGACCTTTCTAACCACTGAACCACCGTGTCACCCTTCACCAGAATGTTTTTACTGTGAACAATACGATGTTGCCATGGAAACATGTCACGAGGGTCCCGTTTCTTGCCAGACGTGTTTTTCCGTTCTCTCCGGCAGACGTCCCTCGGATGCGTCGCTCGTCTCCCCGTGTTTCAGAGCTGACGGAGGAGAAACGTGTCGTTCGGTCCTCTGACCTTTAATCAACTCGTCTTGTGTCCGACAGCAGCGAGTCCCAACCATGGAGCTGAGAGTGGGCAACAAGTACCGGCTCGGGCGGAAGATAGGCAGCGGTTCCTTTGGAGACATTTACCTCGGTGAGTCCCTGTCGTCGCCATGTCCGACGTTCCACGTTCATCCAGTTTCTTCTCCACACTCACCGCTTGCTGTCCCGTGAGTTGGCCCATGTGACCCGTTGTGTTCGGCCGTCCGGTCTCAGTTTCCACGTGTCTCCACAGGTGCCAACATAGCCACTGGTGAGGAGGTGGCCATCAAACTGGAATGTGTAAAAACCAAACACCCACAGCTGCACATCGAGAGCAAGTTCTACAAGATGATGCAAGGGGGCGGTAAGACGCGGGCTTTCCCCCCAACAACACATGGAAAGACGAGTGAAACGTCCGGATGTTTGACACTAGTTTGTGCTGCTGTGTGGCTCCAGTGGGCATCCCTGCCATCAAGTGGTGCGGTGCAGAGGGAGATTACAACGTGATGGTGATGGAGCTGCTCGGCCCCAGTCTGGAGGACCTCTTCAACTTCTGCTCCCGCAAGTTCAGCCTGAAGACCGTCCTGCTTCTGGCAGATCAGATGGTAAGAGATGGAGTTTACGCCTTTATTGACTTCGACTCATGACATTTGAAGAACATACTGACTAGTGAGGTGGACTGCATCATTCTCTACATTTTTCGTTGCTATGTGGAAAAAGTCGCTCAAGGGACTGAACACTCGCAAACTACAGTGAGACACTATTTCAGAGTAAGTTTAGTTTTCAGTGAGCGATTCATGTCAGTCGACTCGTTTGCGGGGGGGTGAACCAACAAATCAGGTTCTCCTTCAGCGGTTCACCGCTGCATTCAGCTGAACTGTGAAACGAGCAAATCTTTTCAGCCAGTGATTCGGTACAGTCCAAAAGACTCGTTCTGTCAAATGAATCGTTTGTGAACGGGACGACACCACTACAGACTCTGATAGGAACATGTGCAGAGAATCATTGGACTGACTCCTGGCCAGTGCCAGGAGCTGGAATGTAACATTTTGTGTGATGATTTGTCTTCCTTGGCCCCTGTCCTCCTCTTAGATAAGTCGTATTGAGTACATCCACTCCAAGAACTTCATCCATCGGGACGTGAAGCCCGATAACTTCCTCATGGGCCTCGGGAAGAAAGGTAACCTGGTGTACATCATCGACTTCGGCCTGGCCAAGAAGTACCGCGACGCCCGCACACACCAGCACATCCCCTACAGGGAGAACAAGAACCTCACGGGAACAGCACGCTACGCCTCCATCAACACGCACCTTGGAATCGGTGAGGGTTCAAAGGTTGCATCCAGCTGCGCTCTTAACAATGGGATGTCATTGGTTTCCATGCTGTGGGGTCTGGGTCCTTCAGACTAGAGCAGACAGATGTTTGATGCCCCCCTGGGGTTAGGGGCTGATCCCTCTGATAGCATCATCTCATCATGACGAGCGTCGGACCTCTTGGTGTTCAGTAACCAGAGGTTGGACTGAGCCCTGCCTTGGTCCTGGTTCGCAGACGTGCTCCACTGAGCCATCTGCCTCTGATTTCATGCGATGAGTCAGACCTGACGTGTCGCCTGTAGGTGTAGCTCTTTGCGCCCCAGATTCTCCCCGTCATCGGCTGCTGTTGGTTTTGTAAGTAGTCACATGTCCTTTCAATGTGACAGTCGTCTGGTGCCGCTTGTTTTCAAACCTGCAGTGAACCTACTTATAGAGTCCGATCAGGGGTCCTTCACTGGACGGAGTTCATTAGACGATGGTTCGTCGGTGGGTCGGTATCAAGTTACCGTCTGTCCTGTCGGGACCTGCCAGCGGGTCCCTGATGTCGGTTCTCACCTTCTGTCCACAGAGCAGTCAAGGCGTGACGACCTGGAGTCTCTCGGCTACGTCCTGATGTATTTCAACCTGGGGTCTCTACCCTGGCAGGGCCTCAAGGCCGCGACCAAGAGACAGAAGTACGAACGCATCAGTGAGAAGAAAATGTCCACGCCCATCGAGGTTCTCTGCAAAGGCTACCCCTGTAAGTCTCCCCACGGCGGCCGTTGGGATTCAGGACCCACCAACCCAAACACCCATCCGCTGTTTGTTTAATCTCCTGCAGCGGAATTCTCCACGTACCTGAACTTCTGCCGCTCACTGCGGTTTGATGACAAACCAGACTACTCGTACCTGCGCCAGCTCTTCAGGAATCTGTTCCACCGCCAGGGCTTCTCCTACGACTACGTCTTCGACTGGAACATGCTCAAATTTGTAAGTTGACATCAACTGAACGTCTGTCCGACTCTCACACACACACACACAATATATTTGCCAGTATCACAAGTCTGCCTCAGGATGATTGAGGAGGATGTTGGTCTGTTTTATAGCCGACAATGTCAACTGACTGTATAATTAGAACACCGTTTATCATGATCACTAGTGATCGTCTCTAAGGATCAAATGGCTAAAATAACAAGTCCTTCACTTACAGTCGACATTTTGGATCCTATGAAAACAAAAGAAGTTGGTTTTTGTTTCTGTCCACTCTGAGCCTGCGCTTCTAACGGGCTGCTTCTCAGGCATATGTTGCCGCGGTAACCGGTTTTCCCACATGTCCACTCGCTTGCTGCCCACGGGAAACAGGGAAAGCCACTGTAATACAGCGTCAACGCTCCTGAGGTTCAAAAGGAACCGATGACCTCTGACCCTCCCCAGTCACTCGTCCAACTCTGGTCTGTTCTGTCAGGGCGCCAGTCGGACAGCTGAAGACGGCGACCGGGAGAGGAGAGCAGAGGAGAGGGACGAGCGGATCGGTGGAGCCCCCAGGGGGTCGGCACCACGAGGCCTGCCCCCCGGACCCAACCCTGGCCCTGCCAGCAGAGTCCGGAACGGACCGGAGCAGCCCATCTCCAACCCCGCTTCCCGGGTGCAGCAGTCGGGTGAGTTGAGAGCACGCGGACCCAGTCCAACTCCCTCTGAAGCCATTTGAAGTGACCCTTCCTGTCACATTTGAAACGTGGTCAACTCTGGATGTTCCACCAGGGAACACCTCACCTCGAGCCATTTCTCGTGCAGAGAGGGAGAGGAAGGTGAGCATGCGGCTCCACCGCGGGGCTCCTGCCAACGTGTCGTCCTCTGACCTCACAGCCCGTCATGACCAGTCCAGAATTTCTACATCACAGGTGAGAGAACGCCCCCGTCTGACGCATGTTCCTGATGTATGAAGTCGGACTGCTGCTGATAGTTTTGCTAATGAATATTGTCCATCTGACTTTGAACAAGAAAAGTGTTGAAAAGCCTTCTGCCATAAAGTGATTTGTTCATGTATCTGTGGGACAAATTCAGCATGAAAAATTTGCTGCTCATGGAGACAGCGGCAGTGATGTGGTGGGTTGAAAACCAGAGGGCTCATCCTCCTGTTTCCTCTCTTCTTTTCCAGGTCAGCGTGCCGTTTGAGCACATAGGCAAGTAGACGCTGAGGCACATGAACCTGACAGGTGATTTCCAGCTCCGGTCACATCCAGGTACACCTCAGCAGCACGTCCAGTGACTAACACACTGCTTTCTGTCGCAGGGCTGCAAGTTTTTTTTTAATAATTTTTTTTTTATTTTCTTTTTTTAAACCTTCTCGTATGCAAAGATCGTTGCCAATGGACACGTGGCTCTTTGGAAAACGTCAGTCCCAAAAATGATCCAGGGCGGTTTCCAATCTTTGATGAACTCTTTGCTCTACCCGCCTGTTGCTTTTAGACGTGATTCCAGTCACCTTCGGTCCGGCCAGCGTGGGGCGCTCTCCTTTATCGTCACAGGTCAAACCCGGTTTGGATTCATCCCTCGACGCCGTTACAGTGACTGTTTCACGGAAACATTTTTAATCGGCGCTAGTTTGATGTCTTTGCGTTCGGAGCAGGAGGGTGAGAGGGTGGCGCCCCAGCAGCTTCAGTTATTTTAGTTGTTTTTAGAAGAATCTTTCTGCTGACTTGTCCGTCGATGCTTGCCCCTCATCAGTTTCTGTGGACATACGTCTGCTCTCAGTTTCTCGGCCTGTTCTGCCTGTGTTTTTGTTCTTTCATTGTCGTCGGTGTTGTTTTAACGTAAGATGGTACCACGTATTTTTGCGAAGAACCACTCCAGTCTGAGGGAAGCTCCTCGGGAAAATGGCGTCTTTGACCAGAGATCATAGCGACCAGTTGTATCTAACAGTGGCTGCAGTCTTTAGATGTTCCTTACCTTCTTTTATTCTTTTCGTTATTGGAGGTCAAAGGGGAGGAAGTGAAGACCCGTACAGGGATGGGGCATCCAATGATTAGTTTTTTTAATGTTTACTTAACTGTAAATATCTTTTTTATTTTGATGTAAAGCCAAATGTGTTTGTTTTAAGGTGTAAAGTAGAGAATTCATACAAATGACAAATTGGGACGGGGTTCAGTTTTAGGTATTTAAAGTATGAAATTTTGCGACTTACTGTTGCTCTGCCAGCTGGGTCATTAAGTGTGTGTGTGTGTGAGAGTGAGTGATACAGTTCATCCCTGATGAGAATATTATGTTGTGTTTTCGTTGTCTTTGATCTTTTTTCTCTCTTGTATTTATGTTTTAAGTATTGTCTATAATAATTGTAATTTATCTCTTTGATTAACCGTGTGAATCCTTTAAAGTAGTAGCTTGTCATGTTTTCACCTGTTTTTTTTCTTTCCCCCCTTCCTTGTACGTATAAAGGCCGTCTGACGTCACATAATACATAGGGCTTTGTCATATTCCCTCCACAGACATGTTATGCTAACAGCTTGATGTCACCGTTTTGTTTTTGAACCTCCAGCAACATTGATGTCATTCCAGACAAAACATAACCAGTTCAATGGCAGGGATGTGTAAATAGCTGTGTATTGTGTAATTACCTTTGTACAGGCCACCATGACCCAGTGGCATTGGAACTGGTGGGGGAGACGTGCAGCGGAGGTGATGGGAATTTCACTATGTATTGTGTACTGATATCTTGTACAGTTCTTTAACACTTTATTTACAACAGTATTTGTGTATATTTTATGAAGTAATAAAAATGAATAACATTGCTCACAACCTCAGCGCTCATTTGTGTATGACCAGCGGTGTTGTGTGTTGGGTTTGTTGTGGAGCCACACACACCGCTGTCTGTCTCCAGAACCTGTCAAGCTAGTGTGCATGTGCCAGATGTTTACATACGTGAACAGCTTTTTCCAAATAGAACTGTTCCATGTTCAAAGTGAAGACTTGCAATATTCATATTGTGTGAAAATAGAACAATTATCAGTATTGAGAAGAAAACGCACGTGTGTCAGAGGTGTATCTAAGAAGTGTATATTTTGTACCCTAGTTTTCTTTGCAGTGTATCTTACAGATGAGATGTTTTGCTTAATTTAATTTTAAAATGCAAAAGTGCGAATTTGACATTTGAAAAATTCGATTTACGGATTTGGATTATGCCAGTAATATAAAATTTGGTGGGGTAAACGCACTTAGTTGACTACGATCACATACAGAGCAGGTTTCAGTTTGGCGGATTGGGTACCGACAGACCCACAGGCCGCTGCAGTGAGGACGCTGTAGGCATAGACATAGATGCCTCACCGGCGCTGCTGGCCAATGGAGAGCGACGTCACCACACCGCGGCCATCTTGCCACGGGGTACTGGCTCATTCATAACCTTGTGTCCAATGCGCAGGTACAGTAACCATAACTTGCTCAATTTCCGATTTTTGATTTTGATTTCAGCCTTGACAACTTGAGCGATGACACAGATATGCTGCACAACTATGTCGATTTATCGAAAAAAATCTGCAATTTGTCCAGTTCTAGCCACGTTGATAACGCGTGTAATAAACCAACCCGTTTGTAAATCTGTCAAGATTTCAGCAAGTTCAGAGTAATTTTGTTTGAGCAGGTAGCTCACCTTCCTATCGCCACCACACAACGTATCCGAATTGAACCCCGTGGCAAGATGGCCGCCGGTGAACGACGTTGTAGGTTCCTCCTTGAGGCATCTAGCCTACTATATATGTCTATGGCGGTAGGTGCCCGATCCGTTTCATCTGCATCGTGACCAATGGCAGCGGCTGGCAGCGGCGGGTTCAAAGTCCCTCACTGCGCATGCGCAGTCAGCGGACTTCTGGCTGGCAGCTGCTGCAGTTTGTTCTGACCTGCCGCTGTCGATGTTTGCAAAATAACGGTGCACACCCAGTTCGGATGGGGTGGTGAGAGAACACGCCGCTATATACACCTTTACCGTTTTCATTGTCTGTTCCGCCTATGAAAGCCTCTTTATTTGCTCAGTTTTGACCGCGCGGGGAGAAAAACAGCGTTAGCGCTAGCAGACGAAGCTAACGCTAGCTAACGGCGCTCGGTGGACCTCTGCTGCCGACACGTTACCCCCAGAAAAGAATCAGGCTTCCGGGGTTTCTGCGATGCAGGGATCAGAAATGAGGTTGGCTGTTGTCTGAATGCGTGTCGGGCCTGTTAGCTACCTGTTCCCTGGAGGCTCTGACGCCGGGTTGAGATGATGAGCTGAATCTGGATTCGAACCAACGTCAACAACTGCAGAGGAGGTGAGTGAAGCAGTTGGAACGCTCAGCGTTTTCCGCCCATGCATCATTTATTTGACTTTTACAAGCATGGTTACAAGTGTAAAGACGAACTGAAATTGTATCTTGCTTTTGAATGACTTATGACATTATTTTGGAATGCATCATCTCAACCCTTCCGCCGATGACGTAATAGTTCCAGTGAAAACCATTGAAAACACACTCACCTTAGATTATTTGAACACTCCCCTAGTTTTTGGTCACTGTTAACCCTTTATAAGATGAGAAACCACATTTCCCTTTCACCTCTCTCTCTCTCGCTCTACACACGTACATGAACTTTTGTGAATCTTTGGGGAAAAAAAGCGAATGTCCTGAACATTATTGGCTTGTAACAACACATTTGAAAGTTATTGAAGTAAATATCCCCTATTAACACTCTGGGTTGACATTTCCAAGTATTTCTCCAAGATTATGCTTACTGGGCGACCAATCACAAATAATGGGAGTGTCAAAACAGTATTTTGCAGTCATAAAGGTCAGGACGGTTACAGCAGCCCGGATTATACTCAGGTTATGGAAGAGTACATCCCCACCGGACTATAAAAAGTGGATTGAAAAAATGGCAGAAAATGCATCGTATGAACAAATGTTAGCGAGAGTCAGTGACAGCGAGGATAAGAGAGGGTTATGGGAACGTCTTTTTTACCACAAGCTTATAAGAACAACTGGGTAAGAATTGAGACGATTGTATAGCTGTGACTGATTAATACAATAAAGTGTGTGAATTACTCTGTACTGGCATTTATAGGTAGGTACCGTATACCAGGGAACCACTGTAACCCCACCCAACAGAACTGTGTCTAAGTGTGAAATAACAAAAAATATATGATTAAAAAAAAAAAGACATTTCCAAGTATTTCAATCGGTGTCATGTTGTCTCGAGTGTAAATGAGCTGATGCTCCTTTACTATATTATATTATCCTATTTATCTTAGGATTTGTACTAATTTTAGTATGTTTTATACAACATGAATAAACACAGAATAAATACAGAGTATGTACCATTACTGGTAGTGGTAAATAGTTAAATATGTGCCGTTTGCATTTTCTGTCTCATGATTGATGATTATTGAATGTGTAAACGCCACTGTCTGTCTGTCTGACAGGTGTACGAGACGTACCGAGTCACACACACACAGTTCGTGTGTGTGTAGTTGTAGAGATTTATTTATAACAGACAGGTCCATGTTACTCACTAAAATGATACGTCATCAAATGACATATAGCCCAGGACAAAAGAAAAAAATGGGAGCAGTGATTGACAACCTTGAAGAACCTCGGTGGAGTACGTCCAGGACTCTGTGTGCAGAGAATAACTCATTTAACATTTAATGAGTCATTTCCTGCAGCGTTGTTTGTATCAGTGTCATTCACAAAGGCCCAGGACAGGACGGTCTGTCACAAAGACTGCCGATTGGATTGAGGTCAAAGCACAATACATGTTTTCAAAGGCACCCTCGGGTGCAGTCAGCAAGATTGATGAATCACCCCCCCCACACACACACGCACACACCTACAGGGAAACCCTGCACTCTGCTATCAGCTGCTGTAGGTACTCAGTGACCACACATGTCTGGGAGAGACGTGTGGGATTGATTGTCTGTTCCGTCTTGATCGGACGTGTGAGCCTGCCTCCCATTGGCTGGTGCTAAGGCGGGGCTGAGAGTCATTGTTCAATTAGTTTTCACCGAGTCATTGGACTACTTTCTTCCTGGAATCCATGCCGATGTATTTGTGGAAGTGACGGCACTCTGAGAGCTGTGATTTGATCACACAGGAAGCTCAGGATCTCCTGTTGAACCAGCCTGTAAATGGCAGCTGTGGGCATCCGTCCAGTTTTTGTTGCGGTAGCTTAAACGTGGTGTGAGCGTGACATGGTGAACAGGCTCCGCCCACTCCATGTGACACTGGAAGTCATTGAGCGCAAACCGATTTGTCCAATATTTGACCAGTCATGTCCTACACCACCTTTCCATCTAAAACAACTCCGACAGTGTATTCTCAGCTGATACCAGCAGATGTTCAAATCGTGGCGGAACTACGGTACTCCAAAGTATGCTAGCAGGAATGTAAGTGCCGGGGATCCGGTCGGTGTTCAAGGGTTTGAAATAAAAGTGAAGGGATGTTTTTTGAATTTTCATTGGTCTGTCTCGATTACATTTGTAGACTTTTGATCATTCCATGTCTCGTTCTCGTCGGCCTCATCCTCCTCTGCCTGCGCCACCACGTTTTGTGCCGATTGGTGGGAAAACCGTCGTCACTTCAAAGCAATCTGTGCTGAGCGCGGTTGCCAGCTCCTCCACACTTCCTCCTGCTGTCAGCGAATCACAGCAAAGACGGGCAGGAACTGGGTCAGCAGCTCATGGCTGTCACACTCCAACATGTGTTGCTGTGTGTGGTTTTTGCAGCCGTTCCCGCTTTCTACCTCATCTGTCACATTTCCGCTGTCCTACTTAACCGTGTCAAACAGAGGAAGAGCTTATTTTTACATCTGGTCGGGATGGTCACAGCAGACTGAAGTATGCTCATGTTATAGACAAGGCCACCTCCACCAGACTATAAGAAATGGATTGAAGCTACGACAGAGATGGAGTCAGATGGTGTGAGAGTTAAAGATGATGGGGAGAAGAGACAGGGACATGGGACCGTTTGTTTACTACGGGCTGCTGACAAGAACGGGACATGAGTGGAGTCCATCAGCTGTATGTTCACTAGTAATGTTAGGTTCGTATGAACGAATATGAGTTTGTAAATTAATCCGTATTGGCATTTGGCATCCACCGTAACCCCAGCAACTGACTGTCTGTCTATAGAAATGAGGCCATTTACCATTCTCAAACATATACACGTTATACGTGGGCCCCTGTGAATAAAATCAGGTTTATTTTTTCCCCAATCCATTTTATCTGCTTTACTTTTTGGGAATATATTTTAAACCCTTCACTATTATTTTGTCCTAGGGTGTATTTTTAATTATTAAAATGTACACAAATGATAGAAGAACGACCTTAGATTAATTGAGGTAACATTTATTTATTGAGGTCACTTTTGTGCAAAAATGTCTGAAAAGCCGCTGGATATAGCGACAACATGGCTGAGCTGGAGCCCTGGGACGGGTTGTGTCACCCATTTGTTTCCCCCCCATGTCCATTTTCCCAAGACACATGTTCCTCTCCCACATGAGAATATAATTCCATTCAAAATTCAGTGAACTTCCTCATTAAAGCTCTATTCAGCTTTAATTAGCTAATTGCTAATAGCTAATTACTGCGTCGTTGAAATCCTGGGGCCCCACATACGTACAGGAACATCTCAGGGTCCCTCTGGTGCCTAAATCCCTCCTTTTGTCTCCTCGTACAGATGAATCAACCTTGGCGACGGGACATCCCCCTGTCAGAGAGGCTGGATGCCGCCGCACCGGCCAGACCGGGGGCCCCGGCCACCACAGCCCCGCAGGCGTCCAACTCTTCCTGGGTACCAGAGGCTCCGGTGGTCACGCCAGACCAGCCATTTTTCCTCATGACCTCCACGGCCCAGACCATCTCCGGGTTTTTCGTCTGGACAGCGCTGTTGATCACGTGTCACCAGGTCAGTCCGACTCGGTTTCAGGTATCAGACGGTCAGAACCTCATGTTGATCCTGATGCTGTGGGATGAGTGCGGTCAGGGCTCTGGGACCGACTCATCCTTTCTCTGATTAATGTGGCGGTTCGGTCTCTACATTTCACTCGCTGAAGCAAACAAGTGCCAGCACACACATGTACTCATGGCTGACCCTTGCCTCGCCAACAGGGATGTCACCCTGTCAGATTTTGGGGGTTATCTTCATGGAACTAATCCAGATTGTAGCATCCTGTGTGCCAATAACAATGTACAGTATGGATATATATGTAGTATATGTACAAACAAGTCACTTATGCAGTGGGACTGTGGGACATGACGTGTTTGGCACTGAAGCTAGTAGAGACGCTAGCGGAGAAGCTAGCTGACACATTAGCAGAGAAGCTAATTGAAAGTTCAACTGGATTCATGCAGACATCCACCCTCTTTAATGCCCTGGACCTCATGACCGACGTCTTCTCTGCTCCCTCTGCCCGTCTCAGATCTACATGCACCTCAGGTACTACAGCGCCCCCAACGAGCAGAGGCACATAGTGAGGATCCTCTTCATCGTGCCCATCTACGCCTTTGACTCCTGGCTCAGCCTCCTCTTCTTCACCAACGAGGAGTACTACGTGTACTTCGACACGGTCCGAGACTGCTATGAAGGTACACCACTGCGCATGCTGGCTGCTGGACTCCCATTGCCATGGCGACGGGTGAATCCTTGGCACCGAGGTGTGCTGAAGTGTGTGTGAACGTGTAATTCCCCGGTGGCAGGTGGCCTTTCAGCGTCTTCACTTTGGAAAGGTTGCCATCTTTGTTCTCGTGTCTCCGTGGCCTCTGCTGAGACCGCATGAGCGGGGGGAACTTGTTTCCTAGCAACCGCATAAAAACCAGAGAGTCCTTGAAGACTTGGAGGCATCTCCATCGACCCATCAGCCATCACAGAGAAGGAAACAGGAACTAGGATGATCTGTGGCAGAGAGGTTTTGAGCTGTGGAGTCGTCTCAGCCGCGTGCCGACACTAACACATGGGAACTGGTTTTCTCCACAGCCTTTGTCATCTACAACTTCCTGAGTCTGTGTTACGAGTACCTGGGGGGAGAGAGCGCCATCATGGCCGAGATCAGAGGGAAACCTATTGAGTAAGTCCAGTTTATGGGAGGAATGGGGCTAGTAAACCCTTCTTTGTTGACTAGTAAACCCTTCTTTGTTGACTAGTAAACTCTTCTTTGTTGACTGGTAAACCCTTCTTTGTTGACTAGTAAACCCTTCTTTGTTGACTAGTAAACCCTTCTTTGTTGACTAGTAAACCCTTCTTTGTTGACTAGTAAACCCTTCCAGAGGACTAGTAAACCCTTCTTTGTTGACTAGTAAACCCTTCCAGAGGACTAGTAGTAGTTCCCTCTGTTCCTCTGTGCAGGTCCAGCTGTGTGTATGGAACCTGCTGTCTCTGGGGGAGAAGTTACTCCATTGGCTTCCTCAGGTTCTGCAAACAGGTACGATACATTCACTAGAATACTTTGGATTACCGTAAGTACGTGATTATGTTCCTGAGAAGTGTCACTCTGTTCCTCTACCTGGTGAAGAAGGAGCAAGGAGAAAGAGAAAACGTCCATCGGTTCCTGGACGTTAACTTCACAGCCAGGTTGCTGTCATTACGGTAACGACTTGCTGGCTTCCAGCAACAGAGCGAATGGGATTACCGTAATGACAGCAACATGGTTGTTGTCGACTTTAAGTTTTCCTCTTCTCCTAGCTCCTTCTTCACACCAGGTAGAGGAACCGAGTGCAACAAAAAGACGCAGAATTGTAGCGAACCCAACGTGGGCTCGTGTGAAGGTGTCGTCAGGGATACCGGCTTTGTTGACGTCTGTCTTTTCACTGTGGCGCCCTCAGGCAACGCTCCAGTTCTGCGTGGTCAAGCCCCTGATGGCGGTGATCACCGTCATTCTTCAGGCCTTCGGAAAGTACCGAGACGGAGATTTCAAGTAGGGTTCCGTTCAGACTAACCTCCTCCTCCTCCTCCTTCAACCTCCACAGCTTCCTCCCTTTGGTTTGTTTCCCTTTTGCAGCGTTGCCAGCGGCTACCTGTATGTGACCATCATCTACAACATCTCCGTCAGCCTGTCTCTCTACGCCCTCTTCCTCTTCTACTTTGCCACACGGGAACTTCTGGTCCCCTACAGCCCCGTGCTCAAGTTCTTCATGGTCAAGTCGGTCATCTTCCTCTCCTTCTGGCAGGGTGAGTAGACACGATCCGTACTGACTCCAGAAGAGCACGAAAAGAGTTTGTTCAGGTCGGGACGCTTCATACGACGTAGAGGAAGCGTAGGGGACAGCGTATTCTGACATCACCTCAGAAATGAAACTAGTCGTCATGGCTACGTGGACTTCCACAGACGATGACAACATAATCTGTGATTGGACTGTTTGCGTCATGTGACTTTACCAGCTCTAGGAGGCGGGCTGTCTGTGTTCACCGAGGAAATAGACCCGACGAGAAGACGGTCTTTGATTGAAAAAGTGAACCGAAAATGATGCTGATCTTGTCGGAGTTACCACGGTAACAACATCTTTCAGTCACTGTGGCTTGAAAGAAAAATACTGAGAATGAGAGAAAAACAAAACATGGCGACGAGATTCAAGGCGGAGGCGTAGGGTGTTGTAGGATGATGTAGGACGGCGAAAGGTCCGCGTCAGGTCAACACAGAAGAACAAAGAAGACTCACTGCTCCTCTGACGATGGTCAGTGAGTCACAGTGAGTCAGCTATATGGGGCGTTTCAGAAGTAGGGTGTCGTTGGATCGATGTCTGATGTTCTCCTTGACAACCACCGCTCATCACCTCTGTTGTCAGGGATGCTGCTGGCCATCCTGGAGAAGTGCGGCGCCATCCCTCAGATCACCTCCGCCGACTTCTCAGTGGGCGAGGGGACGGTCGCCGCGGGCTACCAGAACTTCATCATCTGCATTGAGATGTTCTTTGCCGCCGTGGCGCTGCGTCACGCTTTCACCTACAAGGTCTACATGGACAAACGGCTGGATTCCTACGGTATGTGTGTGTGTGTGTGTCTCTTCCTCCGATCTGATCTGACCTCCCACTTTCTTCCAGCTGCTGTAGCATCACTACCAGCCAGCTCATGTTACCTTCAACCCTTAAACACAGACTGTGTCGCTGCTGACACACTCACGCTAGCATACCGTGGAGTACCGTTATTACAGGACTATCTGCGCCATCAAAAACGGTTCCTGAACGCTGGGAAGTGTCACTTGGTTCCTCCACCCGGTTATGACTAAGGAGCTAGGAATAGTTGAGAACATCCATGTTGCTGTCATTACGGTAATCCCAATCGTTCTGTTGCCAGACACCAGTGACTCTTTACTGGAATGACAGCAACATGGCTCTGAAGTTCAACCAATGGGTGTTTCCTCCTTCATCATACCAGAAAGAGGAACCAAGTGACACTTTTCAACTTTCAGGAACCGATGGACGTTTTCTGATTGCGCAGATATTTGCGTAGTTACGGTACTCCAAAGGCCAGTGTGAATCATGGCTGCGGTCAGGGGCTGTCACAGCTGTTACTGTCTTCTCTTTCGTGCTGACTCTGGTCTTCACTGTTCTTCTCTGTCCTCTGACAGGCTCCTTTCCTATCTATGGACAGTACGGTAGGTGGGGTGTCCTCTGTCCTCTGTCCCCATCGGTCTGTGTTTGTCCCACTCATGTCCCAGCAGACACCTGACAGCGACCGACGCCTGCTCGATATCTTACGCTAGACCATTTGTTAGTTCTCATCAAAAGGTCTCATTTCCAGTAAAAAATGTCTTCACCCCCCCAACACATGAACATCGCTGCTGTCACGTCTCCACTGGTTGTAAACGTTTTGTTTTCTCCCTTCCTGACACATTTTCAGTGGGTGAATCTTCTTATTTTTTCTGCACACTGGTCTGTTCATTCTGTGTTGGTCACGTCCCAGCATGAAAGTCCCCTCCTCCTCCTTCATCCCCCCTCCCTCTCTGTCCCCCAGCTGACACTGAGCCTTTTTCAGCTTTCAGGAACGTTTTAGTTGCTGTGTTACTGTACTCCAAATGTGGACTGGAGCTCCAGGGAGACAGTCGGTGTTAAAGGGTCAAATCCAGCAAATGTGTTATTTGACACAGAGTAAAGGATGTTTTCCTCCTCAATCAGTGTTGGGGAGATCAGCATCAGAAAACCACTACTTATATATTTGAATATAACTGAATGTCACCAGAAGAAGACAAAACACCTCTTCTACCGAGGTGAATCAAAGAAAACGAATCGTGTGACTTTCCAGTTTCTGACACATTTCCACTTGTTTGAGGATAAAAACGTAACCATGAAGGATAAAAACGTAAACGTGAAAGATAAAAATGTAAACATGAAGGATAAAAACGTAAACGTGAAGGATAAAAATCTCTGAGTTGAATGTGAAAGATGAACGTGATCTCACTGGTGTGAAAGAACATGTCAGGGAACCACTGTTGGATGAATTTGTTCGTCTGAGGGAACACACACACACACACACACACACCCCCCGCTGTCCCTCCACTCATTGTGCCCCCCCTTCCCTCCTCCAGGCCGCTGTGCCCCGATGAAGAGCATCTCCAGCAGCCTGAAGGAGACCATGAACCCTGGGGACATGGTCCAGGACGCCATCCACAACTTCTCCCCGGCCTACCAGCAGTACACCCAGCAGTCCACGCTGGAGCTGGGCGGGGGGCCGGCGCTGTCCCGCAGCCACAGCAACCTCAGCACCCGTGGGGACACGGAGAAAACGCTGCTGCTCAGCTCCGACGACGAGTTCTGAGCGTCTCCTCCACGACCCTTTGACACGCGTATCTGAGGCTCAGACGTGGACGGGCGGGAGGGGGAGTGGTCGCTGGATGTCTTTGTCTTATTTCCTGTCAAAATGTCTCCTTTCACTAAAACAAGACAAATCACATGAAATGCTTGTTGTTTTAAGACAATCTTCATTCCTTTCATTGGTAAAAACTGGAGTGGAGCCAGTTGTTTGTGCTGTTCATGAGGAAACAACGCCGTTTTAAGTGAAAATGTGCTGGAAACAAGTGACGATTGTCTGAAAACAAGGGACTCTTTCAGGTGACGTGTCTTATTTTAAGCGTAAAGACCTTTTGTTGGACTGTGAATTGGACGTTTTGATTCTAAATAAGTGCGGTGTACATGCAGGACTCTCCATCCGTTGGGAGTGAAATGCTTCATGTCTCGTTTCCTTGTGCTGCACTTTATCTGCCACACGTCAGGTGGGATCGGAGCGTCGTCGGGTGATGCCTCCTCCTGCTCCCCGGCTGCCGACCGTCACTGAGACTTCTGCCAAAAAGACGAAGCGTCTTGCTTTCTATTCCAGTCAAACTCGGGAGGCTTTGACCTCTTTGAGTTGAAGGGCGTGTACTATTTGATTTCAGTGGCCTTGTAGGTGAAACTGTTTGGAAGATTGTTTTCCACTAATGGAATTTCCACTCCGCTTTCATTCCGTTGTTGGTTGTTGCCGTGGCATCCCGGGCTTCACCGCCGTCGCCGTTTGCGTCTGCAGCGCTGAGGCGACAGCTGGAAGAGAGATTTCAGCGTCGGCGGGGCGACGGACAGAAGGACGACGCCCGCGCGTGGTGCAGATTACGGAAGAACAACACGTGTCTGCAGCGTAATCCCACGATGGACGGTCAGGTCAGGTCCGACGCTCTGGTACCAACACTGGAGGGCTGCTGCTGCCGTCAAGTGTAAGTGAATGAAGAGAAACAGATGTTAATGTGTTTGAGTTCTGAGGAAAAGATCATCAGAGAAAAGTCCTGAGTATTTTTTTCCTCAGAATTTTGACTTGAAGGTCAGAAAAATATGAACATGAGCTCAACGTGTCTTTTTTTAAGTTCTGAACTCATGAAGTTCAGAACTCAAATGCTTTCATGTTGATCTCTCCGGTTGTTTCCGTGAGGCCCTCACCCTCTTCTGTAGTGTTCAAATGTTTTCTGTGTTTCCCTGCTGCGTTCACTGTTGAACGTAGTCAGAATGGAAACAGGCAGGATCCTGAGCGTTCTCATCGACATGTCCATTGAAGGGTGGACTCCACCACCAGGGGGCGCACAGTTGTAAATTCCAGCCCATATATCGCTTTGCAACCACCCGCACAGAGAAGTTCTCACCTCCTATGGGACCCCTGAAATGCTCTGGTTGAGAAATATTGATCTATTTACACTAACTCAGTGTTGTTGTTTTTTCTGGAAAAAAAGTGAAATTCACTGTTTTAATATCTGCCTGTAACAGCATAGCACCGTTACGTATGTTGATTTCAAACGCCACTGAGCAGTAGTTTTGATATTAAGAGCTGGGCGTAATATTACAATGCTGAAAACATATATTAAACCAGGAATTATTATTCGTAACAGAAATAAAGAATGTAAATATGAGTTATAACAAGCACTGTGAAACACTTGTTGAGAACAGTTGGCATTGGATAGTGCTTTGTTTTCATGTTTTGTCTTCATATTTGAATTTTGGTATATATTCTTTCTTCCGTATACTTTTTTAATTTGTATATTGTTCATATTACCCTTTGCTTACATGCTATACTGTTTCGTTGTTGGTGGTAATGAAATAAAATGGGTCAACGCTGGTTTGTCAGCTTCCACTGTATTGCGTGTCAGTTTATGGGCGTTGTCAAGACGACCCTGAGCCCCTCCCTCAACCCACGTGCCAACAAGTCTTCCTGTCCTCCAACATTGTGATGAAATTGTCTGCTTCAATGTGTCCATGCTCATCTCAGGGTCAATGTAAATAAATGTTAGCAGACTTTATAAAATATTTATTATTTGTAAATAGACTCTCAGGGCGTCACTGAAAAGGAAAAACAGAACTGATTACGTGGTAGTTAAATTTAAAAATGAAAATGACAATAAGTGGTACATAGTTAAAAAAACATTGCCTGGAGGCATTCAAGGGGGCGGGACTTTCCCCTTCTTGTCACACTGGCTTCCGGTCTGATGCTAGCTAGTAGCTAGCCGAAGCTAACAACAACAACAGGGTATCCGTCTAGGACCGTAGCACCCTGTGTAGTTTTGAATTATACACCAACGCGTTGACTTTAATTAAACGACGTCTTTTTGACGGCGTCGTTGACAATGAGGGGTTCGTACGGAGACAGAGACCGAGACCGCGGCCGCGACAGAGGGTGAGTAGCTAACTGGTTAGCCTGCGAGCTAACGCCCGTTTAGACCGACAGTAGCAACGGGAATATGAGTTCGAACCCAGGAACTGTCTCAAAGTTGAACATCGCTTGGCAGCAGCCCTCGCTTCGGCTCCAGCAGAGGAGGCCCGTCGGCCGGAAAGAAGTTTGGAAACCCCGGGGAGCGTCTGAGAAAGAGACGATGGGACCTGGACGAGCTTCCCAAATTTGAGAAGAACTTTTACAACGAGCATCCGGAAGTTCAGCGCATGAGCCAGGTACTTCTGGAATGTGTATGGAAGTATGGAAATAAGGAGCATTGTCGTCTCCTCCGTAAAGCGATGCTCTAAGTCTTTTTATTGTTATTATTATTATTATTCATATGTGTCTATCTCAGCGTTACATGAAGATTTTGGTTACTTTTTTTTCCAACTTCTGGTAAAAACATCACCACAAAGGCCGTCGGTTTAACACCGACGGTGTCGCCACCGATACATTCTCGCCAGCATACTTTGGAGTACCGGAATGACATGACCATTTGAGCTGTCAGAAAACGTTGAACGGTTCCTTTGGTGTAGCATTCCCTACCTGGTGTTGAGGTGAGAACAGCCATGTTGCTGTCAGTAGTTAATTCCATTCGCTCTGTAGCTGTAAGCTGGCAAATCATTACCGTAATGACAGCAACATGTTTGTTGTCAACTTTCACGAGCCGACGGACGTTTCCTTCTATACCTAGCTCCTTTTTCACACCAAGTGAAAGAACTGAGTGACATTTCTCAGTTTTCAGGAACTGTTTTAATTACGGTACTCCAAAGTATGCTGGCATGAGTGGATCATGTTCAAAGGTTCAGAGGGTGACGATATCTGAGGTATGAACCCACAGCCTGATGTTACCTTTGTCGATGTCTGGTGTTTTCAGTTTGAGCTTGACGAGTATCGCAGGAAGAAAGAAATCACCGTCCGAGGCTCAGGCTGCCCAAAGCCCGTCATAGGCTTCCACCAGGCACAGTTTCCACGTAAGCGCCCACGTCTTACACGTCCAGACACGAGAAACTGCAGCTTCAGGGATCGTTCCTGTCTGCGTCTTGCAGAATACGTCATGGATGTGCTGATGCAGCAGAACTTCAAGGAGCCCACTGCCATTCAGGCCCAGGGTTTCCCTCTGGCCCTCAGCGGGAGGGACATGGTGGGCATCGCTCAGACCGGCTCTGGGAAGACTCTGTCGGTGAGACTCACGTTAGCGTCGTCCCTTTGGTCCTGAATTGCTTTCAGAAAAGAGTCGTTCAAGCGAACTGCTGTGGGTGAACCTCCCGATAACGAGCTGACTGACACGCACTCATCGGTCACTGAAAATGAAAGTCACCGTGTATCCAGTATCTGAGGCTGGGCGGTCACGACGGGCGCTCCAGAGACGCCAGTGTGAACGTTCTGACTGACTTGAGTGGACGCGGTTGCCAGCGGAGCCGCGGCGCAGACGCTCCTAGTGTAAATTCGTCTTAACAATAACTCACATCTGCCTTCAGAAAACTCAGTCAGAACGTGGAGACGTGAAGGAAACGTCCTACGTCTTCAGGTCCTGAATCCGTCTTCTGTCTGTTCTCAGTATCTCCTTCCGGCCATCGTCCACATCAACCATCAGCCGTACCTGGAGCGAGGTGATGGACCGATTGTACGTGAAGAGGACCAGAATGCCGTGAAGTATACGATGAATCGTTGACCTCCAGACGTCTTCATGGTTCTCCCTCTGTCAGTGCCTGGTTCTGGCTCCGACACGTGAACTGGCACAGCAGGTCCAGCAGGTGGCGTTTGACTACGGAAAGTCGTCCCGCATCAAAAGCACGTGCGTGTACGGCGGCGCGCCAAAGGGACCGCAGATCAGAGACCTGGAGCGAGGTGAGGACCATTAACTGTGGCCTGTTGAACGTTGATCCAGTGAATCGCTGGCGCTGCGTTAGGACTAGCATACTGTGCAGTACCGTAATTACAGGACTACAGGACTATTTTGGCTATCAGAAAATGGGCTTTCATCGAACGGTTCCTCCACCTCCTCCGATGACCATGATCAGATTTCCTGTAAATGAATCTCATTTGAAACAAATGATATTTTAAAAAAAAGAAGTCACAGTAGAGGAATTAGTTTAAACATTGGATCATTTGCTCCCTGTAGGGGTGGAGATCTGCATCGCCACGCCGGGACGTCTGATTGACTTCCTGGAGGCCGGAAAGACCAACCTGCGGCGCTGCACCTACCTGGTTCTGGATGAAGCTGACCGCATGCTGGACATGGGCTTCGAACCACAGATTCGCAAGATCGTGGACCAGATCAGGGTAACGACGACACGGGGGATGAAACGGATGTTCAACCATGATCAGATCAGACTCTGGAGAGATGGAGGGATCAGATAGATTCATCGACAGTCAGGGCACTCCATCAGGGGGAGGTCCGTTTATGGAGGTCGGTCTGGTCCAGTGTGAGAATACTGGACCAGAGAATACATCCCAAAATGCAAACTCAAACCAAAACAACAAACATGTCAAAACATGATGATTGTCGTGAATCCAAAACAAATATGTCAGAAGGGTTAAGAACACGTTGTAAATACAAACACAAAGAACCACAAGAAGGAAGGAATCGATTTGTGTCCGAAGACGAGTCAACTCCAAACTAACGTACACGCTAAAATCAAAGCGGATGTTCCTTTGACGTTGTCGTAAGTCTGAGACTAGAAAAAGACTGACGTGAAACACCTCATACTAATGGATGGAGAGGACCGGGGCGGGATCATCATCATAATAATCATAATAATGATAATCATGATGTGTTTTATTGAAAATGCCCTTTTCATCAAATGATCTCAAAGATCTACATGTTTAAAGTTTAAAACAAAGAAGAGGAGGAGAACACATATATAAAATGAGAACATGCACGAAGCACCTTTGAACCACCGTACTGTGAGAAGGGAGAGGCCCAGGTGGACTGGTTCTCCTGGTCACTAACGCCCCCTCCACCCCCCACCCCACTCTGCCGCTCAGCCTGACAGACAGACTCTGATGTGGAGCGCCACCTGGCCCAAAGAGGTGCGTCAGCTGGCCGAGGACTTCCTGAAGGATTCGGTGCAGATCAACGTGGGCGCCCTGGAGCTCAGCGCCAACCACAACATCCTGCAGATCGTCGACGTCTGCATGGACAGCGAGAAGGACCACAAGTAGGAGACCGCATGGCGGGCGGGGTGGTGTGTGTGTGTGTGGGGGGGGGGGCAGTCTGGACCTACAGACAGACCCACTGCAGTAACCGACGTGTCCTCAGGTTGATCCAGCTCATGGAGGAGATCATGGCGGAGAAGGAGAACAAAACCATCATCTTTGTGGAGACCAAGAAACGCTGTGACGACCTCACACGCAGGATGAGGCGTGACGGGTCAGTGTCCCCGGCGTCGGGACGGAGAGAGAGGGGTCAAGAGATGTCGAGCCCTTCACCAGCTGTCCCTCCGTCTCCTCGTCGTCCTTCCCCTCCTCCTCTTGAACCCTCCGATGGCGTCGACGCCTTCGTCAGCTCAGACCGGTGTGTTTGTCTTCCAGGTGGCCGGCCATGTGTATCCATGGCGACAAGAGCCAGCCAGAGAGAGACTGGGTGTTATCCGGTACGACTCTGATCAGTACTCTGATCAGTACTCTTGACCAGTACTCTGTGTGTGTGTGTGAACTAGGGCTGGCCCCAAGGGGGCGGGGCTAATCTCTCCTCTCACGTTCCAGAGTTCCGCAGCGGCAAAGCTCCGATCCTCATCGCGACCGACGTGGCGTCCCGTGGTCTGGGTACGTGGAGTAAACGGATCCATCAGAGGGGTTGTCGATGATGGGAGGGGCAGTGTGGCAGTCGACCTTTGACCTTTGACCTAACGGTGTCCATCTGTTTTCTTTTCGTTTTATTTTTGTTTCCAAGTCTCTCTTCCGGCAATTCGAAGCGCCCAGGCCCCCGGGAGCCTGCAGCCGGATCTAGGCATGACAAATCCAAAGCTGAGTCGGGGAGAGAGACGGCCTGATTAATCGATCCCAGACAACCCCCCCAGCCCCCCAGCTCCCCGTTTCCAGGACACTGGTTGCCTGGGCAACGAGAGTTTGCCAGCGCGGGGTGCTGTCGGATCCCAAATTTGACCCTCAGGTCGGGGGCAGGTGTCAGGTGAGAGGGGGGCGAAGAGGGGCGGAGTGGAGGAGGGGGCACTCCCCTCAGCCATGCCATCGCCACGGCGACGTGCCACGCAGGCGGCTGATCGGAGAAACCCCCGACGAGACGAGCTGTAAGAAGGCGCTCGTCACCCCCCATTTGGTCACGCCCCGCCCCCCGGCCCCCTCAGAAGACGTCTGCCTGGAAGCGTCCGGGTGTGGACGGCTCTGCTGGAGGCTCCCTCTGACCTGACCCCCCCACCACCAGCCGGCTGGCCTCTCCCTCTGCAGACGTCATGTCTGGTCCTGGCTGGCAGGAGTCCAGGCCTGGAGGGGCCACCACTCCTCCTCCCCCTCCTCCTACCCCCCCCGTCGTTCACTGACTCTGAAGTGGTTTCATGTTTTACACGGTACCAACTCCCAGTCTTACTGTAGTTTGACCTCATTTTTCATCCAAACGTCTCGTTTTGAGTCATAAAATCTCTTTACACTTTATTATTTTTTAGACAATTTTCATTTATTTCAGGTACAAGTACAGAAATCAGCCAGTGGAACAACACGGAACAAAATACCCACCGGAAGATTTTTGTCTTTTTGTAACTGAACGTGTCTGATTTGACATGAAAAGACATTTTAGGACTAAAGATGAGACGCTGATGAGAGATGATGTTCATTCATCCCTCCATCCTCACCCCTCCGTGTCCTTTCACCTGTCGTCACTAACGTCCATGGTAAGTACCCCCACCCCGTCATTACGGTAATCTCGTTCGCCGGAAGCTGGCGAGTCATTACCATAATGACAGAAACTTGTCTGATCTCAACTTTGAGGAACCGACGGTCAGATAGTCGTGTAATTACGGTACTCTAACGTGTAATTACGGTACTGTAAAGTATGCTGGCATGAGCTGATCTAACTCAATGGGACTTGGTTCTGCACCCCCCCCCCCCCCCCCCCCCCCTGTGCCCCCC